>OX465053.1:3611618-3751626 GCA_949841015.1 Aplysina aerophoba
ACAAATTTATATACTATACTGGGAGTTTCCAATTCCTGTTGTGTAGTACGTATCTATGGTCGCACTAAGTGACCTTTTATAGCAGGAGACATGCTGCACATGCAGCTAGACTTACCTCTGAATCTGACAGTCTAAATGTGGCTGGAAGGCTCTCATCTCCCTGAGTGCTGTCACAGCTCTCTGCACCACCATCCGCTGGTGTGAGCAAGTCACTCAGGACCAACTCATTTCCTTCCCTGTGTGCAGCATGCGCACGGCAGTGGGGCAAGCCGCGATAGGAACGAATCACAGCACTTGTTTTCAATTGATCAAAAGGGGTACGTATTAGCTACAGGCTGAGAAAGCAGAGACTAGTTTACTCTACCTGCAACACTTATCGTCATCACCTCTTTCCTTCTGCATCAGACCTAACAGGGTTCGAGCTTCCACTTTTCTTCTTGCTCAACTTCTTACCCTTCTTCATCACGCCGCTGGGCCCGTGGGGTCGGGGGTTTCCCGTTACCACGTGACTAAAATAAAATGGCCGATATTTTCGCGAATTTAACGAGAGTCCAGTACATCTGCTCTTGTGGCCAAACCGCCTCTATTAACCACCAATACTTCTGCAGACACTGTCTGGAGATAAAGTGTCAGGAATGCGTATTCACAGTGGTGAGTCTGTGACCCACAAGGACAAGCAGTGGCGTCTTGCGACTGTACCTTGCTTGCGTCCTAAGACTAGCCAATCACTAGTGTCATTGTTACAGAAAGTGGGAGGAACTGTCTGTGCTCTGTGAACTCTTTTGTTGTTCCTATTGTGAATGACGACTTCATGGACTGTCATCCTCTCTACAGCCGGAGTTCATTTTCTGTCCGAACTGTTTCGAGAGTATAGCTGGAAGTGAGTTGAAGACAAGGCGGCACAAGTAAGTAGAGACATGAAGCACACATTAATCACATGTGTATGTATGTGGCATAAATGTTTATGTAATTGGGGATGGGGTGAAGTAAGCAGTACAGTGAATGCACATATTTGTCCATTTCTCTGTTTTAGTTGCATTGTCATTATACAGTATATTATGTCATTATTTGTACACTGTATCCAGTTTAGGGATTTAGTGACAAATAGTAGTAATCACTGGACTTTATGCCAACTGTACCAGGTCAGTAAAATCCAGTGATTTGTACCATTTGTCATTATACATGTTATACATAGGTCTGAAATTTCAAACACATTGTTTAATATGCTCTTAATTTGCATCCTCCCTTCCTCCGACCTCACTCACCCCAACCACATCAGCTGCAGCCACTGCTTCAAGTGTCCGCGCTGCCCCTCTACGCTGTCTGTCCAACAGTACCTCGTGTGCCCAGAGGAAGGGGGAGGAACAGAGACCACACCTGCAGCTGACAAGGGTAGGACTCTGGAGAATGTGGGGTTGAGTCATGTGTGAATAGAAACAGCTGGCAGTGCTGTGGAATATGAGCAAACATGTTCCCAGTTTGTTCTATTGCTGCTTTGATGAGCGTCATGGTGGTTTATTCATGGTGCGTAGTGTAGATAGTCTCGTGAACAAGACCCCACCTGACCGCGTGCCATTCAGGTGTAACTGTGATGTCATACCTGTCCGTCTGTGTGTGATGTCACTAATAAATGGCCGATGGACAGGTGTGGTCTGGTTCACGAGACTACAGTGTAGATGTATGTATGTATGTATGTATGTATGTATGTATGTATGTATGTATGTATGTATGTATGTATGTATGTATGTATGTATGTATGTGTATGTGTGTGTGTGTGTGTGTGTGTGTGTGTGTGTGTGTGTGTGTGTTATGGGCATGACCAGAGTTTCCTGATTTCTGGGCTAGCAGGTGAAAGAGACAACCAGCAAGTCCAACCAGTTATAGTGCTACGTAAACTCGCAGTTCAGAATCACTTGACGTGTGTTATTACTGTGTAGGTTGTGGTGGAGAGTTAAGCCACTTGTTATATGTAACTAGAGTTTTGTAACTGATGAAGACCTTCGCGGCCGAAACATCGTACTCTCACAAACTTTGTTGCTGCATGTAAGCCCAACATCACTCTAGTTCTACGTACGTATGTGTACCATAGCATGAGCCTCAACAACATCACTTGTCATGTGTGTATTACGTACTACGTATGTGCGTAGTCCTACTGTGTGTACTTGCACTGTTTGCTGCGCAGATGGCAAGTCCCCTCGTGGAGCTGGCTCAAAGGCCTACTACCTCCGCTGCCTCTTCTGCCAGTGGAACACCAGGGAGGCGGACATACCGGATGCAGCATCACGTGAGAAAGGGTCCTGTGTCAGTGGAGCCCTGTAATGTAGTTCTTTGCGGTCTCCTATTGTATGCATGCATGTATGTGCATGCGTGCTGTTGGTATCAGTTACGTATGTTGTTCATTGGGTAGTGTCTACTGGTCGGGACGTTGTTGATGTGTCTTTTGTTGTCAGTCGGTACGTCTCTGTAGTCAACAGATGTCTCTCTGTTTTCTACAGCCCTTGACTTCAAGCAGCCGGTGGATGAGAACAAGGAGAGGGTGAGAAGATGCCACTTCCTCTCTGGCCTCACCCTCCAACGTACACCTCCCTTGCCCAATCTTTTTTCAGCTCCCCTCTATCTCACTCTTCCATCTCCTCCTACGTTGCCAATTTGCCATCCACATCAACCTTACCTCCCTACCCACCCCCACCTCTCCACTCCCTCCCCCTCACCTCCGCCCACTCCTCCGCCTCACCTCCGGCAGGTCCAGCAGCTCATTGAGCACTACAAGCAGTTGGCCCTCGTGGACCGGGTGGAGAGGGACAAGAGGAGGAAGGCCAAGAGGCACATCAAACCCTACTCCTCTCTCCTGGTAATGGTTGTAGTTCGGTTGTGTTAGGCATGCTAAAATCATGCATGTGCTGTGTAGTTGATGGATGTTAAGTGGTCAGTATATGTTACATGGTTTGTATATGTTAAGTGGTCAGTATATGTTACATGGTCAGTATATGTTACATGATATGCCTATGTTACGGTGTGTGCATATGGTACAGGTGGGGATATGCGGTGTAGCATATACAGTACATACGTACATACATGAACCGTGGCTGTATGCAGTACATACGTGCAGTGTGTGGTCTGTCCAGTGCATGCATGAGCTGGCTGTGGTGTCAGTCTCATGTGGTGTTCAGGGTGTGCTCCTGTGCTTGCAACACTGCAGGACCCTTCCAGGAGCCCCAAGCTGAGTGGCCTCTCAGCAAGGTAGGTCCACCCACTCCCGGAGTGCCTCCGGTCCTTGTGCTCACTGTGTGCTGTCTCCACCTGTGTGTGTGCTGTCTCCACCTGTGTGTGTGCTGTCTCCACCTGCGTGTGTGCTGTCTCCACCTGCGTGTGTGCTGTCTCCACCTGCGTGTGTGCTGTCTCCACCTGTGTGTGTGCTGTCTCCACCTGTGTGTGTGCTGTCTCCACTTGCGTGTGTGCTGTCTCCACCTGTGTGTGTGCTGTCTCCACCTGCGTGTGTGCTGTCTCCACCTGCGTGTATGCTGTCTCCACCTGTTTGTGTGCTGTCTCCACCTGTGTGTGTGCTGTCTCCACCTGTGTGTGTGCTGTCTCCACCTGCGTGTGTGCTGTCTCCACCTGCGTGTGTGCTGTCTCCACCTGTGTGTGTGCTGTCTCCACTTGCGTGTGTGCTGTCTCCACCTGTGTGTGTGCTGTCTCCACCTGTGTGTGTGCTGTCTCCACCTGTGTGTGTGCTGTCTCCACCTGTGTGTGTGCTGTCTCCACCTGTGTGTGTGCTGTCTCCACCTGTTTGTGTGCTGTCTCCACCTGTGTGTGTGCTGTCTCCACCTGTGTGTGTGCTGTCTCCACCTGTGTGTGTGCTGTCTCCACCTGCGTGTGTGCTGTCTCCACCTGCGTGTGTGCTGTCTCCACCTGCGTGTGTGCTGTCTCCACCTGCGTGTGTGCTGTCTCCACCTGCGTGTGTGCTGTCTCCACCTGCGTGTGTGCTGTCTCCACCTGCGTGTGTGCTGTCTCCACCTGTTTGTGTGCTGTCTCCACCTGTGTGTGTGCTGTCTCCACCTGTGTGTGTGCTGTCTCCACCTGTGTGTGTGTATGTGGAACCCTGCAGACCTTCAGGAGATGTACCAATGGTGGACCCTAATGCAGTGGCAGCCGAAGCAAGTGAAGAGGTGGAGGGAGTTCCGGAAGAGGTCTACACACAGCCTGTTGTGCTTGAAAACAGTGAGCCACGCACAAGTGTACACATGGACTTGTGTATTTGTGCGTATGTATGTACAATAAGTACGTAGCTGCCTGCATGGCATGCTGTTCTCTTCCTGCCTGCAGTCACTACCATTGAGCAGAGACTAGCGTACCCCAGGAAGCAGCCTGTTTTCACAAGGTGTGTGTGTATGTGTGTGTGTGTGTGCTGTGTGTGTGTGTGTGTGTGTGTGTGTGTGTGTGTGTGTGTGTGTGTGTGTGCTGTGTGTGTGTGTGTGTGTGTGTGTGTGTGTGTGTGTGCTGTGTGTGTGTGTGTGTGTGTGTGTGTGTGTGTGTGTGTGTGTGTGTGTGTGTGTGTGTGTGTGTGTGTGTGTGTGTGTGTGTGTGTGTGTGTGTGTGTGTGTGTGTGTGTGTGTGTGATGGTGACAGCAATGCAGGTGTGTCCTTTTTACGTACATGTGTCACTCACTTCTTGCAGGGATCTCTGGCCCCGCCCCTTCCCCCTCACTGGCAAGAGGCTCAGACGCTGTGGGGTGGGTTGTGTGCAATGGGGTCTGTCATTGGTTCACTGTGCTGCGACTGGGTTTGGTTGTTTTCTGTAGAAATGTGACCACATCTTGTGCAAGTCTGAGTACAACCCAAGCTCAGTCAGATATAAGATACAGCAGATTGCAAGGTGTGTGTGTGCGTGTGTGCATGTGTGTGTGTGTGCGTGCATGCGTGTGTGTGTCTGTCTGTGTGTGTGCGCGCACGCGCGTACATAAGTGCATGTCCATGTGTAAAGTGCTCCCCTCCCACCACCCCATCAGGTTCACTGTACCTCAAGTGAGGATCAAAACTCTTCCTAAACTGGACACAGAGGAGGTGTGGCCATGTGCATTGCAGTGCCAATGAGTGTGATGACAGCTCATATTGTGTTGCCCTATTTGCAGTAACCCACCAAGTATATAATACTAATTCCTAGCTCTATGTGTGTGTACTTTGTCACCTGTACACACCCCACCATGTAGTTTCCTACATGTGTGTCTTTCCCCACTGTAGGAAGAAGTCACCTTGATTCTCTCCGTGACCAACCCCACATCTGCTCCCCTGACTGTGTCATTCCATGGCGTTGAGGATGAAGAAGTGACCAAAAAATTCCCAGATTGTTTGTTGAAGGTACGTACGTACGTACAGTACTTTACCAGTGCACAATATGACACCGTTATAGCCACTTGGTCCAGTGTATTGTGTTGAAACAGCATGCCCATACATGGTCATGGTGATCCTTGCTCCTGCAAGCTTACACATACTTGTGTATACAATCTGTTCTCTCACTCACTCCCTCCTGCCAAAGTCATTTTTGGATTCTTACTTCTCTCCCACTCCTCATGTAGGTTAAGTTCCCCGAAGGAGAGTTCAGTGTATCTGCAGCAGATGATGTCGGAGACATGCTGGAAGCGAGTGAAGAGGAAGTAGACCCAGAGGCCGCCAAGTGAGTGACTAAACGGAACAGATGCATAGGGGAATACAGTGACAGGGAGAGAGAGACGATTGTTCTGTTTGTGCATATTCCACTGCTGCACAGGTTTATTGTAGACAAAGAACCAGGTGAGGTGCACCTGCTGTTCTCCCTCCTGCCACCCTTCCCAGAGGGGGCCAGCTCCAAGGTGGGCTCTACCAGTACTTAGTGTTGTACGTACGTCAGCACACTCTCACACCCCTACAGTTTGGTCCTGTGTCACTGTACGTATGCCAGCACACTCTCACACCCCTACAGTTTGGTCCAGTGTCACTGTACGTATGTCAGCACACTCTCACACCCCTACAGTTTGGTCCAGTGTCACTGTACGTATGTCAGCACACTCTCACACCCCTACAGTTTGGTCCAGTGTCACTGTACGCATGTCAGCACTCTCTCACACCCCTACAGTTTGGTCCAGTGTCACTGTACGTATGTCAGCACTCTCTCACACCCCTACAGTTTGGTCCTGTGTCACTGTACGTATGTCAGCACTCTCTCACACCCCTACAGTTTGGTCCTGTGTCACTGTACGTATGTCAGCACTCTCTCACACCCCTACAGTTTGGTCCAGTGTCACTGTACGCATGTCAGCACACTCTCACACCCGTACAGTTTGGTCCTGTGTCACTGTACGTATGTCAGCACTCTCTCACACACCTACAGTTTGGTCCTGTGTCACTGTACGCATGTCAGCACACTCTCACACCCGTACAGTTTGGTCCTGTGTCACTGTACGTATGTCAGCACTCTCTCACACACCTACAGTTTGGTCCAGTGTCACTGTACGTATGTATGTATGTACGTAGATATAAAACATCCGAATTACACTCTGGGGTGTCTGTACACACAGGCATACATACATACTCGTGTGTCCTGATGATGTTACCTGCAACTGTTCACAGTCATGCATGTACCATGTATGTACAGTACATACTGTGTGTGCGTACAGTAAGTATAAGATTATTGGATTGTACATAGCTTCTTCATCATAGTATTAATATGGGTATACAATACAGTATGTTTGTTGTCCCATAGAATGCTATGATTATAATAATATAAGTATGTAAGTAAGTATGTGCAACCAGATGACTGACTTCGCATGAGTGACTTCTATTTGCAAGATGACTGACTTCTATTTCCAAGATGACTGACTTCGCATGAGTGACTTCTATTTGCAAGATGACTGACTTCTATTTGCAAGCTATCTATATTGTAAATGCACCTCATACAGTTGGCAAATTATACAGCTGCAGTAGCCCCTGTCTTACACACATCAGCTATCGAGGCTGCAGGTGCTTCCACGTTTTGGAATTGATGATAGTAAATAAATGATGTTCTTGATCATCTTGACCTGGTGGCCAGCCTTTTGTTTGTGTTGTGTGTGAACTCTGCTGCAGTTTCTGTCAAAGCTCCACTTCACCTGGACCACTCCTGACAGTCCACCGGAGGTGAAGAACCTCCAGACAACCCTGGTGGTGGACGTCACTCCAATCTCAAGCTAGCCACAGTAGCCACACGGTAGTAATTCATGCCAGCTTTGGTACATGTGGGAGCCATGCAGTGCAGGACTCCTTACTACATTTAATGTACAATTGATTCATGTACGTTACGTATATTACAGGACATTAATTTCTTCATACTATTGTTGTAAAATACTTCAGTATAATTATATAATGTTACTGACCAATGTGCAGTACTAATGAAGTGTGTACTGCGCATGCAACCTCAAATACGCACGACTACATACAAGCAGTATACGTATATGTACAAACATGCAGTGCACATATACAGAACAGTACATGTTCTAGCTGTATGTATGTATCTGTATAATTATTATAAACCCCTATTTGTTAGCAGCTGAATGCATGCAGTCCATAGCTATATAGTGCAAGAGATTCTCAGTTTATCTGTACAACATGCAACCTCTTTATGCATGACTAGCCAACAATTTGTACACACCATGCTTTAGCATCACATAAGAACAGAAGAACCGTGCCTTCGTTGCTACAGAGACGGCAACATACGTAAATACACACAGTGCTAGTAGACAGTTGCACACATTAGGTACTGGACACAACATGATGTTCTTGTGCGTCAGTGGATCCAGTCTTCAGATCTCTAACTACCCCTTTTGCTGCTTTTGAACTGGAAGTCGGACTGGCGACTACAACAGGCCGGTAGTCAAGTTCTCTCCTCATCTCCACAACGTGAAGCCCACTCTTCTCAGCCAGATCTTGATGGGTCTCCTGTGGTAGTGCGTACATAATGTACATACATAAAGTGAACACCCTCCAGTTGCCTTCACACCACACAACTACAGTCAGGATTGAATGTGGAAAGGTGAAAAAGTTCATATGACAAGCACGCACGCACACACGCACACACACACGCACGTACACACACACGCACACACACACACACGCACACGCACGCACACAACTACAGTCAGGCTTGAATGTAGAAAGGTGAAAAACTTTATACGACACACAGTCCAAATCCTTTCCCTTGTCCCATATCCACATAGGTAACTTAGTTTCTGCTGTTCCACAATCAATCCTACCAGGCCTCACACTTACTGTACGTACGTACGTATGTGCATGCAACACTTAGTCTGGCTTCACACATGTGAATAGCCAGCAGGTCTTCTTACATACATACCTGACTCTTCAGGGCCTCAAAGGCGGCCTGAACTACATTCATGGGATTGGTGGAGCCAATGATCTTAGCACGCAGGTCTCTAATGCCCACTAGATCACAGATAGAGGCCACAGCTCTCTGGCAACGCAGGCCGTACCCTGTAGGGAGTAGACCAGCTTTGAAAGCATTGCAGGCGTATATTGAAGACACACACCAGCAGCTTGTGATTTAATTCTACACACATATATATACGTAGTTGAATACGCACACATACTGTATGTATGTTTGTACGTACGTACGTACGTACGTATACACGCACCTGGAACTTTTCTTTCCATTATTATTTTCGTCTTGCAGTGCTTTGCGGTGAGGTTGTGGTAGGCTAAAAGCATTGACAAACACAGCACACAAAAGGAAGGTACGTCAGACATTCAACTGCTTAAAAGGCTGTGTTTGTTTGTTTGTTTGTGTGTGTGTGTGTGTGCGTGTTTGTGTGTGTGTGTGTGTGTGTGTGTGTGTGTGTGTGTGTGTGTGTGTGTGTGTGTGTGTGTGTGTGTGTGGTGCGTGTGTGCACTTGTGTGTGTGTGTGTGGTGCGTGTGTACACTTGTGTGTGTGTGTGTGCGTGCGTGTGTGTGGTGCGTGTGTACACTTGTGTGTGTGTGTGCGTGCAGTGCGTGTGTACACTTTTATGTGTGTGTATGCCTGTGTGTGTGTGTGTGTTGCGTGTGTGTGTGCTCGCTCCTGTGTGTGTGTTGCACATAGCAATGCTACATGTGACAGGGATCATGCACTGTTAGGACCAGCCACCCATTCACACACTAACACTAAAACACTCTGTCAGGGCCACTTACTGGTGTGTCCGTCACACCTTGGGATGAAGTGGAGGCACAAAGCCGCTCTGTTCTTTGCCTGTGAGTGAGAGAGAGAGGGGACACCAACTGCTAGTGGGACTCTGTCCAGAGCTCAACTTCTCACGTAACTAGTCCCTACCTTTCTAATAGCTGACTTGGCATCTTGTCCCTTTCCAATCCCAAAACCTTGCAAACAAAGGCATTATGGCAGAGAGAGGGTCACACATACGTACGTACGTACGTACAGTGTATGAACGAGCTGTTTGTCCATGTCCATCCCCCAGCCTTCCAAGAGAAGGCACATTGGAAGTGGAAGTGGGAATAGTACTACAAGCTCACACAGTCTATATAGCCCCATCTCATACGTACATACATACCTGCAGCTCCATCTTTGTTGCCAACGACAACCAGAGCCCTCATCGAGCGCTTCTTGCCTCCTTTTGTCTGGTTAACAACCCTCCTCAACTGCGGACACACAGCAGACGCACAGCGTTGCCACCACACTACCACACCACTACTGACAGCACATGTATGTACATATGTACAGTTAATGTATTCACATGCACAGCATAATACACGAACGGTTGGTATTGATTCTACTCGCACAAACTTTACACGTGAGTTAAAGACACACCTCGCTCAAGTGCAGGCCGGCCTACAGTGCGACATGTACAGTGCAGGTATGTACTGTAGACTACGTATAACAAATAGGCTTGGTCACCACATGTATGTACGTATGTGTGTGTGTGTGTGCGACTATAGGGCTTAGGTATGTATGAACATACGTATATTCTACCACCAGTAAAGATGCAAAAGCCCCCCACCCCCACACCTCCATGCATCCACCTGTCCCACCCACCCACTCATGTACCTCAATGACAACTGACTGGAAGTCTTTCAGTGGCTCTGCAGACACAAAAGGAAACTCCAGTGACAAGGACCCTGACACCGCACAACAGACATATGTACATACGTATAGAGTATATGGCAGGGCAATGAGTCAAGATGGCTGCACAGTTGGGAGCGTAGTGAAGGGCTCACACCTTTGTTGGGCAGCTCAGGGCACCCAACATGTCTCCCTCCCCAGCTCCTCCCTGTCCATCCTCTCCTGCTCCACCCTTTGTCACCAACGGAGGTCTCTGGTCCCTTCTCACCTGTGTGTGCAGACGACACTCTCTCTCTCTCAACCACTCACAAGTACAGAGGTGTGCCCTTAATCAGGCATCACCAATAACAATTTCAGGCTGCGTACAGTAGCAGTACAGTCATACGTACCTAGAAACCTACATACCTATGTATGTAGGTGTGCTCTCCCTTCTCCCTATTGGGACTACAAGTTGCTGCAGTTGCTCAACAGGACCCTACCACTATGCAACTGCACACTCCTACACCCACGCACCTGGGAGGTCTGATGAGATCCTTGCCCCGCTCCATTTGACTTCATCCTCATCCTCCTCCACCACCTTCATCTCAAGATCCTTTGCAAGCCAATCAGGACCGTACCTAGTATTAGGCAGCTGAGCGCTCAGGCCAGGCCAGCGTACACCTTTCCTACCTTCAGCAGAAGAACAGGTGACACAGCTGACAGGATACGCCATCCAGCGCATGGAAGCTCATGCTACTCAGAGTGACCCCGCACTTCACTGGAGCAACAGTTATACATACGTATGTATGTATGTGGTGGTTGTACAGGGAATGAATGGGAGTTGTTACACGTGGAGGTCGGATTGGGTGCATGTGTGGAAGCTGTTGCATGGGATGTTTGGAAACACCATGTTTGTGTCACCTCACCAGTTCACCTATGTAAGTACGCTTGGTATGACCATACACAGCTGTAGTATATATAGTATGTATGTATGTATGTGTGTGTGTGAGGAGGACGGCAGGGTACAACTTGCCCTTCTCTCACCTTTGTATAGCACTAGTGTGTGTGTGTGTGTGTGTGCATGGGGGGGGGGGGGCAGTGTACAACTTGCCCTTCTCTCACCTCTGTATGGCACTAGGGTGCGGATCACTTGGTTCATATTCCAGCATTCAGCATCCCTTTACCCACTGATCCACCATGTCAACCATAGTGTCTACAACTGCGTCTCATGCATGCAATGTAACCTATGTATGTATGTATTTCTGTGAACATGGACCTGCACTTCGCACACGTACCTTGTCCTAAGTAGTAGAAGGGCTCTGCTCGGCGCTGCTGTTTCCCTCCTTTCCTTCTGCCACGCCCACCTCTCCCGCCCCGCCCACCCGTCATACCAGCCAACAGGGTTTCATAACTTCCTGTACAGGAAGTGAGGCACATTACGTATGTGTCTACAGCATCACTCACACTGAATTAACTGTCGCACATGCCCTTCCCGCTCGCTAGACTCAGTGAATAGGGCACACACCTGTATTACAACTCTACATACAGTATGTATGTCGCAATATATTAGTAACATGTCAGACGACAATCAAGTGAAGTTATGTCTCTGTGTGTGCGCGCTTGCATGTGAACATATGTACGTACGTATATATGTATGTAAGTGTATGCTGCATGTAAAACAATGTATGCACAGACAGCAATGAAATGCCAACTCACGTCTCTCAATAGGGTTCCAACTGTAAAGTCGCTGTTGAATGACATTATTGCAGGCTCCTACGTACGTACAACACCACAAACCGTAAAAAGCAAAACCACACACAGTATTGGACTGGGTACAGTGGGCGCAGGGGGCCAGGTGGGGCTTGCTTTATTCTTGACCCATCTAGAAATTTATCTGTCATTCACAACTACGTAGCTTGGCTTTCCCTTGTTTTCCCTTGAAACCTTAACCTTGACCCTTCTTGCAGAAATACGGCACTGGGCCTTACTTAAACTGCTTGCATGCACACATGTCGCTTGAGTCAATCATGAGTAGTTGCATTCTTGGGGAAATACAAAAAATAATAAAGAATACAAATGCAACCGTGCTGCATGTAAAACCTATGATGCAACACACACGTATACCCATGCACGCACACACACACACACACACACACACACACACACACACACACACACACACACAGCCAGCCATGCACATCCACACTGTTGTACAATTAAGCCACTGTACACTGTGACAGCATTAGGTAGCAACAAGCAGATAGCTACGTACAGTGAGGGGGATCAAAAAATAGGTTCTCATTACTCAGTGTGTACTGTGTGGTCGAGCATTGATACCAGTGTTTGCAATGCAAATTGGGCGTACATGTGCCCTGATCCGACACAGCACAAAGTGTTAAATAGCTATTCATGACAGACAGAGGGCAGCATTGCTCGGAAGTGCTTCACATACGTACCTACGGATACAATCAAAATCATTCGTACCTAAAATTGGGACATTTCCTGTAGAAGCATAGCACCAAAGCTGCTGTATCGGGCGAAGCTTGATAGCTGTAGACTGCACGAGTCGCGCCATTTTATCACATTATCCGTTCCCACTTTCATTGGTGAATTGGAATTGGATCTCCAAGTAAGTGAAAGGTAGTCTCGTCCCCAGTCCACTTCCGGTCGCCATTTTTAATGGGGCTCGAAAGGTGGTCTGGCACATTTAGTCGAAAAGCTTGGCACTGCAGAACGATATCGTTCTGCCCAATCAGATTGCCAGAAAATGACGCGTCACTACGCGTAATAACGAGCGGCGTTCTACGAGCATCAATCCTGGATATACCGAGGCTTGACGTTAAGGGAGTCGCAGTAGAGCTTGTGAACGATGCCATCAAGCATGCTTTCCTTACTCTTGGATACGCTGCAGCTACGAGCGACCAAGATAAGGCGGTTCGGGAGTTCCTAGAGTGCAAGGATGTTTTCGTTTCCTTACCAACAGGCGAAGGCAAATCCCTGTGCTTCGCCACACTAGCTGTGTTTGACTTCCTTAAACACCATCTCACAGTCTGTACTGGCAGCCGGACGGGACGGTACCGGGTTCGAAGCGGCACGTCACTAGTCGTCTAGTCACGTGATGTCTCTGACGTACCTTACGAATGCCAAGCTTTTCGACTAAATGTGCCAGACCACCTTTCGAGCCCCATTAAAAATGGCGGCCGGAAGTGGACTGGGGACGAGACTAAGTGAAAGGGGCGGCAAATAAAATGGCGTATCTACGATTGGTCAACGGCCAAGGTGAGTGGTACCCAAGGCAGTATTCTTGACATGCATAACTCAAAACAACTTGTCCGAGACACACATTGCCCATCACAGATCCACTGTCAGCAGATAGGTAGCAATTGATAGGGATAACCCTTTTTTATCGTTGCGTAATTCCAACAGCGACAAACGTCCAACGTACGTAGATAGGTACTAGCATCTATGTCCACCTTGCACACCAATACTAAACTAAATTGCGCTTACATTTCTTGATATATTCGTAGAGTTCATACTATCGGTCAAAACCTACTGGGCGGAGTAACTCCGTGAATTTCTCAGAAATAGCGACTGCGCGACCGTCCGTGTGGGCTACACAAAGAACATTTCCACCCCCACAGGAAGTTGCTTCTCTATCGCAGCAAGAAAGAACTGCCGCGGTTCAGCACGCTTGCGAGGTATTCAGTATAGAGTAAGCATCGTGCTTGCCCAAGTTGTTGTTGTTGTTGTTGTATTATTTCATGAAAGAGGTAACCCCTTCAGCCAAGACTGGTATAAATGGGGAACCAAGTACATCTTGATCGCAAGTGCACTGGTGAAGTTATAGCTTTCAGCAGTCAAATTCACGGAGTTACCCCACGTGACCTGACATGTTCAGTTCGAGCAAATGCACACAGTTTTAATCAGCTCAATTTTGACTGGAGCAACTGTACTGTGGTGGCCTCTTATCCAGGCCTTTTCAAAATGATATCTCGGACTGAATATTCTGTACTGAATACTTGGGCTAAAATAGGAGCGATATTAAAACCCTCCAAAGATGATCATTCTGAAAGTGATTTTTGTTTTTTCTTGTTTCAGCAAACAGGTTAGTCACTGTAATAACAAATAGTAAATAACAGGCAATAGCATTTATTCCGGTTATGATAACTGCATAAAACTGTGGTTATGGAATTGCAGTACGATCCACCCCATTCCTTGTGTGAAGTCAGTAGCTACGTACGTATGTGATCTAATTCATATGAGGTCACGTTGTCATGTATGCACAAGGCCTACAGTACACTGTCCTGGTGAGTGACCGATGTAGATAAGGCCTGATTCACTAAGGGCATAGTGTATAAAGGCTACTCAAATAGAATAACAAAACACGTGTTTGGCACACAATAGTGCTAGCTACGTACTTAAGTGTTGTCTTGTAAATGACTGCGCAGATTCCTTTGTCCTGTGGTCACATAACTGTTCGTACCTAGTTCAGGAAATGTTTCCTCTTACATATTTATGTATGTATGTATGTACATATGTGTATCCTGTGTATCATGTAAGTCGTACAGAGTACACACATGCCATATCCAATAGACTACTGTTCATAATACGTATGTGCACTACTTTTTTGGCCCTCTCCATGTCTGTCTTTAACCTAAATATACTGTGTATAACTACATAAATATATACCTATATAAATATATTGTGTAACTACTCAGTTTTCAGCCAATTTACACCCATAGCTAACCTAAACTAAGGGGTAAAAGATACATTTCTTTGAGCATCAGAAGTCCTACATCACTTGCAGAGTGGTCCTGAGTGCACTCTAGGGGATTTAGGAGTTCTGATGCTCAAAGAAAGGTGATGGGTCAAAGTAATGAGATGTCACCTCTTGTTTCTATACTTTTTGGCCACAAAACAGCACTGTACGCAGAGATTGAGGGTTTCAACTCCATGTGTGCACCGATTCATATGGCATTCCCTTAATCGATCCTGTTCCTCTCTCTCTCTCTCTGTGCAGTTCTGTATCAAAGAATGTCATTTTATTGCAGTTTTCACAAGGTCTTTCACTTTTGTGTACACCATGCAGCTGGTCTCACTGTCACAGCAACTGTTCTAATTCTGGCTATCTGTTTTGTTTGGCACGAAAAGAATTGCAGAGACAATTCAGAGTGTATGGTGATCAGAGATTTATCAGCTAACTCACTTGTTACATTACCTCTTAACTTGACAGCATTGAAAAGTAGCCGCCTATCAGCAAACGTCGTTGACAGTGTAGAAAGTTTTGTTCTTTTCCTTGGCATGGATGACAGAATGTTTGGCCGGTTGCTGAACCATCACCCTGAAGTGGCCATTGCCAGTGGCTTCAACTTGTTTCAAAGGTGGCATTTTCAGAAAAGCATATTGCAGAACAAGTCTCTCTTGCTAACGTTACTTGCATCAAACCACCCTAATGTGCTCAATAGCAAGGAGGGTGCCACACACAAGTTAACCATAGTAGGCGACTATTCCTCGCTCAGCATGACTGCACTGTGCACTACATCACCCATATATTGCTGTCATGTGTGCTCCCAGCTACAAGAGACGTTGAGAACACCACTGAAGTTTGTTCAGGTATGTACGATCAGTCAGTAGCCTGGAACACAGTGGCTATCTGTTGTTGTGTGCTGTGTCTGTAGCTGCTGGTGGGTTTGTGGATTTCATACACAGTGTAGGGCCCATAGCTGCGCTTTATCAAACTCAACTATGTACGTGTATAATGTGCCCAGTATCAAACTCCATGATCAAGGGTGATGTGCACATGATCAATGTTAAAGCAAAACTTGCATACATTAGAAAGCAAGAGGGCTAGTTGTAATACGGTGTAATAGATTATGTTTGTGTTCCTGTCACTATATGCTTAAGTAGAAGTGTTAATTAATGAATCCCTCTTGCTGTGTGTTCCAAGTTTGCAAAGGTCTCACACAACTACAATCTTCCTGGGCAAATCAAGTATAGGGGCTTTACAACAAGGCAGCAACTTGAAGAAATGTGTATTATTGTTTCAAATTGCTGTTCCCAAAATAGCAGACATGTCTGAAATCTTCGCGCGAGTATATTATCGTGTATAATACCCAGAAACAAAGAGACCAATTTGTTTCCTGCATGCAGACCCTTGGTTGGTCTCTGATAGCACTAGGAGGTGAACACATGCCAGCAACCAAGTGCACAATACGTTGCCAAGACGGGAGGGTCTACGAACACGGTACATGTCACAGAAAAGTTTACGTTGTACGGGCGTGCGACATTTACGAGTATGGATCGATCTATGGTTGCTCGTACGGGCATAGCTGATATCGCATACGGTTATTGTACTGAGCATTGTACGGGCTAAAGAATGGTTAAGCCACGGGCGTAGCAAGAACTACGTACGTTCGGGCGTAGCTAAAAGAAGTGCTAACTGCACATGCATTTCTGCCAAACTTTCCTTACCTTAAAGTGAGGTGTGATGCGCAGGTGTCATATCAATACCTTGAAGTTCTTCGTGAGCAGTGCCAGGGAGCTTTCCTTTGTCTTGTCAAAATGGACAGGATGAGTCGTCGGTTGGCAGCGAAAGTGGCCGTACAAGAAGAAGCAGGTAAGCACGCGTACGCAACGTACGTAGCTATAGAAGCAGTTGCCAAGCGCTTCTTAACACAGAGATACGTAACATCGTTGTGTCCATGCACTTCCCCGCAGACGATCACGTGCTTGTGTATTGGCCCGACGAAGACAGCGTGAGCGTGATCCCTCTCTCAAGCATTGCCGATCCACCTGCTGTTGTTGGTGAAAGCTGCCAAGTCAGGATTGGCAGGAAAATGTTCAAGGCTGTGACTATGAAGATTGGTATGTGTGCGCTGCTGCTACTCCTACTCCTACTTCTCCTATAGTACCCCTACTCCTACTCTCACTCCTACTACTACTCCTTACTCCTACTAGCTACTACTTTTAATACTCCTTCTACTCCTGCTTTTACCACGATGCCATGTCCACCACTGCCACCGTCCCAGCTAAATGACCAATTGCTACCTTTACCACGGCTGTTTTCACAGCTGATTGAACAAATGCCAGCTCTGGATTCACCAATGTCATCCTCCCAGCCGAATGAGCAGATGCCAGCTTCAGATCCACCAATGCCATTCTCCCAGCTGAATGAGCAAATGCCATCTCTGCCATCCTCCCAGTTGATTGTACGAGGATCACCTCTGCTATTGCCAACTACTCTGTATGATGTACAGGCGCCGCTGGGGGCAACTCCACCATCTACACTGTGTGATGAAATACAGGCACCCCAACTGCAAGACCACTACCAGCCCTCTCAGCGATTCAGTGGACCAGATCTAGAGATGCTGTCCCCGCCATTCAACTTTCAGCATCCACTTCTAGCTCCTGCGTCCCCTCCCACTAGTGTTCTCTCCTGCATGAAGCAATGTGCATCAGGGTACACAGCATGGATGAACAGCACAAGAGATTTGCGTAGGATGGAGATGAACAGTGGAGCATTCATCTTTCCTTCTAAGATGCACAAATTAGTGCGTCCACGATGGCTAATCCCAGCCCACACGTGAACTTTCACAGGATGCTTGGGCTTGGGTTTGTACCAAGGTTTTTGTCCTTTCTTATAACAGCATGTCCTCTGGTGCGTTTCAATCTGCACTGTGGTTTCGTCTGTGTATATGACATTCTCGCCAGCCGTTTTCTTTGTTTGCATCTCTTATCTGACAGTAACTCGTTCCCTTAGAAGTCCACCCTAACTGATTTCTCCACCTCAAGGCTGTCCTTGCACTGACTACGATGCCATCTTTTGCGAGGATTTTCTGGAGCTCCATTCCAGTGGATTCGTCGTCCTTTGTCATCTGCTGGTCGATCATATGCTTCGCTTTTGCGGATATTTTCGAGGCTTGGCCACTACCTGGTCTACGCGAGAGAGTCCCGGTTTCCTGGTACCGTTTCAGAAACTTGTAGACTCCCAATTTGCTGACTTTGTGTCCTTCTTTGGACAAACAGAGGGAGATATCCCCATAACTCTTCCCCAACCGGCGATAAAAGAGGATCCTCTGCTTCACGTAGTCTGAATATACCATTGAAGTTGTCTGGACTGAACTGATAAACGACACACTGTGCCCTGAACACTCGCACTGAGCAGCACTGGAACTGGTCAAGAATGGGTTCTGTGGCGCACTGGAAGAGCGATCGACTCTCTCAACTAGAACTGGGCAAGAAGTAAGCTGCGGGATCAATGTACAACACTTAAACTTCAGGGAGCAACCTCGGAACACAACTGGAACACTTTTGTCACCTGGAGCGTACGTAGATAGATGGAAAGTACGTACGTCGATACTGCGCCTAGCTGTACGTAAGTATGTGTATGTTACGTACCTACGTACGGGTGTGCTTGTGAGAACGTACGGAGCACGTACAGGCATACGGACGGAGCGAATACGGACAGACAACCGGGGGTAACTCCAGAAACGTAAGGCTGGAGCGGCAGTAACGATTAGTTCACACCTATTCGACCAATCAGATGCTACTGGGCAGGAATTCCTGCTAATAGTATTCATAGTCTGTGGGAGCTCAGTCACGGTATGTCTTTCAATGGCAATGGATTTCTTTCTGGCTGGAGATGGAGCCATCGGACACAGAGAGGGTTGCGGTGGGCTCGAGAGACCACTTGCTCGTTTCGAGCTTGAAAGAACACGTGAGCAGAAGAAACCTTATCTCGCAAAGTGCACGTCCTGGTGTCGACATCGAAGTTGCTTTCTGAACTATCAACACAGTAAGGTAGCACATGTGACACAGGCTTCCTTCTCCAGCGATGCTCAGCTGTGTAGCTGTCACAACTGCTTCTCCCACTATCGTCAGCCTCCCAGTCTTCATCAGTCTGTACTTATCTTTGAGCGATTTGCAGCAGCAAATGCAAAAGCGCTTATACGTATTTCTCTACCTCGTCCATACGTCCATGGTCCGCCCCAACTATGCAGGAGTACTGTAGCGATCAACGCTACAGTACTCTTGCGTATTTGTCAGACCATTAATACTTACCCGCACGAGGTGTGAGTTTGATAATGTGAAGGTGTGAACTAATCGTTACTGCCGCTAGACCGTCCCTTCCCTTTCGCGCCTTGGGCGTTTAAGTGGGACGGTCTAGCTAGCCAGACTAAAACTAGCCCCAGTTTATCCTGCGTGTAGGGTGTGATAGTGAGCAATAGTGATTAATCCCAAGGTGTCTCACTGCTAATTCAAACTGTGGTATATAATGGATAACCCACAATGATATCCCACGTTTACCATGGTAACGGGATATATACGTAATTATTTACCTGTTCTCTGTTTGATTTTACATATGTAGGTAGTTGCTAATCCGTATGATTCAATATCGGCAATGACACTGCTATCCTTGGAACAAGCTCGCATGACGTCTACATTCAAGTCAGAGTATGTTACAGTAACCGACAATTTTATTACAGTGACTGATGAAAGATCAATCTTGATTGATAATATTGAGAAGTACTTCCACACAGTGAAACAGCTAATGGTCTTCAAACAGTTGTCGCAAGTGTACATACATTATGTGCACTGGTATGACTTGCAACAAGACACAGTTGGTACCCTGCAGAGCCTGTGTGACTTCCTGACCATTCCGTGCAGCGAAGACTACATTAAGTATGTGCAAAAGGTCATGGCACAAATGCAATTTCACAGACCTCGCTCACAAGTACCATGGACTGATGACTTTGTATCTGCAGTTGAACAAAACCTAACAGGAATCCCTTGGATTCAACGGTACAGATATGACAGAGAAGTGAATGACATTCTGTGACGAATCACATTGTAGCTATGTAGCATCTTTTTACCATGTGCTGTACATCACTGTGATTTTGTTCTGTATATCTAGTGCCTCATTGATGTATAAATCAGTTATTTTTTACTGCCACACACATATGTACAGTGCTTACTGTACCTACTATCTATTCATTTATACTGAATCCATTATGCATTTGTTGTGCAAAATCCTCTATGGCTAGATATATAATATAGGATTCAGTCTGTGGTGTGTACAATCTCACATACTATATACAGTAGTGGAATGTGTGTAGGTGGGCTCAGGATTGAGTTCCAGACCGTGGGAAGAAGGCCAGTGGACATCCCGTTGGTTTCCAGGGAGACCTTCTTACAGTTGTATGTAATTACACCAATCACCTGTAATGTATACTATTTCCTGTCACGTACACAGTTCTCTTTCATAAAATTCTCTGCTCCACCATCTGTACTTGCTACGTACATATATACACACTCCTCCCACAGACTTTGCCCTAGCTATATAGCTAGGTATGCACAACTATCACTGGACTTCCCTATAGCCAATAATTTTTAGTGTAAAGTCAGCGTAGATGTTAATACAGTATGCATACATAACAATAATAATAGTTTATTAGTGTAACTCAACATGCAAAAGGTACTTCCGGGTCTGCAGCTGTGGCTTCCCCATGGTACTGAGGACCAATAATTGATTTTGAGAGGACATTTTGACGGCCATACATTACAGTAGTATGGAGCTCGGGAGGCATACAGACGATTGTCCACAAACTCCTGGGGCAATGCTGTGATATAATCACCAGGATCCCTCATTTTGATGATAGCACTTCCACCATTAATTTTATGCATGTATATTGCTGTCATTTTGTTTTGTTTGCCTGCAACTTTACCCACCCTTTCAATTTGTGCATTGAAATAAGCTCACACCTCTGTTTTGTAGTGCCACTGATGATGACAGCTGTATAGCTGGCGAAGCATTTGGCTCAAAATCACTAGTGAAGTCGCATGATAGTAGTGCATGCCTGTACCTATGTTTTGCATAATATATTTGTATATAATATATGTATACATATCCTCGGGTCAAACCTAGGTGTCTTGTATAGTTCCTCCCTGCCAGCCCCCTCATGCATAATTATACATCTCGGCAGCTCTCTCCTTCACGGCAATAAACAAAAAAGAGTCCAACTTTCAGTCCACCGTTGTCAGCATTGTACAGCATTACTCCCTACTTGATATATATAATATAGCCATTCTTCTTTACACTCATAAAACCACACTAACATTGGACCCTTCTTTTATATATGCATGGCTGTAGATTATATGCTCATGCACTTTAGTAATGCAATGTTTGCATTGTATAATATAATTTGCATTGACATGTCGACATGCACTGTGTTTAACATGTTAAACGCAGTGCATGTCCATAAAAGCAATGCATTCAAATAGTTACAGTATAAGTATTATTAGCTATGTACAGAAGCGAATATGGCTGTACAAGTGACTTGAGAGTAAATGAACCACACTGCATGCATGATGCTGAATCACTGTTAAATAAAACATGTGCGTACATAATTAGGTTTAATTGTAATAGACAAAATTAATAACTAATGGTAATTATAATTATGGTTTTGAGTAGGGATGTCGCTATGTATGTCCAAGTGAGTGCCCATACCATCAATATATAGGCATGCAGGAAACAAGGATCCTTATAGGAGGGAGGACAACTGGGAAAGAAAGTATTCTTAAAGCTTTGGTGATCTAACAATGAAGACCAATAATGGTCGAATCTGAATGCAAGCCTGTTTTTTTTATCCATCATGAACCCTCTTTGTTCACCCAAGAAGTGACAACCATGACGTGTGACTAGAAGTGCTATGCCAAGAAGTCGGATCCAATTTATATTTAAAGAGGACACTCACCAGAGCATTTCAACTTGCTAATGATGACTCTCGGTGTTGAATCATTCACGATGAACAAGTGTCTTTGGCTGCTCCTGAACCCAAAAGAATTACCCAAAGATCTTCCCAATTATAGTTCCTTACAAAATTCTAAGAACAGTAATTAATATATGCTATGGGGATAATATCACGTGACTGCAAAGCCACATAGTTACACATTGTACAAGTTTATACACATTTTTATACTGAATCAGCACTGCATTAACTATGCATACACAGTTTGAGGGTACAATTTTCTCAAATCTTCTACCACCTTCGCTACATCAACGATGACTGTGGCATCGTTGTAACTGTTTGGAATCAAGTGCTCATGATAGCGCTGTCCAGTCAACGTAGACAACATCTTAAAAGTGGGGTTTCCCACCTGTGCTTGGGGTAGTAGCTCAAACAATATGGCTTGGTGATGCATCCACCACAGGTGTACCAACCCTGCCCCGTGCACACCCATCAGGACATCTGCCTCATGAGCCAGCCTAACTTGTTCACAGAGGGAAAGACCCTCCATCTGAACAGCAGTTACGTTTGCAGTAGGGAATTCTCGTTTCAGACCTTCTATGAGTTCATCAGAGTTTGTGAGAGATCGTCTATATCTTTGTGGATTGTCTCCAGTAAATCGGTGATACGGTTTTCGCACAACAACTACAATCTTCTTCAGTAGTTGAGGTGCACTTGCAAGTGGACGATCGCTTAGAAAGCATACAGAGAGCACCTTTCTGCGGAACTGAGCTACTGCAGTCCCCTCCAAGCCTGATCCATTGCACTTATAGCATGACCCCCTCAAGTAGCCCTTGTTCTTGCACTGAAAATGAACACTGGTGTATGCCCATGGGACCAAAACTAACTTTTCAAAACAGTAAATGGAAGTGGAAATGTCCATTTCCTCAACAGGAATTAATCCTGGAAACAAATGCTTCTCAATTTCAGGAAACAAGAAGGCGTCTTTCCCTTCAGGGACTCGAATGACATAAGCAGTTTCATCTGTGGCATTGTTTTCCTTCATACTCTTAAATAAGTTGTACCACGCAAGAAACTTGAAGTAAATGTGTACGGCTGATCCAGCATACACAAACGAAGTTCCTGGGATGATGATCGCACACTCTCCTTTGGGTACTGTGCTCCCTGCCTTCTTTACGATTTGCCCTAAATAGTCTTTCCGCTCAATGTGCTTATCAAAGTCAGTGTAGCTGTGGGAAGTGCACTCGTGAGCTTCCTCTGGTGTATATTTTCAAATTTATAGGAAAGATTGAAAGCAGACTTGGGCACCAAAGCAACACCCTGCAGTGTACATGTGGACATGGAAGGGTTATGTAGCAAACCCTAACAGTGTGTGGCCATATAACTCATCTCACACTGCATCATCTTCAGTTTTGTACGCAGTTGACGAAGGCCTACGTGGCTTACTATATTAATTGCCATCGCTTTTGTGTCCCTGAAGCGTTTATCATGCTTTCTCGTGTACTTTAAAATCGAATCTGTGGAAGACCACACACCATTTTCTTTGAGCTGCTATATATTGCAAGCACAGGTGGGAGACCCCACTTTTAAGATCTTGTCTACATTGACTGGACAGCGCTATCATGAGCACTTGATTCCAAACAGTTACAACGATGCCACAGTCACCGTTGATGTAGCAAAGGTGGTGGCTAGAAGAGTTGAGAAACTGTGCCCTCAAACTGTGTATGCCTGATCTAATGTGTGCAGGGACAGGGAGGATGCAGTATTATGGTGGGTGTATGCATGCATGTGTTTCAATGAAGCTAGGCGTCACCTCTGATATATACATGTTACACAGCATGATATGTACATGGGCTGTCTTTGGAGTAGCAGCTGTCATACAGCCTGACACTTGTGGCATTGCATCCCGATGCAACCACAGCTTGCATCTCCATCCCTGGTGTAACCCTAGCCCTGAAAGATGCCACTTTGCATATGCTATGAACTTGACAGCAGCTAATGTACGTGTTCTGCAATAATTGAGGAAGAGTGGCTAGATGACAGCATCATCCATATGTGGCACAGTTGCTGTTGGAATGGCAAGCATGGATGGGGGAAGGTCTTTCAAATTTCCTTACACTCCATTGGAAGAATGGGCTAACAAAGTTGGTATTTGTGTGATATATACAGGAAACGTTGCTATGATATAGGATTATATATACCTATAGCTTTGACATGCCTTGTACTCGGTGTAGTTCACAATCATCTGATTCCAAATTCCGTTTGATGCCCTACACAGCAGATGTTTGGTCTGGGCTGTGTTCTGTATTTGTGTGATTCACTTTGAAGTCCTATGTATCATGTTACACAGCTACTATATTTAAACATCAAAGTTATAGTGTTACAGGGGATACAGGGCATGGCTTCTACACATATATACTGTATTCCTGCTAGTGCTAAGTGGCTAAGCACAAATGTAATGCATATTGTATGTAATGTAATGTAATGTTTGAGCACTCTGGCTACCCTGACGGACAAATTGAGTACATGTATTCAAAAGTCCAAGACATTTTAAGGTTTTAAAAATTTAAAGGTTAATATTATGCTACAATATACACGCACATATGGCCAGAGAGCTATAGTAGTACACAAAGTGATACCAAATAGAATATAATGACACTATAGTAATTATTCATTACATTGTCATAATGATTAGTGAAAATAGGCATACATAAATTATACAAATACATATGCAATGGATTGATATACAGATATGTTGACCTTGACAGAATATTATGCATCACATGCGTATGGCATGTTCTACTGGTAAAAGGATTAAGTATATACAGGAAACGTTGCTATGATATAGGATTATATATACCTATAGCTTTGACATGTCTTGTACTCGGTGTAGTTCACAATCATCTGATTCCAAATTCCGTTTGATGCCCTACACAGCAGATGTTTGGTCTGGGCTGTGTTCTGACACTGATACAAGTATTGGGCTGCCAGGCCTAGGTGGAGCTGGCTCCTTGTCACCAATGGCAACGGCAGGGATCAGGGGGGTAGTTTCAGACGTACAGGGTTGTAGCTCAATGATGTCACCGGTATTGACTCTTTTCACATATGACGACGTGGTGCGGTCTTTTGGGAGTCGGCTGAGATGGGTTTCCTCATGCACAGAATCCATCACTGCAATGGGGGGGTTACCTACCACTGAGTCATCACTGACAATGACAGTAGAGTAAAGATATTCTGATTTTGCATTGTAGGAAGGTCTGTGGGTGGAGGTGGCAGTTGTGCTGTAGCCAGACAATGTATGACTGTCTGGTGACGCAGGTGAACTCAAGTCTGATGGCCTGTTCTTCTTACTTGTCGATAATGTGTCAGTCAGCTTGCTACTTTGAGTTGGCTGAGATGATGATTTAGCACGGCCTCTCTTCAGTCCATCTCCGCAGCAGCGACATCCTCTTAGTAGCAATTGCTTCCAGAACTTGCGCACCTCTGGAGATGTTAGACAGTATATGATTAAAAGTAGTATTCCTTGCGATGCCAAGAGGAATGTGAATGCACACTCGAATATGGCTGAAAAAGCTTTAGGAATGCCATTGGATGCGAGAAGGCCAAGTGACCATGCAAGACCAAACAGTATCGAAAGACAGACGGTGACCCAAAAGTTTTTTCTCCATTTCTGGTACTTTGAAGAGTTGATGGTGTCGAGTGCAGGCCTCTTCGTAAGGGCAGTCAGGGTCAAGACGAACATGATCCAATTGAAGACATAAATGGAGCCAAATGGTACCAGGACACCAATGTAGTACGGCATACCATAAGCACGACAGCTAATGGAAGTGACAGGAGGGACCAACACACATTGAGACATTACATGTAACTCACATGTACCTACAGTACACCTACAGTATATTATAATTATATTATACGTATACAATACATTATAGTAGCTATTGCAACTACCAGTAGCTATACCTGACAAGCATATATGTTAAGCGCAATCTAGTCTATTATGCAAATATATGTCGATGTAAACCGTTGACATGTGCACGTGTACAGTAGCATCCTGCATGAGCAGTGACTATACAGTGCATCTGGTGCATGGTGTTTATACTGAATAGTATACACATACAGAGTGCTATGTAAGTATATGATAATTGACATGTGTGAGTGACATGTTTTTCAATAATTAGCTATGGTAAAATGCTAATTGTGAACACAATGTGCACAAATTCAAACTCACAATTTGTCATTATAGTATTGCTTGTAATTTGGAGCCACTGAAAAAGCTACTAGAAAGACTGGCAGGGCTGGAATTGGTATAAGGAATGGAGACCGTATATAACCATTAATATGTGTAGCAATATTAGCAACTTTATTGTTCATTGTGCATGCATGTGGAAAGGCAGCTGACAGAGTTTATGTTGTATGGAAGAGGTGTAAGGTATATAATATAGCAGCTGCTGTGAAATTTACCACACCAGTGCATGAGTTACTGTAAGAGTGCATGTGAAGGGGTGACAGGGCCTTCAACATTGCAGACTTACTCCACGCAATGGATCCAGTAATTGCAACATAACTTGGAATATCTGGCTTGAACACCCACACCAGTTTCTTGTAAATGAGAGCAGCGTCAGCTGCCATCAAGAAGAATGTGGTGAGGAAGAAGTAATGAAGCATGACACCAAAGGTACCACATAGAGGAGGAATTCTTATCACTTCATCCATAGTACTGATGATGAAGGTGAGGTAAAGTCCAGTCAAGGACAAGCAGAGGTTCACTAGGAGCCTGCTGTGTGCCTCAGCCCTCAGGGTCCTTTAGAGTGCACATGGAAGGATGGAAACATCATGAGTGTGTGGTGTGTGTGTGTGTATGTGTGCATACGATGTGTATAGGTGTACTGTATGTGTGTGTGTGTGTGTGTGTGTGTGTGTGTGTGTGTGTGTGTGTGTGTGTGTGTGTGTGTGTGTGTGTGTGTGTGTGTGTGTGTGTGTGTGTGTGTGTGTGTGTGTGTGTGTGTGTGTGTGTGTGTGTGTGTGTGTGTGTGTGTGTGTGTGTGTGTGCGGCATGTACATGCGTACATATTGTGTGTGTATACCAAAATAAGCAATAATATACATCACATTATACATGTGCTTGTTAGCATCCTTAATTGTATAATTTTATGGTGTGTGTTACGTATGTATAAAAAGTGTGTTGCTTGAACTTACTTGTTAGCAAGATAGGTGATGCTAACAATTATAAAGCAAGCGATGGAAACAATGGCACCAATGATGGAAATTACTGTCAAGGACTCCTGCAGCTCTGGAGAACTGGGGTCACTTGGGGACCTTTCAGGGAATATATCCTAATAATTATATTGGAAAGGGAGAAATAGCTGAAGTAGACAATTAACAGCATTTGAAACTAGAGTGCAAAAGGTAGGATATACGTAGTAAATACACCTGAACATATAACACTTCAATTGAAGAGCTGTTGTATATACCACACAAATATAATATAGAAGTAATTCCATCACATTAATCTACTGTTTTGGCCCATTCACATGCATGCATATACCTCACCATCAGAATACAGAAGTGTGTCAAGTGATCACATTGACAGTGAATAGAGGTATTTGTTTCCATGGTGACACTGCACCCACTGGTATTCCAGCCACCATACTGATCTGCGAGGATTGCATGTACAAGTCACAGATCTTATACAGAATGGAGTACTTACGTACAGTTGATAGTTGCAGCATTCACACAAGACCAGTTCAACAAGACATGCATGCATGTAATACATACGTGACACCCATGTATGCAGTATGCATCTGTACACAGGGTGATGGAGTGGTACAGTAGGCAGGCAGACTGCAGCATGCGTATATATATACGTATGTAGAAGAGAATGGGGAAGATGACTAGCGAAATGATCTCAAGTATATACACAGCAGATGCCCTGCAGTCAGTTGTTATTAATTGAATTTGCTACGTATCTGCTCAAGATCAATTCACTATATAGCTATCTGCAACGTAGCAATGAGGCTCTACAATATTACGGGAAAGATGGATGCCTGTCATAGCAATCATTAATTGGCAAGATACATCAGAGACAGACAGAGTACTGTGATTGAGTTCTGGCCATACTGCTCGCTCCCTTCTTCTTTTGTCTCTCTGCCTATTCAGCATATGTATGTACAGGCAAGCTTACTCAAAATGATCGTATTTGGGAAGCATTTGCATATACTGACCGTCATCCTCAAACTGCCAGAAAGCACACTTGCCATTCAGGCCACGCTGTACACCAATCTAAACATAAAGATTAACACCAAATTAAGGCACAATTTAAAAAATATACAGTTCAGCTTATACTGGTTGCATTCAGACTTACTTCATTTTTGTCAAATTCAAATGCTACCACTTCGCCATCAGGTAGGTCACCAGAGTTGATTACCTCCCCAACAATAGAAACAGAGACAATAGTCCCAGTGACCTGTGCAAAGTCTTGGTATAAGCTGTAGGTGTAGTTCTGTCTCTGTTGGAAAAGACTGTCTGAGGCATACAACGCAAGAGCCAGGCGAGAAGAATTTGCAGAAGTATTGCCAGACGGAAAAATGCCCGCTGGAAGATAAACGCTAGCTGCTGGTACTTCATCTGTGCCTCTCTTGGTGGCATTTTGGTCATTGATTATCTTCTCAATCTGGTCTGCTATGAGGGGGCTAAGGTCGGTACCATTTTCAGTGGAATTTACAGACATTTCTGTAACCATAAGTGATAGTTGTGCTCCTATGAATTCAAGAGAGCTGTTCAGGGACACATTTGCTCGTTTGGTGATCGCCTTGACTAGATTCAACACCCTGCAAGTGACAGACAGTACACAATTCAGAGCTGTAATTATAAATATATTCAAAGGGAGGCAAGGTTAAGGTTTCAAGAAATAAGGGGGGGGGGGGGGCAAGCGTATGTAGATGAATGCAAATGACATAAGGTTTGATATGTTTCCAAGGGGGGTGGGGTGGGGTGGATGCCCCCCTGTGCCCTTCCTCCTAAATGCACCAATGCAATTGTAGTAACATCTGATATTGACTTCACAACCTAAAGTCTAGCAAGGCCAAACCGAATACACCTGTCGAGTATGAAGCCTTACCTGGTTGACGACTTGGAGACTTCTTGACTGCCAAGAACCTCTTTAGCTGCCACCCCCGCAATGTGGTCCATGGTAGTCAGCATGTCCAGCTGTACCTATTTATTAAGGACCAAGGAAGGAAAGAGCTGGGAACTCTAAACTCCTCCTACGTATGTGTTTATTCTATGCAAATACATACATTAAAGCATACATTTGCTGCATGCTTTTGATATTTTTGTAGAGGCTTATATCTGCGCTGGTTAATTATATCAATTGCATGTGTGTGTAATAGTGCTAGTGAGCACTCACATAGTCGGCATCAAAGTCATCATTGATGTTATTATAAGCAACACTTTCCAAAAGAACTGTAGATGCTGACACATCCTCCTTCTCTAGTTGTGCAGTATCATTTGTGGCATTGGTCAGTCGAAGTGCAAGTTGAGCTGGACTGTCAACCTGCATTCATTAGATATGCAATATTTCAACAACAATCGCTGCGATCCTGGTTTATGCTTTGTGCAACAAGGATTGCTGTTAGTAGACAGTCACCTGTGTCAGTCTGCAGAGTTCATTTCGAGTTTCAGTAAAGTTGCATTCATTGCACTGAGGATCCATCCACTCTGCTCCACTAGTGTAACTGCCTCCACATGTTCTGTTTCCCATAAGCTTGTCAATAAGCGGATCCATTATGCCACACGGACACGAGATTGAAGCTGTGTCACCAATCTCAGTTTCTGGCCATGTTACTGGGCCTATGCTGCTGCATGCCTTGACCTGAGACACATCCACTGGGCAGCCATCTTTGCAGAAACCGGCAAAATGCCCATGATTCACTTAGTGTACGTATAGGTATACACAGTGCACAGTATTCTAACTATAAGTACGTACATACATACGTATGTACTTGATGCCTGAATGTAGGTACGTATATTATACTGCATGCATGTACACTTTGACACCAAAACGGGTCAATGCTTGATGTACGCGCATACATACCATGTCTCTGCACAGACTCAACGTCAAATGGTGTACTCTTCAAAATGTCAGAGTAGCCTTGCAAGGCTTGTTGCAGGTACATTTGAAATGGAGATGAGAAATTCCGTAGTGGCAGGCAACACTCTTTTGTTACCATAGTAACCAAGAGTGTGCTACTCTTGCTTTCGTACACCTCCACAGAGTGCAGACTGCCAGAGACAGCTGCTGGGGTGGTGAACATGGTACCAGCAGCCAGCAGTCGCAGCTACAGTGTGAAGAAAGCCAAAAATGTAGTGTTATGCATACGTGTATTGCTGTTTCACTACATAATTATAAACAAATATTAATGATCAATTAATTATACATTGGTATAAAGATTGCATAAATACTCACCTGTTCTGTGACATCCTTAATCTCTTCTATATTCAGCTGCCTGGAATTTTGTGCAGATGTCATTAGAGTCACTTGAAATTGAACTAGGCCTGTAAATAATATATACAATAAGCCACACTTTGAATAATATTCAACAGCTTTTAGTAGTGTATCTATGACTGCAGTGCAATAATAGACGTACATACATACACAGCATACGACTCTTGGTTGCTTGGATGCAGCTATTGTTTCTTGATATGTACACATATATACATACATGTACATATATATATATATATGTACGTGGAATGAACATTACAACGCACCTTGAATCAGAACCATTGCCTTTTGTGATATTGCTTTACCAATCTTGTTATTAGCAAGCTCGTTCTTAGCCTCACAGTGGTATGCTCCTCTGTCATCTGGCCTTATCGCTCCAATGGTAAAGTGTTGGCCTTCAACTTTGGTGTCTATGTCATCCTTGAACCACCGCACTACAGGAGCTGGAATACCATCAAACTCACAAAAGAGCACCACCATGGAGGATATTGTAATGTTTAGTTGGTCTTTTGGTTGTTTGATCACCTCAGGTGGTCTTCGTATATCTCTTTCTGTGTGCAAAAATGAACCATGTTGTCACAAATAATAGTCAGTATAATGACTGTAAGACTGCCACAGGACTTGCCCTCACTGTATGTGTCTAGTAGCCGCTATGTATCCCCTCTCTTCTGTGTGTGTGTGTGTGTGTGTGTGTGTGTGTGTGTGTGTGTGTGTGTGTGTGTGTGTGTGTGTGTGTGTGTGTGCATGTGCGTGTGCGTGTGCGTGTGCGTGTGCGTGTGCGTGTGCGTGTGTGTGTGTGTGCGTGTGTGTGCATGTGTGTGTGCGTGTGTGTGTGTGTGCGTGTGTGTGCGTGTGTGTGCGTGTGTGTGTCTGTGTCTGTGTGTAAGTATGTACATAATATCATGCAGGTTCCAATGCTTACTCATGGAACAGTTCTTTCCAAAGTATGAGAAGAAGTCCACAGTTTTACATATGCAGGTGTAGTTGTTGCTTCCATCCACACACTGCATCGTCCCTACACTATTGCAAGGGTTCCATACGACACATTCATTTCTAGCTGTAGTTGAGGCGATAGAAGAAGTACCAGTATGTATATACATCTACTGCAATATGTACATTTGTACGCATACCCCACTGATCATGCACGCAGGCATGACAACTCACGTCGTACATCCAAACGAAATGTCCATGCAGTTTGCCCTGGTATTGGGGACACATTACCACTGACAGCTCTGCAAGTGTATGTCCCCTTATCTGCCAGCATCACTTGTGAAACCATCAAGGTAGATGTGGTAAGCAGCTTTCCGCTGCCAGTAGTGCTGTTGCGGCTTGTGATAGTGCGCCCAGAGCTGCGGCCTATCGTCACTCCATCTCTTAACCACAGAATACTTGGTGATGGTTTACCAGTTGCACTGCACGTTAGAGTTAGACTTTGAAATTCATCAACTGGTCCCGCTGATCCATCATTGACCACACCTGCTTCATTGTTCAAGCTGATTCCAGTAATATTCGCCCTCTCTAAAAAGGAAGTATCAACATCACTAATGACTCCATCCATAATTCAATGTGTACCTATAAATTCTACCTAACATCACCTTATGGGTCACCTTAGTAGCTGAAGAACTCACCTACAATGGATATCCGAAGTGACTCATTAATTGAGCCAATGGAATTTTCGGCGATGCATGAGTAATATCCTTCATCGTCCTCTTCAAATTCTGCAATATTCAGTCGTGCAGTAGAGGTGTTTGCTCCATCGGTTATGTTGTCTAGAGAGATATTACCCTTGTACCACACAACAAGGGGTGGTGGTGTACCCTCTGCCATACAGGTTATCACTAGTGGGTCTCCCAAAACAACATCCCGCCCTTTAGATGGAAAGTTGCTTATGGTAGGAGGGACTGTGAAAATTGCAAAGAATACATTGGTTGTTAGTGATTAAATTCATTATAACAAAGTCATGACTCTTTCATTCCTCCATACAGGGGTTTGCAAAATGGTTGTTGCGAATGTCATTCAATTTGCAATCAACTCTGAACTCTGAACCAACTTTTACAGTTAGCGGCACAATACAAGCTACAGCCTATAAGGCGGTCAAAGTTCAAAGGTGAGTCGTGAGTTGAAGGACGTTAGCGACGACCATTTTGCAATCCCTTGTATATATATGTACACATACACCACATGCATGCTTGCACCTTGTACTTGGAGATTCACTGCCGTTGAATCCCTGCCGTATCTGTTGGATGCCGAACAGTTGTAGATCCCACTGTTACTGCTGGTTAAGCTCTTGATTTTGAGAATAGAGTGAGTCCTATTAGCAGCATCTAGTTTCAGGATCCTTTCCCCATTATAGCGCCACACAATCACTGCTGTGAGATCAGCCACAGCCGAGCATACTAGAGTGAAATTTGTCATGTGAGTCTGGGACAAATTAGTTGGAAGTGGTGTTACTATACTCGGTGGTGCTGCAGTGGCGACATAATATGGATGAAGTATACATTAGACAACTTAAATTCAGATTTAGATACAGTAATTCAAGTGCAACTTTATATTTTTATAGTCTGGCCTGGTTCATTTAAATGACCCTTAGTTTAATTATGTACAGGTAATCTATGCAGTAAGTCACAGCACATTACCACTTTCATCGTTTCATTTTCGTATTGTTTCATATTTGGTAATGTCCCAAAGCAAAGGTTATAATATAAAACATAAGAAGCTAAATTCATGGATAAGATTGGTGCATGTTAGAATAGACATTCAGTGTGCATGTACGTATGTATGTACCACCAATCCTCACCGCCTATCACAATGACAAAGACATGGCTTCTTCCAATGCCAGCTCTTGTTTCGGCCACAATCTCATACAAGCCACCATCACTGGCCTGCACTTCCTTGATGGAGAGACTTAGGCAATCTGCTGAGAAGCTGTGTGCAGACGATGGATCACAGGACAGGTTCATCACTCCCTTGCTGCTTGTAAAGGTCCACCACACCACACCCTCACTAATGTTCGGTGCTGCATCCAACACTTGAAATGAGAGCTGAAATGGCTCATTCAAGTTAGCCATAAGATAAAGATCACTTGCGCGGGTGATATTTGGTGCAACTGTGTGGAAGAATAGCATACTGTGTACAGTATGTACATACTGTATTTTACATATTATATTATATCAAGAGCATATCATTATGATGCCACATACAGTGTATGTATAGCAGAAAGTAGAGCTAACTCACTTCCATCTGTCAACACATCAATGGTGAAATTCTCTCCACATCCAATGGTCCAGGCACACAAAGAAACGTTGTACCAAATGACAGGCTCGAGACCGTAGAAAGTGACATTAAATGTACTGTTAGATACATTATGTGTCTGCAGTAAAGAGCCATCAATTGCCGTTAGTTCTACATAATAGGAGGCAATCACACCATTCGGATCCAGTGGTTCAATCCATGCCACGCCGAAGCTGTTAATGGTGATATCAAATTCGGTAAGGTTTGACGGAAGTTCAGCCACTATGTATAAAAAGAGAGGAGAAAGAGCTGATGATGCCAGGGCAATTAATTAAGAGACAGGACCCTCCTAAAGGATACTCACAGAAAGGCTCAGTTTGAGTGAGCAGTCCCATCTCGCTACTGAATGCTCCATTCCCAGCACCATTGACTGCTCTTATGGTGATATTGTAGACAGAATATGGCTCAAGTTCTACTAGCTCCAATGATGTTGTATTTGGGCTTAGACCAACTACAGTGGTATTGTAGAAGGACTCTGGAACATCATTCAAAGTGTCCTCTCCTGTGTAGAATACTTCATATCTGAGGATTATCCCATTAGGATGAGTGGGTGGGTCCCACTGAATTAAGAACATGGTTGGTGTAATATTGAAAATACTGAGGTTCACTGGAGGTGATGGAACTGCATGTGCGCGGTTTGCACAAAGGGAATGTAAAGTATGCACACATTGTGAATGTCCAAGCAATCAAACACATGCATCTAAAACTATCCTTTGTTGTTTCTTGCTTTGGCAAAGGGCTAGTTATTCACTGTGGCACAGAGAAGAGCAATTCTATTTTCTTTGCTTAACTGGAGTCATGTCAACTTAGGGAGGCCTCAAAAGGTACATATGTAGGAATGGCATTATTATGTAGGAATAGTAGGATTATATTACTTGAGTTTGTACGTACATATACATGCAGACAGTATAAGTATATAAAATGAAAGAATAGGAGTACATGTACATACATTGCTGACATGTATGTATAAAGTACTAATGAATAGTGTATCACTAACCATCTTCTGGTGTCATGACACTTAGTTCAGTGACGTTGCCTTCTCCAGCTGAATTCATTGCACTTAATGTGATGGTGTAGTTGGAAAATGGCTCCAGATCAAAGAGACTTGTCATAGGACCATCTGATACGTTAACTTGAAACGTGACAGAATCATAGAACTCTTCTGTAACACTGTTGAGTGTGACTTCTCCGTTGAAAGTCACATTGTATGCCAGCAGTTCCCCATTCGGGTACAGTGGTGCACTCCAGAAGAGGTCTATCACCCGTGGCAACACCGACACCATCACATCCAGCACAGGAGAAGAGACTGCAGGTGCAGAGTGGGGACAGTGATTCGCCAATTACTGCATATAAGCATTGATGGACATGGTATATAGTATTGAAAAAACTTTCAGAAGACAACACGTACAGAGGAACCTCTCTATAAAGGACCATACGAAATAACAACACCTCTCTAATGAGGATAGTGTCTGCTATCCCAATCACATAGAGCTGTGTACAAATCTAACTCTGAATTAGGGACACCTCTCTATGTGATGATGAGCAAATGCATCACTAACCATCTTCTGGTGTCATGACACTTAGTTCAGTGACGTTGCCTTCTCCAGCTGAATTCATTGCACTTAATGTGATGGTGTACTTGGAAAATGGCTCTAGATCAAAGAGACTTGTCATAGGACCATCCGATACGTTAACTTGAAACATGACAGAATCATAGAACTCTTCCGTAACACTGTTGAGTGTGACTTCTCCGTTGAAAGTCACATTGTATCCCAGCAGTTCCCCATTCGGGTACAGTGGTGCACTCCAGAAGAGGTCTATCACCCGTGGCAACACCGACACCATCACATCCAGCACAGGAGAAGAGACTGCAGGTGCAGAGTGGGGACAGTGATTCGCCAATTACTGCATATAAGCATTGATGGACATGTTATATAGTATTGAAAAACTTTCAGAAGACAACACGTACAGAGGAACCTCTCTATAAAGGACCATACGAAATAACAACACCTCTCTAATGAGGATAGTGTCTGCTATCCCAATCACATAGAGCTGTGTACAAATCTAACTCTGAATTAGGGACACCTCTCTATACAAGACAGCCAGCTGGGCCCAATGGTGTCCACTATACGAGTAATATAGGGAGGTTCCACTGTCATCGTGTTTGTAAGGATCAAACCAGCAAAACCATACCAGCAAAACCATAGGACCATACGAAATAACAACACCTCTCTTGAGGTCTATCATATAGGGAGGTTTCACTGCTGGAGATGCTGGAACTACATGTATGTATGTGATGATGAGCAAATGCATCACTAACCATCTTCTGGTGTCATGACACTTAGTTCAGTGACGTTGCCTTCTCCAGCTGAATTCATTGCACTTAATGTGATGGTGTAGTTGGAAAATGGCTCTAGATCAAAGAGACTTGTCATAGGACCATCCGATACGTTAACTTGAAACATGACAGAATCATAGAACTCTTCCGTAACACTGTTGAGTGTGACTTCTCCGTTGAAAGTCACATTGTATCCCAGCAGTTCCCCATTCGGGTACAGTGGTGCACTCCAGAAGAGGTCTATCATCCGTGGCAACACCGACACCATCACATCCAGCACAGGAGAAGGGGCTGCAGGTGTCGAGTGGAGACAGTGATTCACCAATTACTGCATATAAGCATTGATAGACATGGTAGTATTGAAAAACTTTCAGATGACAACATGTACAGAGGAACCTCTCCATAAAGGACTCTCCGAAATAACAACACCTCTCTAATGAGGATAGTGTCTGCTATCCCAATCACATAGAGCTGTGTACAAATCTAACTCTGAATTAGGGACACCTCTCTATACAGGACAGCCAGCTGGGCCCAACGGCGTCCACTATAGGGAGGTTCCACTGCAATCATCTTCGTAAGGATCAAACCAGCAAAAGACAGCAAACTTACGTGACTCATTTGTTCTAGCTGTGAGGACAGCGATGTCACCACTGCCAACTTCTGTAGCTGCTCGAACAGTGATGTTGTACAGGGAGTAGGGCACCAACTCTACCAGCTCAACTTCGAGGAACGATCCATTCACTACAATCATCGACTCGTTGTAGAAAGTAGGCGGGACCAAGTTGAGGGTGTCTAGTCCTGTGTACCGCACCTCGTACCAGAGGATGACTCCATTGGGCTGAAGGGGAGAACCCCACTCAAGGGAGAGTGAAGTGGGTGTGGACTCAGAAACAGTCAGATCTGAGGGAGCAGATGGAACTACATACAAAGAGAGATAAGGAAAGAGCACTCACGGGAACACACTGAGACTAAGTACATATGGATGAATGTAGGTATATGTGTAGTCTGTGTGTCTGAACTTACTGACATGTCTGCCTACTGTCTGACAATACTGTAATTGTTAAACTTTAATTGTTGTTGTACCAGACTGATGAGTTAGTCCATCTGTTGGTCTGTTGTAAGTCTTGTGTCATTGATTTTGTGACTTGTTGTACGAGCGGTCGTTGGATCGATTACAGTGGTAGCAGAGGGTGGTTCACGAGAGAATGGCTGCCAGTAAGCACATAAGTTTGCCGTCTCCATTCGCAAGCGGTGACCCCACGGAGTGGTTCACTCGATTTGAGATCTGCTGCGTGGCCAACGACTGGGACGACACTGTCAAGGCAAAGAAGATGCCCACCCTCCTGGAAGGCGAAGCGTTGGCCGTTTACTTGACCTTGTCTGAAGACGAGAAGAAGGACTACAAGGAGTTGTTCCGTACACGGCCGGGACAGACTAATTTGGCAAAGCGCTTCATACCAACAACTGACTCACCAGTAAAGGTGCCACCAAGACGAATACCAGCCCACTACCGAGCAGAAGTGGAGAAACAATTACAGGACATGCTGGAGATGGGGATCATAGAAGAGAGCTCAAGTCCTTGGATGGCCCCCATGGTATTCGTCCCAAAGCAGAATGGTGAGCTCCGGTTATGTGTGGACTACCGGGAACTCAACAAACGCATGGTCAAAGATGCATACCCCTTACCGAGGCCAGATGAGGCACAGGATCGTTTGTCAGGCTCTTCCATTTTCTCCACCCTGGACTTACAGCATGGATACTGGCAGCTACCAGTAGCGGAAGAAGATCGTTCTAAAACAGCCTTTTGTCCAGGACCTGGCTTAGGTCTGTTCCAGTTTTGCCGAATGCCATTTGGCTTAACCGGGGTTCCTTCAGCGTTCCAACGCTTGATGGATAAAGTCTTCCAAGGACTTCCATTTGTCACCACCTACCTGGACGATGTACTTGTCCACTCTTCCACAGTGAAAGACCACGAGGACCATCTCCGTCAGGCATTCCAACGCCTTGCTAATGCAGGTTTGACACTACGTGGTACAACGTGTCACATTGGCATGGAGCAGGTCTCTTATTTGGGCCATGTTTTTTCTGTCAGAGGAATGGAACCAGACCCAAAGAAAGTTGCAGCTGTTCATGATTGGCAGACATCGACAGACGCCAGTGGTCTTCGAGGATTCCTAGGACTTGCTTCCTACTACCGACGGTACATCAATGGCTTTGCAGATGTAACTGCGCCATTGCACCATCTGTTGTCAAAGGGAGTCACATTCACATGGGACACTGCCTGCCAGGAAGCGTTTGACCGCCTGAAAACTGCACTCATTCAGGCACCTGTCCTCGCATTTCCAGATTTCAGTTCGTCTGCTGCCCCTTTCAGTTGCAAGCAGATGCTAGTGGTGTCGGGGATGGCGCTGTTTTGGAGCAGAACGGGCATGTCATTGCCTATGCGAGTCGTGTGCTCTCCACTGCTGAGCGAAACTACAGCGTGATTCAAAGAGAATGCTTGGCGGTGGTGTATGCTCTAAAGCAATTCCTCCACTACTTGCTGGGTCGGCACTTCATTGTCTTGACTGACCATGCCCCACTGCAGTGGCTTTCGGCCCAAAAGATGGAAGGCATGCTTGGTCGTTGGGCCCTTGTCATGCAGGAATTCACCTTCACAATTCAGTATCGGAGGGGCAAGGATAACAACAATGCTGATTCTTTGTCACGTCAGCCACATTTTTACTGGATACTGCTGCAGCAGTCTCCTGGTCTGACAGAGACAGCCTTCGTGAAGGCCAACAACGGGACCCAGTCATTGCAGAAATACATACTCGGCTTCAGACCTCCTCGTCTTGCCCCATGCCTTCTATTTGGAGTGGTCCACCCTTGTCTCGATACCGGCAGCTTTGGACTCAATTATCAGTTGTGGATGGCATTGTCTCTCGCACATATAGGCCGGGTCCGTCATCTGTGTCTGTCAATGTTCCATTGGTTCCTGTCTCCTTGCAGAGGGATTTTCTCAGGCAGTCCCATGATTCGCCGCAGGCAGGTCACCTAGGTGCGGATACGTCAGCCAGTCGTCTGAGGCAGATGGGCTATTGGGTTGGTATGTTGCAGGATGTTGAGCGCTACTGCCAGTCGTGTGTGAAATGCCAAGAATCAAAGCCACCAATGCCAAACAAAGTTCCACTGACCAACATACCTATTGGTCAGCCGTGGGAAATGGTTGCTGTGGACATACTGCAACTGCCCCTGTCCAGTCAGCACAACAAGTACCTCTTAGTTGTGCAGGACTACTTTACCAATGGGCTGAAGCGGTACCACTTCCAGACCAGACTGCAGAAAGCATCACTCGGGAATTGGTGTCCATTTTTAGTCATTTTGGACTTCCCAACATCTTGCATTCAGATCAAGGTGCCAATTTTGAAAGCACTATGCTTAACCGCACTCTTGAAGCTTTTGGAATACGCAAATCTCGCACCACCCCCTACCATCCTCAAGGTGATGGCATGGTGGAACGTCTAAACCGTACTCTCCTCCAAATGCTTCGTGCATATGTAAGCAAGTCCAGCGATTGGGAGCTGCACCTTCCGCTTGTTTTGTTTGCATACTGTTCTGCAGTTCATCCATCTACCGGATTCTCGCCCTTCGAGCTCATGTTCGGTCGTAATGCGACACAGGCTGATCTTCCCCAGGTTACTGCATTTGAGCCGTCGTCTTATCAGGCAGCCCTCAGGAATCGTCTTGCCGAGTTTCGCGACCTTGTGGAGACCCACTATGCGGATGCTGCTCACAAGCAGAAGTTGCAGTATGACCATGGTGCACGACCGCGGCACTTCGCTGTTGGTGACTCTGTGTGGTTGTCCTGTCCCACCGCCAGGAAGCTGGATCTTAGGTGGGAAGGGGGGTGGACAATTTCCAAGCTCCGTGAGAACAACACCCTAGAGATTGCAAATGGCAAATCAACTAAGGTTGTTCATGTCAATCGCATCCGGAACCGAGTACAACCAGGGCCATCTAACAGCCCAGTCAGTCAAGACATGCAACCCACACCTTGGCAGCCCCCATCAATCACACACGATACCATCATGTGTGACGAGCCAACTCGTCGGTATCCTCAGCGCATTCGTGGACCACCGGACCGTCTGCAATTGTCAGACACTTGAATCATTGCGCTCCAGGAGGAGCTTCTGCTAGGGGGGGCGAATGTAGTCTGTGTGTCTGAACTTACTGACATGTCTGCATACTGTCTGACAATACTGTAATTGTTAAACTTTAATTGTTGTTGTACCAGACTGATCAGTTAGTCCATCTGTTGGTCTGTTGTAAGTCTTGTGTCATTGATTTTGTGACTTGTTGTACAAGCGGTCGTTGGATCGATTACATATGTACACATATGTAATTAATACAGTACATATGGCAGGTATGTATATACTGCATACACTATACAAGCAAATACATACAGTATGTAATATAGATAGTGCTTCATGGGCTAAGCACTGTCACAGAAGCATACCGTAAGACAAAGCCTCTTAGAGTAAATTATTAACCCCTAACTGTCTGCGCTTAGTATGAATGAATGTATTTAGGTCTGCTGGAGATGCTGGAACCACATGTGTGCAGATATACATACATACATACATACATACATACATACATACATACATACATACATACATACATACATACATACATACATACATACATACATACATACATACATACATACATACATACACACAGTATATGACATATATGTATGTATGTGATGATGAGCAAATGCATCACTAACCATCTTCTGGTGTCATGACACTTAGTTCAGTGACGTTGCCTTCTCCAGCTGAATTCATTGCACTTAATGTGATGGTGTACTTGGAAAATGGCTCTAGATCAAAGAGACTTGTCATAGGACCATCCGATACGTTAACTTGAAACATGACAGAATCATAGAACTCTTCCGTAACACTGTTGAGTGTGACTTCTCCGTTGAAAGTCACATTGTATGCCAGCAGTTTCCCATTCGGGTACAGTGGTGCACTCCAGAAGAGGTCTATCACCCGTGGCAACACCGACACCATCACATCCAGCACAGGAGAAGAGACTGCAGGTGCAGAGTGGGTACAGTGATTCGCCAATTACTGCATATAAGTCATGAGTTACTGCATACATAGCCATACAATTGAAGGGCACAATAAGAAAGAGACTTACAGAAAGGAACATGCACTCCTTAATAGTTGTCTTAGGTTAGGTTCAAACCAACAACAGAGAGCAAGCTTACGCGACTCGATTGTTCTAGCTGTGAGGACAGCGACGTCTCCACTGCCAACTTCTGTAGCTGCTCGAACAGTGATGTTGTACAGAGAGTAGGGCACCAACTCTACCAGCTCAACTTCGAGGGATGATCCATTCACTACAATCACCGACTCTTTGTAGAAAGTAGGCGGGACCAAGTTGAGGGTGTCTAGTCCTGTGTACCGCACCTCGTACCAGAGGATGACTCCATTGGGCTGAAGGGGAGAACCCCACTCAAGGGAGAGTGAGGTGGGTGTGAACTCAGAAACAGTCAGATCTAAGGGAGCAGATGGAACTACACACAGAGAGAAAGAAAGATCAACGTTGTATGCCTAGAGATAAGTCAATGAGCACACATTAAGTCCACGGATGGATGTAGGTATAAATAAGAATTATAGTTAATACACTTTCTCCAAAAAAATCTTTAGCCAATTGGATTGAGACTGATGTAGCAGTCCAAACAGACATTTTGACCCAAATCCAGGGGTACTCGTCAGTGTTGAAGATTACAAAAACAAAGTAAGGCAACTCCTACATGCAGACAAGGTGGGAAAAAGTGTGGCTGAGGAGGGCAAAACAGGCGAGGGAAGGAAATGCAGGGGTTGGTGGGTGTAGAAATGAATAACAACTGTGGTAAAGGAAGCAATCCAAGTGAAGAAACCGTGGGTGTGGGAATGGGTGTGGGAATGGGTGTGGGAATTGGTGTGGGAATGGGTGTGGGAATGGGTGTGGGAATGGGTGTGGGAATGGGTGTGGGAATGGGTGTGGGAATGGGTGTGGGAATGGGCGTGGGAATGGGTGTGGGAATGGGTATGCTAATGGTGTGAGAATGAATGGCAATCCTAGTAATAAAGACAATCTTTAACACTGATGAGGACCCCTGGATTGGGTTCAAAACGTTTGGACCTCTACATCAGTCCCAATACAATTGGTTAGAGTAGTTTCCAGAGAAAGTGTATTAACTACAATGATTCCTAGTCACTCAGAAGTCTTTACGTAAGTAGATAATTATGCATTGTAATTTATTCGTTACTTGTGGCAAGCACACTATGTTGTACATGCATTACATGTACATAATATGTAGACTGCCCTGGTCAATGGACATACAGTATATATGTATAAAGTGATGGAGTGTGGCATTCAACTTAATATGGTAACTATACTGTATATTTACATTATTACCAATACAAGACATATGATTGTATGTACAGTACATACCTTCTGGTGTTTGGAATGTTACGGGGTCACTTTCATTACTTGATCCATTGGCACTCACAGCAGTAAGAGTAAAGGTGTAGTTGGTGTTTGGGAGTAAACCTGAAATGTTCACTTGTAAGACGGCCCCATTCGCTACGTCGACAATAATGGAGCTTGTCTCTTGACTGATAATGTATTGGGTAATGGCTGAGGCATTGTCTCTCGGCTCTGTCCATCCAAGAAGTAAAGAGGTGGCTGTGCTTGAGACGAGAAAGGGAGGTTCTGGCGTACTTGGAGTACCTGTATATAAGTGCAGAGTAGAGGTATATGGAAGTCAAGTCAACAGACAATCATGTTTTGTATAACATCCGTTATGGGATCGGCTGTAGATAGTATGGCAATTGTGCATGACCTACAAGACTTTACGCATGCTAGAGAAAGGTTGCTGACAGATACAGACTCACCACTGATCAACTGGGCGTGGAGAATTGCCAAAACTAAGAAAAGCACCGACATCCGAGCTGCAGGAGTGACACAAGCCATATAGCACTACCTCGCCTTCAGAGTTGACTGCACTGAGAGCACTACCAACTGAGGCTGTGCAGTGCACTGTACAGAAGGACTAAGCGCTTGCACTGCTGAAGACAGGGCACACTGCAAGCTGAGACTGTCTCCTTTATAGCCCATACTCAAACTTATTACACAAATTCTTTGCATTCCAGCCGGTGCACGTCTGTGCTATGGATAACCACCACTGGGTTAGCAGCACATTTTCTTCACAAAGTAGGGTAGACTGTATAGTTGGAACTATATGACTATGTACTTCCCAACATGTTTGCTTTTGATCCCTCTATACCATACCACAGTAAACGACCTGATCAAGTGATATGTATGTTTAACCTGCACAGACTACAACCCAGTTTAAACCAGTGGAGATCTCACATACAGGCAGATCCATATTGCATATATAAGAACAAGCAGATGGTGGACCTGAGTACTAGGAAATACCTTACCTAGGAGGAGTGACTGTGTGGCATATGTCACACACGCGTACCTTGTCACGATTGCCTCTCCTACAGTTGGCTGACAGGGAAGCAGGTACAGTGGCAGACCATGATGAGTGGAGGAACAGGACCGACCAGTACGTATAGCACGCCAGCCATTACTTCCCTCTAGTGGCAATATCAAAGCCAGTAAAATCTCTGATTGTTCCCTAAAAGCTTAGCCACCACACAAGCTAAGGGAGGAGTTGGAAACCTCTTCTGTTGGGCCTCACATGCAGTAGCTGTGCAGAGAGGACATGTGATAGGGTTGGGCTGTGGTGAGCAAGGCCAAGGGACACATCTGCTACAGGCTGTGAGGTACACACCACAAAGTGCACCTAACTTTGCAGCACACGTCAAGGGTTCTGAGAAATCAGTGGACTAAGAGCTTCATGCATCTCATAACGTGCTGCTTGAGTGTTTAACAACAGTTGTGCTTTGCTCATCAAATAATTCGGTATCAGTTCAACGCAACTATGAGCTACCGCATGAGAGTTTCTATATACAGCACAAAACAAATCGGCATCACAAATCAGGAGTGGAGCCCATGCCTGCATGCCAAGGTACATGGTTTCAGTCGGCCTTCCTGTCTGGGATGGAACCAATGTAGGAACTGGAACTGACATGCAGGCTCCAGTAACTTGATATATGTGGTACGTATGTATGTGGCATGTATGTACTTATACTACTTGAATACAAGATTAGGTGTACTATGAATAATTATATGACTTACTACGGAACTCAGTGTGGAGGTCTTGTTGCAATGTAGAATGAGGCAACTCAACCTCACACCTTGAGCTGAAAACTGCATAAAACAGCTTCTAGCACACTTATACATGCTCACCTGTAAAAGAAGGCAACATGTTTCATACATTTATTGAGTCCTGAGTGGCTAGGTAAATTGGTCATGATCCTTTGGTACGCACTAGCCCATGTTTCACAGTAATTTTGACGTTTTGAAGACTATACAGCCACCTTCACCAGTGAATTGATGAAGGTGGCTGTACAGTCAACAAAACGTCTAAATTACTGTGAAACATTGGCTATAGTGCGTACCAAAGGAGCATGATATTTCATATGATATGACTCTGATTTAATGCTACATGCATTTGCAATTGATTATACTCGTATAATTGCGCGGCGGCACTCATACAGACAATACATAAAGAAAACATATTGAACACGTGCACCCTTTCAGTAGTATAGGAAAAGAAATACTAAGCATTTGGTGTGAGGTTGATGGTGTATACCACACATACTGTACATACATGTATACAAAATTACACTCCTCCATCCAAAACACACAGACACACATGCTCACATCAGCTGCATTGCACAATGGGTGTCTTCCTGGTGCACACACGCAGGGCACAAGTAACACTGTACATGTATACGTACATGCACAGTGTTACATGTTTTAATTCAATGTGCTCCTCCATACTCAGAAAAAGGCAATAAAATGCTACATTAACCATGAAGTGAGGTGCATCGTTACACTAGGGTCACCTCCTCCAACAAACACTAAGTACATATCTGCAGGCCCGGCCGTAGTCGTTGCAGGTGCGGTCACAGAACTGTCAAATTGGAGCAAATGTGTAACATATTGAATCCTTTGTACATAGATCTGTTAAACAAAGGCACAGATGTGTACAGTACAAGTAGGAAAACCTTTTCACTGGAAAAGCGGAACGACGAACACGAGCAGTATTATTATATAGAGCACTCAAGAATGCAATCACCAGCCAATTATTCGACTTACACTGCTTCTGCAATTGCCACATTTCATGCACTAACTGTAGTATATATACATACATATACGTATATATACAAATTATATGTATGTATATATATATTACACAGATGTCTTCATTTATACACATAATGCATGTATGTACATATGCATAATATTGTACGTACTGTATGTATGTACGTACATTACATGTGTTAATGAGGGTGTAGCTACTATACACAGGGCTACCCACTGTCAGTATGATGCGACTGTTTAAATGCCTGGTTCAACCAAAGTGACACTCATCAGTTGTGTAGGAGGTACTTCATTGAACAGAAATATCAGACATCTTCTCTCAAGTGTACTGGCAGTGAGGTAGGTATGCCCAACTGTGACCAATGCAGACCAACTCGCTGACACACTAGCTCAATTGGCAACAGGGACCAGCACATGGATAATACAACACTTAGATACACAAGCACATGACATCAGCTGCAGTCTACAAATAAGTCTTACAACAATCGACAAGTTCACTCATGCATGTTCGTAGACACAGTCCACAATTAATAGTAGTCAACTCCAGTCACCTCCAGTCAACTCATGCCGCCCATCGCTTTGAGAACACACTGCTTCAACACTAGCTAGACCCACAGCTGCAGCTGAAATGAAGCCACACACACTATGCAGGGATGGGTGTCGAATTACAGTCTAGCCACACATGTAAGACTTCCTTCTTATATCATAAGAAACTACACCATCTCTTGTACACGTAGCTATTGCAGTAGTACACAAAAACAGGTGTTGGGAGCTAGAATGACGTAGCTACACAGCCTGTAACCACGCATTACAAAAAGTACAGTTAATTACATACCTACATGTTGCACCTACAGAACGGAGTGACAACAGATGTAGCACTGTGTATACCTAATAGGTAAATCAAAGTTTCACACTATTGCACATTTACAATTAGAGTTTACATTTCACACGCCACAAGCTAGCTTTGTAGGAAATGGTGGCAGCTGGTATACATACCACAATACACCCCCTTCCCAGTGGCATATACGTAGTACGTACATACGTACGTACACTCAATACTACACACACATATGCACGAATATAGTACACTTATACATACATATACACATGCATATACGTACGTATATACCTATGTTTGCCATACATCCCAATCAACTCTGTAAGTACGTATATATGACGATTATCGATGACAATGAGGTGAAGGGGAAGATCAATAAGAGAACATACAGAATAGCAAGCACCTTCTTCAAGATTTACTTCTTCTACCGTGCCTTACAACATTACAAAAAACACAAATAGTCTTTCACATCTTCTTTAACCATGGTGGAGTCTGGTGTGGTGGTAGAATCACCATGACGATGAATGCAAAGAGGGAAAAGACAGAGGCAACATAGCCTGGGAGGTCAGTGTTCACTTCCCTCAGTATGCCCACCAAAACAGGTGCCAGAGTCCGCGAAAATGCTGCTATAGAGCTGCTGAGACCAACAATGGCACCTTTCTCGTCTGATCTTCCTCTTTGAAGGTTGACGTCCAATTGCACAATGCGAAGAGTGGACGTTGCAAAACTGATCGGAGCAAGCATAATGATCACACATGGCAGGCTAGGAGACAGTGTAAGAATGAGCAGTGAAGCAGACAGAAGCAGAGATGCATGTTGCAGTAAGGAGTCAACAGCTCTTCCATACCATCGTGAGATGTACTGCACCAGTAGTGCAGCTGCCATGGCAACGAAGCCGTTCCAAGATAGGATCTTACCCATGGTAAGATAGTCTATGTGAAAGTGACCCTTAAGAAATGGGGTAAGGTTCTGCCGAAATACAAGCATTGCAAATGTCAACAGGAATCGTTCTATAATGAGATCGGGGAATTCCTTCCAGTGAACACCTTGCAAGAAATTGAGCTGCTGAAGAAGCCTAAAAAGCATTCGCAAAGGCCTCACCCTTATCTCTGTCTCGCCTCTCACAGTAGAACTCGCAGCACCATTCTTTGCACATGATTCGCTGTGGAGGCTGTGCTTTCTGTCCATAGGTTCACTAGGCTCTGATGTATTCTTCACATTCTGACAAGTATACGCATCTGGAACAACAATGGACACTAGCAGTGCAATACACAGGAATAGAAAGCCGGCAGCTAGGAAGGGAGCGCGGAAGGTTGGGTCCCACTCTGACAAATAGCCACCTATCAGTGGGCCCACTATGAATCCGGCATTGCCGACAGTTGTGAAGATTCCTAATACAGCAGAGACATCAGGAGGGTCTGTGATATCAGCGAGGTAGGCCTTACAAATGGAGATACCTTGCTTGAATAAACCTGCAGCATAACAAAGATGTAGAGAACTGGTACACAGATTAATAGAATGATTAGATTCAAACTCATTATTCAATGTGTCAATCAATGACTCATACACACATGTGCGTACATAATAATGCTACAGTCCTGGAGCCAGAACGGCAGACACTGCATGTGACACACACACACACACACACACACACACACACACACACACACACACACACACACACACACTCCACGAGCATACAGACTCTGAGAATAAGACTGCTAATAGAAGTAACTGATAGGTACAGTGTGCAAGCATCAGGATGACACCTCAGAAGAACACCACACCTGGTGTAATCCTGGAGAGAAACAGTCCCACTAGTGATGTGGTGGTTCCCCCAATCAAGTAACCAATGGCAGGCAGAATGAAGGAGAGAAGGAGACCCAGCTTACGACCGTACACATCGCTCAGCTGACCCTGTTAAACAGAGAACCAAACACAAGACGCAGTAAACTGTATGTGAGAGTTCAGATGGGATGGTAGTCCTTAATCTCCTTACCATGCGGGTACTTGAGACTATCTGCAGCACACCATACAGAGAACCTGCACATACGTATAATGTTTGTATGTAGCATGCAGCACACATGCAGCACGCATACATCACACATGCAGCACACATGCAGCACACATGCAGCACACATGAAGCACACATGCAGCACACATACGCATGCACAGTGCACTGACATAGACACACACAGATGCTCACATGCACAAAATCCAGTGATTACTACCATTTGTCACATGCAGATAAGTACGTGCGCACGTACAGTTGTTTCAGGGTTCTAGTCCTGTTTGTACACTGCACACTACAATCACTCACGTGGTTATAGTACTGGAGGTGCAGAGGCTCACATGTTAACTGTCACTAGAATTCACCTGAAGCTCAGCAGTTCCAATACCTTACTCACTTGAGCGATTGCAGTGTGCAACGTGCGAACGGGACTAGAAACCCTGAAATGACTTTGCACCTTGCACAATAAGTACAATAAGTACGTACGTACGTACACACACATATGCACTCACCCACTCACTCCCCCTTCCCTCACATACAAACTTGCAAATAAGATGAGGTGTAAAGACACTTGTGATGTCATCACCATCTCAATACGTACATGATGCCATAGATACGTACGTACGTATGGTGTGCGTACATGCTACGTACCTAAGAGCCCCGCTTGTGTGGGACTGGCCCCTCTTGCCTCTGCCATTTGGATTAGAATGGGGTAGAACATGCTCACTGACAAAAGGTCCTACAAGTGAATAGAACAACAAAACGAACTGAATGTGACGCACAGGCTGGAGTAGCACAAAGATGATGGTGAAGTACGTACATTAAACAATCTCCCTCTCCACACGCATCTGTCCTATCCAGTCCTGCTATCTCACTGCCTAAATTAATGGCCACGCTATCCCGCACCCCCACACAGGTGGAGGGACTCAAGGTAAAGTACGTACGTACACATGCCCATAGTTGTCACAAGTTGCAGCTGCACGTCACACCACACCACACAACGAACGACAGAAGGACTATTTAATTTGCGTGCATAGCCACTATTTGCGATAAGTGAAGCTGTGATACGAGTCCACATACCAGAAAGGCTATGAGATATAGAACGCGCCTGAGTAACTTTGGTGAAAGACGAGAGGGGGCACCAATTGAGCCCATTCTGTTTGAATCACAGCTAGAACTGGCGTTGCTTTGGGTCCTCATTTCGCGCAACACAGGCAACTTCTGGCAAAGCGAGACTCTCTTCGCTTCTGTGCATGCATACATGTACGCAGTACACGCAGGCCGTCGGACACATGAAAGGGGAATATCCGTTGTCATTGCGCAAGACTGAGCCTGGTTTCCATGACAACCGCTCCTGCTGGCCGTGTGTGTTGACTCCTGGATCATGGCTTCAGCTAGCTCCCAGCTCGGCTCCCAGCCCCCAGAGACTGTGGGATTCATTCTGAACAAGGTGCAGGAAGATCTTGCTCGCTTGAAGGATGAAGTAAGCCGAAGTGTGGGGTCAGGTGGGACGGTTGACGCCCTCGCCATTAAGGCTGCTTTGGAGAACACGCAGAAAGAGTTGCAGATGCACGCGGAAACCACCCTGCAGTTGATGCAGGACAAAGCTACAACTCTGCCTCATATAGTGCATCCTATGTCAAAAGCAAGAGGGCCTGCCGCCTCCTCTAGAAGGTGTGTGTTTGTGTGTGTGTATGTGTGCCATAGTCTGCCCATGGTCATAGAGGATATTGAGAATGCTGGCAATTTTGAGTATCTGACAATAACATATATATCATTACTAATTACATTGTTTGTTGATTACTTCCTGTGCCCATAGTCTTGTACGTACGTATGTACATGTGTGCATTTCAGCGGCTAGACTGTGCCTGGGTGTAATCCTTGCACAGTCTGCTTATCATATATATGCCCACTGGTTGTCACTTGTAACATACGTACGAACGTAAGTAGCAATCCAAGTATTTGACCGACTGCATTGTAAGTACATAGGTACGCTGCTGGTCTGGCCCTCTCTGCATGCCTGTAGTTTTGTATGTAAGTATGTGTGTGGTGCCCTCTCTCAGGTCTCTAGGTGACATGGTCCACCAATGCAAGTCTGCATCTCATCGTCTGCCGAGGAGCAAAAGTTATTCTGGAGACAAGCCATTTCCCAGACCCTCCCCAGGAGATGTGTGCGTGCATCTGCACTTGCAGCATTCCATCTGTAATGGGCCATTGTGTGGTGGACACGCCACAGTAGTGCACACTATGTAGAGAATGCTGCCACTGTAGGCTACATTGCCCGCGTGTGTTGATTTTACGTATTAGCAGCAGCTCACAGCAGTTGTGGCTAGTCTGCGCAGTCTAGCATGCTAAACCCTCTTGGCCACCTGGTGTTTACACTACATCATAAGAAACCTGCAGTGGAGAGGGGCTAGCAAGCTAGACTATAGCTAGCCCTACAAACATATATACAGTACATAGCAGTTCCCCAATGTTAGCTCTACATGGTAGTGTTCTCTCTAGGCTGCTCTTGAAGAGTACTGTGCCCTTCTTGCCCCCTTAAGAACCCTCCTTGAGGCTGTAAACCTGTCACTGTATGCATCCTCCCTGAAAGGTACCACTATAGTCATGTGGCGTAGGCAGCACCACAGCAAGAGTCAGCAACATGACAGAAAGTGCACAGCCACAACAGTCCTATGCACACACACAACAATGTAGATTGTTACTTTTGATGTACCTGTATGCACCAACAAGCCACCTTTGCTGCATCTGTTGCCTCCCTTCACTGCCCCACAGTGTGAAGGCGGCCTACACTCGCAAGCTGCTGTCCCACCCTCACAACCCAGCCAGCAAGGAGCTAATTAGCAGCAGGTATGGCATTCCCCTTGCAGCTCCCCGCTCCCTCCCTGCTCCACTGTACCGTGAGCTGGAGGTGGAGGTGGTTGGCAACAAACCCATGACAGGGCCCACAGTGAACCAGTTAGCAGCAGTGCCCCACTCCAAGAGACAGGGAGGGACGGTATGTGCGCGCGCGCGCGCGCGTGTGTGTGTGTGTGTGTGTGTGTGCGTGTGTGTGTGTGCCTGTAGCATGTTACACTGTGCTGCGTGTACGTATCTTTCCTTCTGTTAGTTGAGTCCTCCTCCTATTTGTGAAGAAGCTGCCAAGAAGGGCCTCCTTAGTCTCATGGAGCGTGGACTGATACCAGTTAGTGGACTCGTGTGTGTTCGTGGAGTAATTGTGTTGCGAGTCTGTATGTACGTATGTATGTATATATAGCACACATACATACATACCACATGCATAGTATTGCATACATACGTACGTATGTACGTATCTAAATATGTGCATGATTGAGTGTGTGTGCCCAAATGTAATAAATTTCTCAACCATGCTCCAACTCGCCCCTACTGCAGTGTAATGCTGACATCCTCCTCAGCCCGCCGCCTGTCAAACCAAGACCAGCCATAGTGAGTCCGTACGGTCCATGCTAAGGTAATGGCAGCTGCTGGCTGTTTGGAGTGGTCTGTGCTCAAGTCGATTATTGAAATGTGCATGTTGGGTAGTAACAGTGTGTCCATGAATGTGTACGTACGTATCTGTCATACTCACATACACGTATTTAAAAGAAGGCCGGCATGCAGTGATGTGTCTGTGTACGTACGCAGCTCTGTACATGCATACATACAGTACGTATGTCTGTACACCTGAAGTACACAGGTAGGGGCTGCTCCAAAGAGTCGTACTAATGTGTATGCGCAAACTGTACCATTGTCCGCTGCAGTTGCACAGTGCTAGCCAGCAGTTCCTCAAGGTTGAAGTGGCTGATAACTCTGAGTTGAGGCACTTCCCCTTGGCTCACCTGGACATGAGGGACCCAGACGACCTGAGTACCTCCTACATGAGCAGCCACATGAGGAATGCCAAGGGCACCAGGGGGAGACAGGTACGCACTTACCTATTAGCATTTTGTGTGGATTGTTTGTGTGGCATAGGCATACCATGTTCCATGCTCTGTATGGCTTGTGTGTTGAGCCCATGTACACAGCTACGTACGTATGTATGTACATATGTATGCGCATACCCTTAACATACGTGCAAAGGCAAGGGACACTTGTGTTGTTGTAGTAGTCTGCAACAGTGTATTATTGTCCCTTGCAGTCGGCCAGGGAAGGGCAAAGAGCTGTCCCTCCCCCTCCTCCTCCTGTTGTGTGTTCCCCCACCCACAAGGGGGAGTACTCCCCCAGAGACGCCACCCTGCCTTCAACTCTCTCAAAGACACACACGCCCCTTGCCCCTCCTCCCACGCGTTCTCCTGGTGGCCTGATTGTCGGTGAGGGATCCATACCATTCTTTTCTGGTGATGGCAGTGAGTGTCACCTGACAATGCACAGGGGAGCACTGGCAGAGGACGACCCTGACTATGTGGAGTTTCAGAGAGCAAACCAGGCTGAGTGGGGCAGGTGAGGGTGTTGTGAGGGTGAGAAGAGGGCCAGTTAAGGGTGAGGCGAGGAGAAGTAGTGGTCCGTGGGGAGAATAATCTTGCTGCTAACCCCTGTTTGTGTTTGACTGTGGAGGAAGAAGAAAATTGGGTTCTACTATTATGAATATGATATATACGTACGTATATGTACATACATACGTACATACATGCGTACATACATAGATACGTTAGATAGCAGAATGTGTTCTCCTCGCTCTGGCCAATGACATTGCTGCTGCAACGATGGGTGCTTATTTTGCACCAAAGTGACAGGTGTAAGGAGAGAGTGACAGTGACCTGTTCAATATCCTTGTTCATTGATGTTTCTTTGGCATGGATACCATCTAAACCTGGAATAAGCAATTATTGGCCAACATCACTCTATGTACTTCACTAAATGTTGATACCAAACATGCCCAATGGGCCGTTTGTTGAGAGGTGTGCAATGTTCACACTTTGCTAGACACTACTGCCCCCATGCAAAGACAGAGTAGAGACTAGCAACTTCAATATTGGGAGGATGAGTGTAGTGTGAGTGGAAAGGTGATCTTGAAGTGTTTGTGTGTAGCAAGAGTACATTGTACGCTATTTTTATGTACGTATGTACATATGTATAATTTTATACTGGCAGGTTGCATGGTGTCTGGGCTGTGTAGTGAGAATATAAATGTGTACATACGTATGTACAGTATGTATGTATGTATCTCTTATTCTTTGTCCATTCTTCCTATTCCATGCACTCCTCTAGTGTTGTGTCAATGCTGGAAGAGTTCCGTCGCCTGGCCTTCTCCTTTGCTGTTCCCCTGATGGTGGTGGACGGTGCCAAGCTGCTGGCGTTGGCTGGTAGTTACGGGGTGGAGACCAAGCCAACACCACAGGTGTGTGTGTGTGTGTGTGTGTGTGTGTGTGTGTGTGTGTGTGTGTGTGTGTGTGTGCTGGTGTACATGACACATAGGAAGTACGTATTCATACTTCAAAATATAGCCCTCACAAATTTCCTGCGTAAGACACTGGTGATGGGATTACGTATTTCAAAAGTACGTACTAATTCTCATTTGGAAAAGAAAGTGTGATCAACAACTGTGGTATTCCCATACATCCACATGCATCATCAGTGGCGAATAGAGGGCGTGAACTAATAGCCAAGGGGCCAAGGAGCACCTCCAAGTAGTGATGCAGTAGAATGCATGGCTACAGTGCTGGACTGTCATGTACATACGTACGTACGAACGTACGTAGGAATAAGGAGTAGTTTGAGACAGGTAGTATACGTACGTACGTATGTATGTATGTATGTACGTATGTATGTATGTATGTATGGCCTTGTCCCTTCCCATGCTATTGTATAGTCTCACATGCTAGCCCCTACCTTTGACATTGCTACGTACGTATATTGTGCGGTATAGCAATGGCGAAGGTAGGGGCTAGTACACTAGACTGCCTACGTACGTAATGTACTGTATGTATGGAGAATAAAACTATGGCCTGTCTCATTACTTCACAACACCAACATACATTTTAGAAATGTGGATGTTTACTGCGTACTTACGGATGTATGTATGGCGTTTGTTTTTGAGATGGTCTAGCTAGCCAGACTATTGCCCCAGAGCTTACCAATGTACATTAGATCATTGTGGGCGAGCTCTATTTGATATTACTGCACATGATCATCCAAAGTCCCAGTAACCAAGCAACCTCTACTTCAGTATCCTAGCAACCCACTGTGGTGTATACTACATAGGTACGTAGGTAGCTAGCAACCTACTACTGCTGTATCCTAGCAACCCACTGTGTATACTACATAGCTAGCAACCTACTACTGCTGTATCCTAGCAACCCACTGTGTATACTACATAGCTAGCAACCTACTACTGCTGTATCCTAGCAACCCACTGTGTATACTACATAGCTAGCAACTTACTGCTGCTGTATCCTAGCAACCCACTTTCCTCTGTTGCACCAGGAGCTCATCTCCTGCCTGGTGAATGCAGACGAAGTGCAGTCCATTGTGTCCACCCCAGGCAGGCGCTACAAGGGCGTGGGAGGGGTGGAGATGGCAGCGGCAAAGATCCAAGCAACTTTCCGCATGCACCAGGCAAGGAAGCAGTACTTGGAGCTCCGGAAGAGGAGGTGGGCAGGCAGTGTGATTGCCATGGGCTGGCTGCTGCACCTCAAGGCCAGGAGGATGAGCACGAGAGTGAGAGAGAGGCGAGCAGAGGAGAGGGCCGTTTTTTTCCGGCGTGCACAGGAATTCAAGAAGATGTGGAGCAGGGTCAAAGCAGAGAGACATGTGGTGGTTCACCTGCCTTCTCTTGGTGAGTCGTACGTACGGTGTGAGCAAATGGGCATGCATAGGCTTGTTGTTGTACGTTCGTACGAACCTGCATATGTATCAATTTGCAGTGTGTAAAAAGTTTGCAGTTGTCTCCATGCACATTAATATACATATGTGTGTACATAGAAAGTAATAGCAGCAAATGTACGTAAAGTGTAGATGTACATTCCTTATGATTAACAATTGCTGCATATTAATTTGGTACTTGGAGTGTCAAACACAAGTGACTCTTCCCTAGCCAAAGGAGTGTCTTCCTCAGACCCATGAGTCTTGCTAACAAGCAACGCCTATGGACATGCAACCCATCGCACACACTAACTAGGAGAGGTCCAGAAGCTCCAAACTGCCTGCAGTGAGCTGGAGACCGAGGCCCTAGCCGTGCAAACACATACCTATTACAGTATGTATTTGAGCCAAATGGGCAAAGCCCATGTTAAATTGCTGTAATTTGATGTGTGTAATATGTTTTTACCATACACACTGTATATACGTACTACATATGTATTTTCCATACGTATGATTATACGTACGTACCTACATAAATGTGATACACTGCCTGGACTGTGTGTTGGGACTATAGCTGTGGTGGGAGAGGTTGACCATCCCTCTTCAACTGTACATGCGTATGTACGTGCAGGGTACCCCAAAGACATTCGGTCACACCTGGACAGGTTGAAAACTCAAGAAAATGCCCAGATTGCCCGTATCTGTGACATCAGCAACCCAAACACCGAGGTCATCTATGTGTCCCCAGTGGTGCTCTCTGAAGACCTGGAGTCCTACAACCTCAAACTTCTTTCCCTGGGCCAAGAAGGAACTCAGACCGAAGACATCTGCAAAAGGCTGACCCTAATCACTCCTGAGAGCTTGGGAAAGTTTGGAGGGCAGAACCTCTCCCTCTCCACCGTTCTGTTGTACAGCCCGAAAGCAATGCGGCGTATCAGGAACCTGACCAGAGGGAAGAACGCCTACATCCTCCCTGGTGTGGTGTCAGAGGACGACCTCGCAGTGGCCGAGCAGCTGGGACTGCCCATCCTTGGGACGGACCCCAACACAGTGCAGATGTATTCGTCAAGGAAGGCAGGTGCCATCAAATTGTTCACAGCAGCAAAGGTTAGCGGGATTTTGCAGTATGTGTATATGTACGTATGTATGTATGTACGTACATGTGTAGGTGCATATGTATGTATGTGCATATGTAGGTATGTATGTATGTACCTGTGTTTGTACTATGTACATATGTACCCCACATTGTATTCTTTTTGTCTATCTTTGTGTTGTGCAAACTGGACAACAACGTAAGTATCCATTAGCAACTCATCAGTCAACACAAGCCACAGTATGTACGTATGTACATACGTACGGACTGGTGTGTCTTGAGGACTGATTATTGGACTAGTGATGTTGAATACATACGTATACGTATATACGTATGTACGTACGTATGTACTCTTGAATTCTACATACATGACAACTATATACGTACAGTATGGTCTGGCATGACAGACAGCTGTGTACGTAAGTAATGTTATGTATATATGATACACACCTCATCTACCTTTCCCATCTGCCACTACCTCCCCTCCTGCTCAGGTGACCACTCCCCCTTCGAGCCTTGATGTCTTCGGCGAGCACCAGCTGGTGAGCCAGCTTGCCTCCCTCATCGCCAACCACCTCCACATTCGGCGCTGGTGTTTCAAGCTCAACAACAGTCTCCATGCACGAGGAATTGCCTACTGTGATGTTTCTCCCCACCTCCCTTGCTACTCCTGGCTGAAGAAGGAGAAGGAGTGGTACGGGGAGAAGTGGAACAGTGCCTGGGCCCAAGAAATGGCTGTGAAGAAGATCGCAGAAGAGCTGGCCGATCTTCTTGGACAGCACACTGTTATGGTAGATCCCGCCCACTTTCCAACATGGGGGGACTTCCTCGCCGAGATACGCAGGAAGGGGTGTCTGATTCAGGCTTGTCCTCCTTCGGAAAGTGTCACAGCTCTCACTGTGAGCATGCTGATTGAGCCAGATGGTGCTGTCCGCATGCTGAGTGCAGGGGACCAGGTGAACCCCACCCCCTTCTGGAAGTGGGGTGTGTCTGTGCCGCAGACCTCAGTCAACCCATCCGCTCTGTCAGACATGGTAGACAGTGTGGCTGCCGCCTGCCTGGAGAGGGGAGTGCGTGGACACCTGTCACTTGATCTCGTCACTTTTATTACCCCCACCACCGTGAGTGTCACTCGCATACGTCACATGCAGCTTACAAACTGGGGGCATGTTTGCACATGTACGTACCTACATTCACATTGTTCGTACGTACATATGTATGTGTACATATATTTGTATGATATTGTGTATATTATATAAATGTACGTATGTACCTGTGCAGGCATGTACGCAAGTACAGTACGTACTTCTATACATCGGTGACTCTACATACGTGTGCGTGTATTGATCAGTGTGTGTGTTACATACGTACATGTTCACATACATGCGTATATTGACACAAATGTACGTATGTACCCTGTCTCTGAGTGTGACCATGCACCTTCCTCCCTGCCCAACTACCCCCTCGCCTCACTCGCTGCCACTCCTCACTCCCCTCCTCCCTCCCCTCCTGCTCCTCCTCAGATGGAGCAGGAGCTGTGGGCTGTGGACCTGGACATTGGCATGAGTGACATGCAGGCCATGAGTGGTCTGCTGGGGCAGGTGACTGCAGGGAGCTACTGCTGGGATAAGGGGCTGTTTGGTATTCCAGGACAGGGAGAGAGGATGGGGGAAGAGGTACGTGTGTGTGTGTGTGTGTGTGTGTGTGTGTGTGTGTGTGTGTGTGTGTGTGTGTGTGTGTGTGTGTGTGTGTGTGTGTGTGTGTGTTTGTGTGAGTTTGTGTGTGGATGCATATACGCACATACGTACGTACATACATGCGTATCTATGTACGTACGCATATACATGTACGTACGTATTTTGTGCATGTACGTACATAGGTACATACGTACGTATGTGTGCATGTGTATGTAGTATATGCAGTGTACAAGCTTTCTGATGTACAAAATGATGAAAGCTGCAACACAGTTGAGTTTGTATGCTGTACATGCGCATATACGTACGTATGTGTGTACATGCACCAAGCTGTTTGGTGTCTTCCTTGTGTGCAGGCGAGGTATGGTGTGATGAGCACCCAACTGCTTCACGAGAGCCTCTCTCTCATTCACTCCTCTGTCTTCTTCCACCTCTGCCGAGCACACCTCATTGGGTATAATGTAAAGGTCAGTGTCAGGAACAACTGTACGCACATACGTCGTGTATACGTACGTACGTATGTATGTACCACATGTGCATACAAACACAGTAATTACATGACATGCCTACAGCATGTATGTACGCCTAAGTATGTACATAGAAGTAACGTGAAACTTGTGCTGTCCGTGTATTACATATTTGCCAAGTGTACACAGGTAGCTATCAGTTTTCTGCCACTCAACCCCTTCAGGATAAGGAGGGTTGTGTTTTCACCCTCCAAGATGATAACGACAGGAGCACCTTTGGAATGATGTGAGTGCTAATGATCGTACATACATGTACTGAGCATGTCACCAACGTATGTGTGTACTCCATGCATGTACGTACATACATACGTAGGCACATCGAAAGTACTCTGACTGTTCCTCACATACGTACGTATGTACATACGTATGTATGTACGTACGTACAGTATACCAACCCATGCCATTGGCTTTTCCACCCCCCCACCCCACCCCCACCCCCACAGGTGTGTTCACCCCAGTTTGTTTGGAGCCCTCACCAATATGGCTAATGCTCTCTCAGTGATCCATCAAGAGGTTGCCATGCCAACTGGAGCATGTACCAACTTCAAGGTGCGTGTGTACCTGCGTATATATGTACATACATACATGTTGTGTGTGTGAACTGTGGGAAAGTGTGTCCTCCGTAGTCAGTGCTTGCAAGACTGGGTCGGCAGTGGGCACTAATGGGTACTCTTCAACTCTATAGGTTCAAGGGCCTATTCTACTGTACTTATAATAATATAGGCTTATTCATGGGTACATACTGTATAATAATGCTACGTATGTATGCTATGTTTTATATTATGGTATCGTAGAGGCTCATTGCTATGCTGTCAATCAATAATGGGCGAATTGACCTTGAACATGCATGTAGCAGAGTCAATAACAACTTATTACGGATGTTCAGTTCTGTAGGTCTTTGTCTTTTGTACACAGCCGACAAGGCCTAAGGGCCAAAGTGTCCTGCATTCATTCTGCATGCTATGTGCGTCCATGGTCAAAATCAATTCCCCACCTAATACTGTGATTTGTATATACGATGTTGTATAATTTATACCATGCCAGTACCTTGCTACTGCTGCCAGTCCACCCCACTGGGTCCACACCACTCTGCTGTGGTGTAACATACTGCAGTGGAATCAACTTCCATGCATCTACATCTCTCGCTCGCTTTTCAGGAGGTGACCGAGGAGCTGAGGAGAGTGGCTGCAGAAGTGAATGACACGGACATTGGCTGTTCCTGACCAGCATACTGGACATGTAGTGTGGTTGCCACTGCAGCATGTTTCAAAACTGCTTTTCACTTATCACAATATGTCCAAAAATACAATGCTGTATACCCTTGGTATATTATGCCATTCAATGTACATAAAATATAATATTATAGGTATAAACATCGGTATTATTCGTAATGTATTAACTTTGTACGTATTTCTCAAGTACCATGCATGACTATGTACGTAGCACCAAAGTCCGACAATAGGGAGTATTGTATATACACATACAGCACCCTCAATGCCATATGCACCAGTCAAACATTATATTATGATAATAGGTCTGATCCATTATATATTATAGCAAATATGTGTATATATATAATCTCCCATCATGCAGGCGTATGTACACGTGTGTATGCGTAGTAAAACCACCTTGCTTGTAGGTATATGAGACATGCATGCAGTTATACAGCAAACACACACGTGGACCTGCATGATTGATATTAATATGTAACACAGAAGTGAGTCAGTTTCAACATGTACTATATATAATTATGCAGCTGGACAGATCGGGAGTAAACAGTAAAAAAATTGCTTGATAAATTACACCACTCTTAATTTTCAATGCACAATGTACACAGATGAACTTCACAAGATCCACATGCATGTGTATGACAGCTGGCACAGAAGACAAAGGCACACACAGCCTGCATATGTACGTACTATATAGTTCAATGCTTTCATGCATCATCTGACTATAAAATTATATTACGTATACGTATATACATTGCAACTGGAATGCTAAATGCCACATTGATCGAGGGTTGTCTCTGCCATACACATAATTATAACATAATATTTACAAATAAGTTCAGATAGATCATGCATGCCAAATTCACTAATTAACACACTAGGTACGTATGTGGACACCCAAAGTACACTAAAAGCACTATGTCGTCCTCCTGTTGTGTGCTGTTGCCCTGGCTCTGTGCAGCCCCACCAGCACCAGCCCTTGCACCAGGTACTGCAGGAGCATGGCAGAGAAGCCCTTGTAGAACCCCAGTCGCCCCTCCATAGTGTGCACGGTCGAGTACAAGTCTCGCCAGCTCCTGTAGCCAGTGGTCAGCAGAACAGGAGAGAGACCGGCTTCCACGTCGTCCAACAGAACTGGGAACCCTTGGACGTGAGCCCGCAGAAGAGCCGTTTCCATTGGATATGTCACCACATCTGCCACGAATGCACCTGTCACGCTTGCACAGAGGCGGTCTGCATCCACCAGACCAAACACCTCCGCGCTGCTGTCTGAGTCAGCGCTACGGTCCCTCCTCACTCGCTGCAGCACACCATAGGTGATCTCCTGGATGGCCGAGGATACCACACACCTCACTGCAGCCACTACGACGGTGGGTAGGGTGAGGAAGAGGGAGGAGAATACGGCACATTTCCCTGCAAACCAGGGTCTCTCCCATGCTAGCTCCAGGATGGAGGAGAGACCAGTTCTGTACACCTTCTGGGCAGTGAACTGCATCGATGGGAGGAGTACAGGCAAAGGTTAAGAATAACCGCCACCTTCACAGACAAGCGAGAGACACATAACACGAAGGCTCACTCACACACACACACACACACACACACACACACACGCACGCACGCACACACACACACACGCTGTACTCACCTGAACCACAGCAATTACTATTCCAGTCATGAGGGGAGTTGTAAGTCCGTAAGTCAATAGCCTTAAGCCCAGGGCCACATGTTGGCTGGGCCTCTCCCTCTTGTGCCTGTGAACAATGATCAAAGTACACGTATGTAGCAGGTATGTATGTATATAGGTGTGATGTACGTGCTGTAATAATGTACGTATATGGTATGTTGGTAGGCATACGTATTGTACAATTTTATCACATGGTATGCAGATGCTTCCCACGGACACCTGAGGCATCTTGGCAGGATCAATTATCCCACATAAATATTTTGGCAGGATTGATGTCCTGTGTACATAAATTCAGTATAACGCTCTGGACGCAGTGTGGACACAAAAAGTCTTGCAGCGTATCATTCTACGTATGCTGTATGCACTTCAGTAGTAAAGAAACAAAAACTGAAATTATCACACCCTAGAGCATACTGACCGTAAGTGCTCATAAACTGCCAGGACTCCATCTTGCAGCAGCTCAAAGCAGATGTCTCCCAACAGCATTGTCACACTCCCTCTCCACAGACCTGTAACACCCTAAAGGACACATTGAGCAGAATACAGCAGTCTCCACATCCACACGCACGCACGCACGCACACACGCAGGCATGCACACACCCATCTACCTACTTGTTTATTTCCATACAACACCCACCCACTCACCCACCTGTGAGGCCCATGCCCTGTACAGTGCTGCAACAGAGCCAAACGGAGCTGAGGGGCAGGGGTAGAGGATGTGGAGCTGGCACTGGTGACGTAGGACTAGGAAGGGGTGCGTGACGAGGCTAAGGACCCACCTACCATGGGGAGGGAAGGGTAAGTACATGAACCATGGGGGGGAGAAGGGATAAGGGGTGAGGAGTTAAGATGAAAGAGGAGAGAGTGAACATCACTCACTATACACACAGACACACACACACACATGTTCCCCTACAGGAAGCAGACAGAAAACCCCTCTGGCCACACTCAGAGCAAGCTAGTCCAACCAGGCACAACCAGCACACACCTGGGAGCCTTGGGCCTCAGTCCTTCGCCCTTGCCTTTTCCTTCTCCTAAGAGCGCTGCAAGGAATGATGCAACACCAAATCAAAGCATGCTCTACTGCTTCGCTACGCAGAGCACACTGTTCCCTGTACATGATAGCATATATGAATATATACAGTGCGACACCCCTACAGTGGACATATTGGGACACAGACTTCTGTCCTTACTTAAGAGGTACATAGTTTGAGTGATTTTTCACATTTTTAGAGCATTAATAAACAGACACTGCACATGGCTGTTGGGATTGATATGACTGAGAGGTTTGATCTGAGACACGTGAAAACGATTCAGTCTTGGCATTGTTGCACACATACTTGGATACTGTAGAGATACGCATTACTACTCACTGTGTGTGTGTGTACAAGACTAGTGATACAGTGATCTCCCCCACAAGCCATGCATACCACCACTACCGCACTGGACCACTGCAATTAAAAGGCCAAAACCACAAGACAAACTCCATCAGGATGTCCTCCGCAGCGGAACGGCACCTTGCACTACAGACGAGCACGTTGGCCCACTTCACTAGGCCTGTCTCAGATGTGTATGGCTAGCTGTGTCACCCAAATATATTATAACTACACATTTTCTGTCAGTTTTGCCCTCTAACTAAGGATATTCGACGTATACATGCTCTTAAGACATCCTTCACCTCAAATACGACCGTTACGAGTACAAAGACGACACAATCTAGCTGTGATAACTCACAAACATCGCCACTGTGCCACAAAGCCATAGCCTCCACACCGAACAATACAAAATAACGATATGCAATACTGATAATACGCATAGTACAGTTAGTTTTTGTTATATAAATACAGCCTGTATACATTTAAATATTTTGTAATCTCGGAAAATGGCGCTGTGCAGTCTACTCCGCCCTGTCGTTTACCAGCGTGGTACACACTTGTGTCTTCTGAGCCTTCAAGTAAATTTGCAGCATACTACGATCACATTTCCCGAGAGGAGAGGTTCAGACGGACAACGTGAGACACCAACCCACCTCTTCCACTGCATCTCATGCAAATGGAAGGCCAGTAGCTACCGACCGAGTCTGTTGCTTTTTAATGTTAAATCAAGTCCAACGCATTCATCTAATGTGATCATCATTCAAATAACAGTCTGTATCGATTTGCCCGTTTGCACAACCTAGTCATACAACTCTCATTTCAGTGAATCGTACTAAATTCCTATTCCTATTGTAGCTAGCTACACACCTTGCCAGACACTGTTCACCCCAGCATTGCTGTCCCATGTATTGTGCCTGTGCCCAAGGTCACACACACACTATCTTACTCCACGTTATAACATGCCTTATGTTTATTGTAAAGTTGAACAATGAACGTCTTCTTCCCCCATGAATGTCATCAATTTTGAATTTACTATGTAGGGTTGTTTTTCGTATATTTTGTGGTGTCTCTTCCGGAATACTCATTAGTCTAGCTGTTGTATTATGTATTATTGTACATTGCAAAGCAATACAATTTTTGCAGTTTTTGAGAATATATTATTGATCACATTCACAAGTACTGTGTATTTGGTCGTGGAGTTTGCGCCACACAGCAACCGGCATCATAGACATCTAGACAGCATCACACGACTCAATTTAATGAGCACTGCAGCCTCCCACTGATCTTGTTTGCATGACGTCAACTGGTTTCCAGTGTGTGTGGTGTCTAATCAATAGCAGCTGTGTGCGGTGTGTGGTCTCCAACGGGTGTGTGTCTTCACCTGCAGCTAAGGAGCGGCTGAGTTTGGACTACTTCATGCAGCACAGTACTCTTCACAGAAAAGAGCCTGCACCTTCTCCGCAGGCACGGACTGGTGCAAGCTCATCTACATCTTCCCAAGGGAGCTCTATCGCTGATTCCTTTGGCCGAGTCCAACTGACAGAGGAGGAGATCGATGCCATCAATGTAAGCATGAACTGTTGTGTGTGGACAGTCACACATAGACAGTGTGTGTGTTTCTAGCGGATGATGTGTGTGTTTCTTGAACTAGCAGCATTTCACCTCCACCTGTGCTATCTATCGGTTATAAGTCAGCAATGGACACGGTCATTGTCCAAAGGAACCATTCCTACACAATGTGTTATTGTGTGCAGAAATCTATAGTTCCGTCTGTTCATGCTAAGTATTGCTCAGTATTCGGAGGTCAATTGTCACTTTAAGATTAACCTGTTGCATGTTATACACATGTGCAGTGGGTTTGGTATAGTAAGCGCAATCATTTACAAATTGACTTCTGTGTCCCCTCTTCTCCCCCCCCTCCTGCAGCTTGGAGGTGCTCACTGAGTGAACAGCTTACGTATGTGATTGTAGTTCACAAGGAGGGAGCAATGTATACATATATGTGTGTGTATGTGTGGGGTTCTGGTTGTGTGTGAATCTAGACATATTGAACATTGCGTGTTTCATTGTGTAAAAACATCCATTATTGACTTCAGTAAAAATACAGCCATGATGACTGTGGCTATGCTGTGATCAGAGCCACAGCAAAAAATGAATAAAACAATTTAGTAATTATTGTTGACCAACACATGCAGTGGAAGAAGATGCATTGTAAAAGAATAGAATAGAAAGGATATTAAATTTCAACCACTTGTTTGGTGATGAATCTGCTCTCCACCTGAGCTGGGTTGGTCGACAGAATGGTGACAGGTAGGGTGAGGGACGTCCTACTGGGGACCACCTTGCCCCCCCTCCACTCCTGATGGGACCCACTGGGGGAGGCGACCATCTGTCCCAACGAGACTCGATCCTGTCCTGTAACAAACTCAAATCGCAGCTGCCAGGAGTGTGTGACTGCAGTGGAAGGTGGAGAGGAGTGAAGAAAGAATCACAATTCAAATAGTGCAGTGGATGAGTCATGTGACTTGTCGTGAAGCTCACCGACTTCAGACTTGAAGGTATGAGTCACGTGAGCTGGGACAGGTAGTGTGAAGTGCTTCTGAAGGGCAAAGCTGCAGCACTGGGTGTCTTGTGCATGGGCGGACGTCACCGAACGGAGGTTCTTGTCAGCCCCACAGAAATGACCTTCAGACACTTCCTCTATTGCTTCAAGCAAAACTCGAACCTATGGTGCAGGAGCGTTAAGTGTTGTGGAGTGTCCCTACTCTAGTGTGTAGGTACGTATACACATAAGTATGTGTGTACATACGTACTCTAGTGTGTAGGTTTACATAATGCACGTGCATATTGTGCGTGTATGCGTGTGCGTGTGTGTGTGTGTGTGTGTGTGTGTGTGTGTGTGTGTGTGTGTGCACCTTTACCTGTAAGCACGGGATGGAGGCCTTAGAAAGGTCCAGAGTACCGATAATCTCCTCACCAAGGCGGTACACTGACTTAAACAGCTGCATCCGGCCAATCACACCTTGGTCTGTCTTCAGCTCATATGTAGCTGAATGGTAGAAACAAGCAGAAAATGGCCGCTCTAAAGGCACATTGAACTGAAACAAAGAACATGCTACAGCATGCTGTCATGTGCCAGGGCCGGGGGAAAAGGCTGAGAATACATACATATCTGTACTATGCTATTTCTCCATGCACACACACATACATACATACATAATGTACTTGCAAAGGACATTGCAGTAATTATGGAGTCATAAGTATACTCGTGCACTCCAAGCACAAAATAGCTCCTACATCCTGCAGATGACACGTACGCACATACGTACATACACACACTGACACATTGAGGTGTAAATCACATGCAGCAGAGTCTCCACCAGCAGCCTGACTGCCAAGCCCCACCCCCTGGTCTCACATGGAGCTCTCCCGGATGTCTGGTGAGCTAGCCCCTGCAGGATGACATCCCTGTGCTGAGGGTGGTCCTGTTGGGCGTGCTGTAGGAAGGGGTTGGACAGGAAGTGGGGCGACTCGGTGGGAGAGAGGTGGGTGAGGATGGACTCTGCACGGGCAGACAGGGAGAGGGGAGGATTGGCAACTTACCTATTAGAATGATTGCTTTGGGCGATCAAGCACACCAACAAATCACTTGTTGATTGGATGTACTTCCTTCTGGACTTCATTGCATTGAAGTATTCATTGTCCTAAAGCAGTCATTCTACCCATTAACTTCAGCATGCCTAATTATGTTCATGCAGTACACACCCAGTTTCTATTTAGCTTGTGTGGGGAATGGTCTCATGTGGTCTCGTGTGCCAGCCCCTACCATTGCGTCAAAATGTTGAAATGTTTGGCTTAAAATCAACCATTGGCTAGTGATAACTTTTGCACACCACACAATCACACACAATTACACACACACACACACAGACACACACACACACACACACACACACACACACACACGTACGTAATATAGCACAACTAGTATCACAATATGATATGTATCACTGCCCGTGGCGGACCTAGGCCCATCTGGAGGAGGGGCCCAGGGCTGTATATACAGTGCATTTTCTGTATTGCACAACGTTGTGACGTCCTAAAAATGGCTGCTGATGGCCAAAAGTAGGAAATGTTTTAAAATCACTGTCAGTGCAGTCATACCAAATGCTGTTACACTTATAATATATAGCTCCTCTAATGTTATTAACACGACTTAAGCCATTTGAAGGCTGTTAGCTACAAGCAATCTGGTGCATAAAAAATCAGGATTGGCCCAAGGGGGAGGGGGGCCCTGGCCCCCAGCCCCCCCCCCTGGATCCGCACCTGCTGCCCATGCCAGAAGTCCCCCCCCCAGCCCTACCCACTGATACACCCACCTGGTACGGTCATCACTTGGAAGGGGATGCGAATGATCTGTGCGTCTGCGTTGACTCCCCTACTGGCTCCCACGCTGAGCTTCCAAGTGTACCTCACCAGGCGACCAGTGAAGGAAGGGAGACAGTAGAGAGGCACAGTCTCACTAAAGTCAACTGCAGACACAAACAGAATGAAGCAGTCATTGTGGCATTAAATGAGTGTGCAGTAACAGTGAGAGTAAGAGTATATACTCGTCAGTGGTGGCCATGCAAGCTTGGTTTTTGGAATGTTATAGAACATGTACATACATACACACACACACACACACACACACACACACACACACACACACACACACACACACACACACACACACACACACACACATGTACACACACACTAGTGCACTCAGTGCTAGCACTGAGCATGAGAGATGAGAGAAGGAAGACCGGAGACGATGGGATGGATGGGTGTTCCTACTGTTGCAAAGGTCAAACAATGAGACTCACATGAGTGGCACTCTCTAGGTTTCAGCTTCAAATCACAGCATAGCACGACAGGATTGGTGGAGAGAGCAGTGAAACCTTTCTCTCCTAGTGACACAGGGATGCAAACACATCACACCATGACACTCCTATATCAAACTGCATGTACAAGTGAAGATGAAGTGCACAAATAGCAGCACCACAGAGAACTTGTGCCATAACTTTACAATATGCGTAGCAGAACCCTTTACTATTAAAATGATGCATGGAAGCATAAACGGTACACCCTGGAGTTTGATTGGGAATCATGCACTACATACAGAGCCGTAGGTTTAACCCCCATCCCCTCAGCTACTTGTTGTATTCATTGCAATCATACACAAATGCATGTGGAAGTCCCCCTAGTCTGCTATACACATGATGCACCTAAACAAATGAATAGTGAACACAGCTTCCACGTAATGCGTACACAACGCTTGTTAATGTACCGCTGCTGGGTAGGAACGACGTCTGCGTTCTGGGCAGTCCTCCTGATGGGGGAGAGGGAGGGTTGACGAGGTCCTCTCTGAAAGTACACTGGCAGTGCAGCTGGGCCCCACACCACGACACCACCTGGACGTCCGAGGTAGATTCGTTCGTAAAGCGCACCCGGCAATGCAGCTTCTCCCCGCACAGGTAGCTCCCGCCGTTACAGAGCTCAACCGTCAATTTCAGCGCCATTTTGTTGCATATTCCCGTTTGCGGTGCCCTTTTCATTCGACTCCATTTCGAATCTGGAGTGCTAAAATGGCGGAGAAGTTGGAAGCGCCTGATGTCCCGGAACTAGCCGAAGAAAGGGCAAAACTGACCGAAGAAATTCCAGCCGACGGTAGCAATATTAAAGAAAAGGACGATAAAGGATCAGACGTGGCAAAGGAACAATGTAAAGACGCTGTTCGTCGGGAAAGGCTGAAGAAATTACAAGAGCTTCATTTGAGGCGAAACGAGGCCAGGAAACTTAACCACCAAGAAGTAGCCGAGGAAGACCGTAAAAAGAAACTACCCGCCAACTTTGAGGCTAAGCAGAGGCGATTAGAGTGGGAACTGTCAGAGGCAAAGGCTCGCAAAGAGGCGGAAGATAATGGGGAAGATTATGACCGAGTTAAGTTGCTTGAGGCTTCAGCGGAAGATTTAGAGAAGTTCGAACGGAAGAGGAGTAGAAAGCAGAACCCAGACACAGGGTTTGCCGACTTCCAGCAGGCTCAGTATCGGCAATACCAGCGCCTCACAAGACAACTAAAGCCCAGCATGGAAGAATATGAGAAACAGAAGGGAGAACTGGGAGACAGTGTGTATGCTACTGCCAACACTCTGCTTCCAGAGGACAGCAGCAAGCCTTCGGAGGCGGCCATTGACCGGATGGTCGATGACCTTGAGAAGCAGGCTGCTAAGCGAGCCAAATATAGCCGCCGTCGCGAGTTCAGACAGGACTCTGATGTCGATTACATTAATGAACGCAACCGGAAGTTCAACGTAAAGGCTGGTCGATTCTATGACAAGTACACGTCTGAGATCAAGCAGAACCTCGAGAGAGGCACAGCCATTTAGTGCATCTCACTGCATGGGCATGCTTCGTTTGTGCAGGCACCACATTCACATGGTCCGTGGACAGTGTGCCTACGTGCATGTGTATAGTGTGTGCACAGTAGTCAGTGCGCTCGATTGACAGTCCCCTTTCAGTCCCTGTACCCCCCCCCCCCCCCGCATTCAACTTATCGATGATAATTATAATTGTCATGTATACTACATTGACTTTGTCGACATGCACAATAGACTATCATCATTTGTATTCTCTATATTATATTATATTATTATATATATAATTTTCGCGTGGAGTAATCCAATGTTTCAGTCAGCCACTTCAAAGTTGCAACCATGACTCAAAGCACTGACTGAAAACTACATGCAGTGAATTGTGTGTGGAAGTCGCTACATATGCAACATTCATGAATTCATTCATATTCACGGACAATTTGACACTATTGATGAGGAAGCATGTAAAAAGTGCCTTTTTGGAACTGTAGGTTCTGTAGATGTACATGTAATAGTGGGAGTGAGCTATACAACTATTCTAACCTCTGAGGTGCCAAGGATTCACAAGCATTCAAAACATGCATGCACTTTTGGCAGCTCCTCTTAACCATCAGTATAATTATATATATGTCACTGATGATCTTAAGTTGTGGTCGAAATGTCAAACTATTATAAATTATAATTATAATTATACAATCTATACTGTGCTACATGAAATGCTCAACATCATCAGTGACATTTGAATCCGTAGCCATGAGCCTCTACCACATCATATATATATATATATGTATGTATGTATGTCTGTAGCTACACTGGCACAATCATTAATTGTTCATAAGTCAGATTTATATAGCACAAATGAATTGATTCCTTTAATTATCATACAGTTATAATAAATTAATCAATTCATTAGCATTATCTTAAAATTATATAATTATGGTTATGATATCAGATGAAGTTATCATCATGGTCGCTCCACTGGTCTGGACCTGTGTCAACCTCCCCCTCGCTGGAGGAAGGGGAGGAGCTTCCTGACTCCACCCACGGATGCAGGTCAGGAGGCAGCTGGGCGGGTGGATGAGTGCTACTGGTAGCATGCTTAGTTGTTACTTCAGTGGACTGAGCCCTCTCAGTCCCTCCCTCCTTCTCCTCAGGGTGCAAGTCGTCGGACTCCTCTTCTTCTGAGCTGCTGTCGCTGAGGTGATCAAAGTCAGCTTGCAGGTAGGGAAACTGGAATGGAATGGGTGGAAGATTTACATTTATAGACAACTTGTGTGTGTGTGTGTGTGTGTGTGTGTGTGTGTGTGTGTTTTCGTCAGTCACCACAGGATTGAGTGAATCTGGTAGTGAAACAGAAAGAAGTGGGTTCGCTTGCACCTTAGTTTTATCCAGAGTCACTCGTGGCCAAAGCTCCCTCCTCCTCTTCACAACTCTCAGGACAATCTCCCCTACAGTAGCTTTATACGAGCATGCCTGAAAGGAATGAGGTTAGGTCACTGAATGGCATGCCAACATGCTTACAGAGTGGGGTTTCATGTAGTACAATATGGAGTACACGAAACAAATACGTATAATAATAGTGAAGTATGTAAGAAATTGCATGATGTAAGTCTCTTTAGCAGCACGGCATCAATACAACACACTGAGTGGAATTGGAGGTGCACACAGAATCCATCGATGCTGGAATACATAGGTGTAAAGGCGTGCAGCAGTGTCGTTTAGAGTGGTATTGTTTATCATGTCGGTCGTAAGAGGGGTATCAACGCAGACCATGTGTCTGGTCTGTCATCCCATTCATACTTGGCTTGTTGGTGGTGGGAATGCAATCAAAGATTATCGAGACTCACTTCACTGTCTATCTCTTTGTACAGGACCAGATCCACCGAGTGCAGTATACCTTCACATACTCCACTGTGGGACACAAGGGAAGAGCCATTCTTTTCACGATATTCACTAGCCAATGAGGGAATACAAAGTCAAGACGTTTCGGCAATTGTACAACTACCAAAACGTCTGGTTTTGTATTCCCTCATTGGCTAGTGAATATCATGAAAACACGACAACAGCAATCATACCTACCTATCATATCTGATATTAGTAATAATGCTAATAGTAAAAATGCTATTAGTAAAAATGCTAATAGTAAAAATGCTATTAGTAAAAATGCTATTAGTAATAGTACTAATAGTAATAGTGTTATGTGTCCAGTTTTAAGGTAGATTATCACATACAGGTGTGTCTCTGATGCATTCGTAATACCCTGCTCCACTGCACCTGCAGAGGTATTCGCTGCCTGATCTCACCTCAGCTTCACGGACTGCCTGCCGAACTCCACCACTACACCACAGCAGTCTTTGAGCTGTACACGCAGGACCATCATAAGCCTCGTCTGGCTCCACAGCACACAGGGGTGGGGAGGCCGCGGCCTATGGGGGGGGGCAGGGGGGGAGCTTTGTGGACTGAGATGCAAAGGAGGGATGAGGCACGACATGGAGTATGCATACATATTACCAAAGAGTGCACGAGGGATCTCTTATGTCTTGGTACTACATGAACATACACACTATCCCTCGCACATGCACATGCACTTGTGTACACATGTGCCTTATCCCCACCACCGATGTGCTGTGTTATACTATATGGCTTTCTGGCCTCAGGTTAGTACAACTGTACACAGGGCTTACGTTTCCTCCACTCCCAGATCCACACTTGGGTTTGGGACCTTCTGAATGGGTTTGGGAATTGAAGTTGGCTGTGCCTCCTCCCCGTCGTCTCCACCATCAGGCACCTGGTCAAGGGCACTCAACAGGAAATGGGTAACCGTCCTTACAAACGTCGGCTGATTGCAGCGGAGTATACTGGTGTGTGTGTGTGTGTGTGTGTGTGTGTATGTGTTGGAGGAGGAGAGAATAAGAGCAGGTTTAAATTAACAAAAGGGTCACTTTAAGAGATTACTTACTACTTCAAAGAGAGGGAAGTGGAGAGGAGTGCACTAGGCAGTAACAAAGGGCGCTTAGCGAGCAGAGAAGGACACTTGATTCAAGCGCAGTTCCTCTTTCCACCTACTCTCATATGTTTGCACATCTGTCACTGTGGGCCTACATACCCTTCCAGGGGGTCCCTTAAGAGGTGTGCAGTGTGTCTGTTCTTCTGGGCGACCAGCTCCTTGGCAATGGTCAGTGCCAGCAGGAGGGTCTGCTTGTCCTGGGCTTGGAGCAGTGTAGACACCACAGCCTTGACTGGCCCAGCACTGAGGACAATGTCTTGGCCTCTGGAGAGGAAGGGAGGGGTGAAGAGGGGGAGGGGAGGGGTGAAGAGGGGGAGGAGAGGGGTGAGAATGAGAGGAAACGGAAAGAAGGAACTATGCTATGAGGGGTACATGCACACGTGTGTGTGTGTGTGTGTCAGTGTGTGTGTTTATTCACTCTTCTGCAGTGACCACTGCCAGTAGTAGTTTGAGTGCCGATGGCTGCACCTCAGGGTCAGGCAACACTGTCAACATGGACATGACAGTGGACAGGCCACCTTCCAGGGTCAGGCGGAGTATTAGGCTACAACAGTGAGTGACAAAATGACACACTAACACAGTGACAGGACAACATGGATAGTGACATGGCGACAAAGTAAAGAGTGACAGGTTGACACAGTTACACAGTGATACATATGTAGGGTTACATGGTAGGAGAGTGACAAAGTGACAAATGGGGAAATTACAAAGGGGGGGGGGGGGGGACAAAATAAAACATATGTGAAGTAGGCCCACAAGGCCCACACATGCAACCTGCTCAGTGGCATACACATGACAGGGGTAATCATCTCTTAAAAGGGCTTTTCATTCAAAAGTTACGTACTTGACTTTCAAAAAGCTCCCCCTTCCCCCATACACAGCTGCTGATACCTTGGTCTCTCTGTCACCATCCGTGCCATCAGGCCCAGAACAGCCTGAAGGGCAGGCGTGTCACGCAGCAGTGCCAGTACACGACAGAACACCCTTGCCCACTCCTTGCACAGCAGGGCATCCATGCTGCAGCAGTGTAAGGCACACACACTGTAAGCTTGATGCATATGCTAGTTAAGAATATGTTACCATTACGCACTGTGTGGTCATTACTGAGACTAACAGTATTAGACCGTTACTGCTGTGCTGTTCTTCCTACATTCGATTGCACAGCATACTGATGCTGTGCGTGCATGTGTCTGTGTGTGTGCGTGCGTGTGTGTGTGTATGTGTGTGTGTGTGTGTGCGTGTGTGTGTGTGTGTGTGTGTGTGTGTGTGTGTGTGTGTGTGTGTGTGTGTGTGTGTGTGCGTGGCATCAGTGCCTACTTGTTTCCTTCAAGCACCTGTCTCAGGAGAAGGACCAGCTTGGCACACTCTCCACCTGACACAACCTACAAGAGTCAACATACACAGGTTAACACACAGGACTTAATGTATGTACGTGGGACATTGGCACAGTGCAGTGATGGGCCCTACAGTGAACAACAGTCTTGTGTGCTGCTAGTCACATTGAATGATGCTACCACTGTAGTGATAAGTGAAGCAATCCACCACTGCGGCCGGCTCTGTGCAGCTCCATTTCACTAAAAGAATCTCTGGACTGCATTTGTGCTAGCCGCACTTCCAGGACTGCTAAAGTTAATTGAAGCATGTCAGCTGAAAAGCCGTGCTTCAATTAACCCAGGCTGTCAGAAATTAGGCAAAAACTGAAGACAATATCCGGCCAATAGTAAAGTTGCTATCTTGCATCAACGAGAAGCAAATGCTTCACGGCAGTTGAAACGCACACGCACGCAAACAGACTCTCCCTTCCATCCGGTCTGACACTGCAGGTCCTGACCCCACAACACACCTTCAACAGGCCTTGTATTGCTTCAAGTGGTCTGGGCTCACAGAGAACCTTCACTGAGGGATGTTTGTGATACAGCAGAGCTGTAATGATATTCATGACTTCATTCATCACCTCCGTTGACTGCTGACCCATTCTACAGACAGCCCACTCCAGTTCGCTTTCAACCAGTGGGAATGTAGCTCCTTGTTCTTGAATGTTGGCATGGATACGCTTCAAATCCATAGCTGACTTGACTGGGGACATGAGAGTGGTAGCCAGAGTGCCTGCCAATGCCTGCAGTGGTAGGTAGTAGGGGAGGACATACACACGTGCAGTGCCAAGTGCTCCTGGTAGCACCCATTAGCAGGGGTCCGCACACACACACACACTAGCCAGTGCTAATGAAATAAGGCTTGATACATTTCCATGGGGGTGGGTGGTGGCTCCTCTGTGTCCCTAACCCCACTCCAAATGCACCCCAGCTAGCCTTTGGTAGTTGCCCCGGGGAACAACCTCACCTTTCGAACACCTACTGTACGAATCACTCCATTGACAATCTCCAGCAGAACTAGCTACCACATGGAACAGTATGTGAAAATGCTTGCCCACAAGAACAACATCATTGCAACCCCAAACGTCCATCCAAACAGACTCAAAACTACATATCTGATGTGTTAGTCTCCTTACATAGGCAATGGCTGGGCTGAATATGAGACTACCGTACATTACAACAGAGCGCCCTCAATGCGCACACCCACCTCTGGTGGAAGTGGGGGCGTGGCTTCAGTCATCTGCTGTGGGTTCATTGGTTGGCTCTCGTCCATCTGCTGCCTCAGGATCTCTGCCAGGTCCCGCCCCCTACCATCAAACAGCTGGACAAAGTGGTATGAAAAGTCTTCTCCATCCTCCTCCACATGAAGCACCTTCACCAAGCAGGGGAGTTGAGGGAGATGCATGTAAAAAACTCTCTCTCTCTCTCTCTCTCTCTCTCTCTCTCTCTCTCTCTCTCTCACACACACACACACACACACACACACACACACACACACACACACACACACACACACACACACACACACACACACACACACACACACACACACACACACACACACACACACACACACAACGCACACACTGCAGCGTGTGCACACTGGGGGTGTATCACCTTGGCTGTGAGCTCTGTATCTTCTGCTATCTCCTCAAGCAGTGCTCCAGCCCTCTTTGCCAAAACAGGAGCTATGTATGTGTATGGGGCACACAAAGTAGCCAAAACTACATACACACCCACACACACACGTACCCCCTATGTACACACCTATGTACACACCCACGTACACATGCACACGCCCATGTACACATGCACACACCCACGTACACATGCACACACCCATGTACACATCTACAGTACATATGCATACACTCACATGCACACCCATACTCACCCTCAGTACTATACTACACTCGCAGCACACAACCACCAACTCTGTGCACACACATCCTCAATGTGCCCCACCCACCCCTGCCCCTCCCACCCACCCACTCCCACTCCCACTCACTCAGCTCCAGTCCAGCCAGGCAGGCCTGCACAGCCTGGCAAGGCAGCTCAAGGAAGGACTCACTGATGACCTGCACGCCCGTCTCACTCACCCACTCCAGCTCACCGTAGTCCACAAAGAAGACCTGGTACTCACGGCTGGACGAACTGTAGTCCACCACTCTCCCTCTGTACCAGCTGGGGGAGGGCCAGGGAGGGGTGGGGGAGGGACACATGGCGAAGGCATTACGCACAAAGCATAAAAGAAGAGGGCTTCCCACACCACATTGTCTGGTTGTGTGTGTGTTCAGCTTGCATGCTCAGGTGTGTGTGTGTGTGTGTGTGCGTGCGTGTGTGTGTGTGTGTGTGTGTGCAAATGTCTGACTCTATTTGTGTATGTGTGAGTGACTTGCTGGTCAGGTGAAGTCTAGCAATGGTGACATTTCCACTAGGGACTGACCACTTGTCGTGTGCGAAAATGGCAGCCACCATCTGTCCCTTCTCAATGTTCATCTTCCCAAAAGCACTACCAGACAGGTGGTCCATGTTGAGCTTGGCAAACAACTCATCCAGCCTGGTGAAGGGAAGGACACCAAGTCACATGCACATCACATGACACCCATGTGACCACACTAGGTCATATATATATATATATAATTATATATATCAGACATTGTCCAGTCACGTATACATCAGTACACTGCAGTTTTGCATAGTGAACAGTTCAACTTACTGCTGACAGGATGCCTTGGTCTGCAGGTAGAACTCAGCCGTGCTGTTGACCGCAGCCAACAAAACCTCACACAGGCTCCCCCTGTCCAGTGTAACACATCCCGGCAGCAGCTGTGAGCTCTCTTGGTTCGTCTCACCACACAGCATGGACAAGTGCTAGGTACACACAAACATACATACACATGCATATGCATATGCACACATACACACACCACACCACTGACATACGTACGTACGTAGTACAAACAAATGCGCATCTACATCTGTGCACGCATACATGCATATGCTAAATGTGTACCCATGTATGTACATATGTACCTTGTGAGCTGTTGTCAGCACAGACACCTCTGCCTGAGTGACGTTCATGGCCACTTGCATAAGACAAACAAATACATCCCCTCCCCTCTCTCTCTCTCTCTCTCTCTCTCCATTATTTTCTCCCACCCACTCTCCCTCACTTCCTTGTTGTCCTCGGCCAGTCCTCTCTGCATCAGGTCTCTCCTCCAGTTCCTGATGGACATGTTCACCCCCACCCCCGCCAGGTGGACACGCTCCTCCACTGTGTCCAGCCACAGGGTGCCACGGTGGGAGAGGAGCACATGCCCCCACAGCTCCTTGCCATCAAACTGACTCTGGGCATAGGCAACAGTCTAGGTGAGGTGAAGTGAAGGGAGGTGAAGGGAGGGGAGGGAAAGGAAGTGGAGGGGAATGAGTAAGAGGTAAACTTTTCCAAGCACACAGGTATTCACTTAAACACACACACACATGCACATACATACACAGACACACACACACACACCTGAGGGCTGAAGTCCCTGTCACAGTCATTGGGTCTGATACGGCAAATGTACGCTTCTGCCACCTGACGAGGCTGCAGGAGGAACTCAGCAGGCAGCTCCACCAACTGGTTCAGCTCAACCACAAGAGAAGGACCAGAATCAAGGAGACGAACCTGACGTCATTGGGTGCGCATGGACAAGTAAAGAACCACATGAGCACACACAACAGTGGGGGGGTATAGTCATTCACATGTGGACCATCACAGTGACACAAAGTAAACACACACAAGTACAGTGTGTTATGCATTCCTTGACAGCATACATATGTATGTACATGAATTAGAAGTCAGCAATTTGCGGCATGGTACATAAGCGCGTATCATGTGTAGACAGACAGACAGACAGACAGACAGACAGACAGACAGACAGACAGACAGACAGACATGCTGGTACATCACTACAAAACAATTCGACATCTCAAACAACTGAGAGCATGGACAACGTGCTGTGTCAGAACCATTCAAGTAAGCATGTCTCCAACTGAGCGTGTGGTCCTGAGATGCACCGTCCATCACCGGTTGCTCACCTTCGCCCTCTCCTTGTGGTGGTAAAACCCATCTACCTCGCGGTCAAACCCGAAGATGTGGGCTCTACAGACACCAAATGGAACATACAAATGTGCATAGCTACTGTAAATAGCCTTCCACAGCACATGTACACACACGTACTGCATCTACACACACACACACACACACACACACACACACACACACACACACACACACACACACACACACACACACACACACACACACACACACATACACACACACACACACACACACACACACACACACACACACACACACACACACACACACACACACACACACACGAGCCACACCAAGGCATATACAGTAAGTAGCCAACAAAGCATATGTATGTGCATATGTATATACGTGCATATGTATGTACGTGTCTATGTACATGTGTGTTTGTATAAATGTGCACACACACACATACAATGCAAGATAATAGGACAGAATACATTGTCAGCTGATAGCACACACACACACACACACACACACACACACACACACACACACACACACACACACACACACACACACACACACACACACACACACACACACACACACACACACACACACACACACACACACACACACACACACACACACACACACACACACACACACACACACACACACACACACACACACACACACACACACACACCACATATACACACCTGTGGTATTCCCCCTCCTGGTCAGCCAGCAGGCAGTAGTCACCTGGGCTTGGCTTCACTGGAGGGAGCGTAGAGGAGTTTACATCACAGCCACTGCAGCCACAAGTGTGTGTGTGTGTGTGTGTGAGTCTACTGCTTGTGTGTGTGTGTGTGTGTGTGTGTGTGTGTGTGTGTGTGTGTGTGTGTGTGTGTGTGTGTGTGTGTGTGTGTGTGTGTGCGTGTGTAGGTGGGTGTTTGTGCGTGTGATGGTGGTGTCTGCAGAACACACGCAGTCTCTGCCGCTGTTGATCCAGGACTGAGGCACTGCTAAAATACTGAGACAGAAGGGAGGCCATGTCATAGGAGGGTGGGGGAACAAATGGGGAATCCCCTCGTTTGGCAGGGTGGTGTTCCAGTATCTGTATCCACATCCGAGACCCATTCCCAACGTGACATACTTTGAACTGGAAAGCAAGACGGTAGTAATATAGTCGCAAGAATAACTATAACACACTCGCTGCCTCCCTGTCATTGAGAGTCACTCTTCACGTCACTGCTGTGACGATGATGTACGCACCTTGACTGTACCAGATGAAGGCAGTGTGTATAGAGGTGGGCCTTGGTGTTGGTGTTGAGATGAGGAGAGGAGAGAGTGGACCAGTTTGCAGGACCTTACCCTACCAGAAGGGAGATAGGAAGGTGGTGGAGGAGGAGGAGGAGAGGGGAGGGGGAAGTGAAGGGGAAGGGGAGGTGGAGGGGAGGGGAGGGGAGGGGAAAGTGAAGGGGAAGGCGAGGTGGAGGGGAGGGGAGCGGGAGGTGGAGGAGTAGGAGAGGGGCGGGGGAAGTGAAGGGGAAGGGGAGGTGGAGGGGAGGAGGAGGGGAAGGGGAGGTTGAGGTGGAGGGGGAGGGGAAGGGGAGGTGGAGGAGTAGGAGAGGGGAGGGGGGAAGTGAAGGGGAGGTGGAGGGGAGGGGGAGGGGAAGGGAGGTGGAGGTGGAGGGGAGAAGCCCACAGCTATATACGTACATTGATGGGGAGTTGGACCGTATCACACGGTGAGGTGATACTTGCTCAGCTATGAAATTACTGGTAATCCTACCCCAAACCAGACTGCTGCACTAGAGCAGAGCTGAGCAGCCTGCGGGTGGTCACTCCATCCTAGTGACTGGGAACTGGTGATCGCCTCCACACATCCATCAGTACATCACACTGATGCGCCTCAATAATAAGGCTGAAACATCTGTAAGTACGTAGCTCTTCCATTTTTGATGAGTGGGGAGGCGATCACTAGTCCCTGGACAATAGGTCGTACTGGTCCAGCAGTCTGGTTCAGGGTGATATCACCAGTGACTAGCTCAGCAAGCTACACACATACAGTACATTACAACCAAGGAGGCCATCAGAGAACGCGAGTGGTAGTAGAACTGTACATGGTACAACAGCCTCAACCAGCAATCCTTGACAATTCACCCCAAAGGACGGGTCACTGACACACCCACCTGAACTGTACACCCACCCACCTGCACTGTACACACACCCACCTGCACTGTACACACACCCACCTGCACTGTGCACACACCCACCTGCACTGTACACACACACACCTGCACTGTACACCCACCCACCTGCACTGTGCACACACCCACCTGCAATGTGCACACACCTAATGACACACCCACCTGCACTGTGCACACACCCACTGACACACCCACCTGCACTGCCCAAAGGCACAGAAGTAGTAGCACATGTCGTAGCTGGAGGCTGAGGATGGAGTGGGTGAGGACTGTGGAGTGAGAGGGGGAGGGGGAGGGGAGGGGAGGCATGACTGTGGATGTAACTGCAACTAGCACATGCAGATCACATCACACCACTGCAGTTTGTGACTCTAGTGATGCGTGGGACAAAGTGTGAGTGGAAGTTTGTACTGTCACCATAACATCTGATCTGACACCTCACAGCACCAACCTTGTGACCTGATGTGATGTCCTCTAAACCCTTCCCTGACTAGAGTCACGTTTGTGCCCCCTCACCTCAGTGCCTCATGATCTGTATCAGTCTAGCATGCTAGCCCCTCTCCACCCCCAGCCCTTACAGTGTGGAGGTGAAGAGGCCTCTGCCTTCTGCAGTGTGAGCACCTGGTCCCAGTGATTCACATGAATAGCACCCCACATTCGTACTATGTCTGTATACATACACATGATGTCCTCCTGCCTTCTAATCTGCACACACACACACACACACCTCCACACACTACATTTGTGAGTCCCCCACCCCCATGAGGTGCGTGCCCCGCCCCTGCCCACCTGGTGTTCCTCCGTCCGAAGTACTGCTGGCACTGCGTGCTCCATTCTCTGCAGTAGACGTGTAAGGTACTTCTTCTGTTCAAGCGAGCTTCCGTCACTGAACACCACAACCTCAGCTGGGAGGGGCTATGTTAAGGCGGGGCAGCACCAGCAGAGGAGGCTCGGTTGGTGCACACCAAACACTCACATGTACGTAGAGTAAGTATGTATCTACGTATGTATGTATTAATGTATTATGTACAGTATGTATGTATGTACGTATGTATTAATGTATTATGTACAGTATGTATGTATGTACGTATGTATTAATGTATTATGTACAGTATGTACGTATGTACGTATATAACTACGTATGTACTGTATGTACTGTATGTACTGTATGTATGTATTGTATATACATATGCACTGTATGTACTGTATGTATGTATTGTATGTACTTTACTTTATGTACATACATATGTACGTACGTACATATGTGTGTATGTACAATACGCATGTACTTATGTATGTATGCACATTAGCCTAGGGTCCACTGCACAGGGTGTGTATCAGCCTTGTTACTATCATTACTGTATACTATGTGTGTATGCCTACCTTTCTGAATGCCTTCAGTAGCAGAGCCATTCTCTGTCTTAAGAGAGACACGGTGGAGGGGAGGGAGTAGTGGATGAGGTGACAGGTCAGGGGAAGCTGGGACAACCCTTTGGACAAAACGCTGTCGTGGAGCACTGGGGGTGTGGTCAGAGAAATATGCCAGCACATAACACAGATTCATCTCTTACATGATTGAATACATCAGACACAAGAGCTGCTGTCACACAAGACATAGGTATAGGAATGAACTCACAAAAACACACAATTGCTTGTCAGAGACAAGTGATTGATTGCATTGACTGCATCACCACATAATAAACAATATACGTACTGTTGTTTCAATCTGGTCGTCTGGTTGCACATTACAAGCAATAATGTAAAACAGTATCGGAATCGGAATGGTGTAGTCTTGTGTGACTTCTACTGGTGTTTAGCACACGATACTCCACCATTCCAGTTCCGTTTCACATGATCTATTGCAGTATGCAATCAAAACTGGAAAACATGAAAGCAACTGCACCAACAAAGCACAGAAACTGCTTTTAGCATGTGCAGTGTGTTAGCTCAGTCCACAGTGCTTCAACAGTGTCCACTTGAGCCAGTGAAGTACAGTAATGCTCACCAATGTGCTGTGAGGCTGTGAGGTGAGCTTTGTAGGCCAGGAGGTCCTGTTCACTGGATAGGATCAGAGCTGGCAGACTGTGGGAGTGGATGAACTGGGTAGAGGCAGGGAGATTGGTAGGGAGAGGCGAGGGAGGAGGAAGATGACATCTTTTATGATGCATATCGTACTGAGTGGACATGTCTGAATACAGCACTTCACTGAACTGAGGGCCAGCGAACACTCACCCTTTTCAGCTCCTGCATCTCTTGGTCACATGACACGCATGTGACCACCACAGACCCCCTGCTTGGAACCAGGAGGTAATCGCTCAACCAACGAAGCTTACCAGCAAAGTCTGCCACCTTGGCCACCTCCTGCAGTGACACGAGAGCACAGCACTTCATAACCCTACACCAAAATACTTCTGTACGTATGTTTGTATGTACATGTCTTAGCTGAGATTATCAACCAATCTATATACGTATACTAACACTTCCGTACTCAGTGTACACCAGTCATTCCTTCACAAGAAGCGTATACTTTGGGAACTAAATTAACAACATACAAAGCCTTTCTGAACTATTGCATACATACATACATACGTACAAAAATACATTATAGCTACTCACAATCTTTGTTCTTCTGACAACAGCTGACTCAATGGCACAAGAGACTAGCGTGTGATACGCTGTTTGGCCACCTTTTGCGTAGGCTTCCATTAGAGACAGCACGTCTGGGGTGCACTGTGTTGTCGTGGCAACTACTTGTAGAAAACAGAGCCGGTTCATCTCACTGACTGCTTGAGCATACTGCCTCATTATCAGCTTGATCTGATGTAATGTCAAGTGAGGGGAGGGGCAGGAGTGAGAGGGGAGGGGCAGGAGTGAGAGGGGAGGGGCAGGAGTGAGAGGGGAGGAGTAGGAGAGAGAGGGGAGGGGCAGGAGTGAGAGGGGAGGGGCAGGAGTGAGAGGGGAGGAGTAGGAGTGAGAGGGGAGGGGCAGGAGTGAGAGGGGAGGGACAAGAGTGAGAGGGGAGGGCAGGAGTGAGAGGGGAAGGGTAGGAGTGAGAGGGGAGGGGCAGGAGTGAGAGGGGAGGGGCAGGAGTGAGAGGGGAGGGGCAGGAGGGAGGAGGGGAGGGGTAGGAGTGAGAGGGGAGGGGCAGGAGTGAGAGGGGAGGGGTAGGAGGGAGGAGGGGAAAGAGAAAGAGGGCAGGAGTTAAGGGGGAGGGAACGGCAGGAGAGGGAGGGCATGAGTAGGAGGGGGAGGGGCAGGAGAGCAAGGGAAGAGGTAGGTAGGCAAGGCGAGGGGCAGGTGTGGGAGAAGGAGGGGAGGGGGGGGGGGAAGGACAGGAGGCTGTATACAATATGTGAACTGAACCCAAGGACCGTATAAGAGAGTGTGGGCCCATTCCATGTCAGGGTGAGTGTGCAGTTGCAGCCGTGCTCACCTCATGTGAGAAGCTCTCCACGAGGTCACTAGCACCATGGAACACCTGTGGGTATACACACGCATACAAAACGCAGACAGAGCACACCCTATGAGTGACCTGGGCAGTGCTGCAAATGCCTCTGTAGTGAGACAGATGAAGCACAACAGGTTCTCTCTGCCTCACCAAGTGGTCCAAACTTCCAAATGTCACTTGTTTCTTTTTTAAAAGCCTCAAGAGGGAAGAAGGCGTGACCATGAAGAAATCACAGCCATTCAGTAATTGCACAGGGGTATCCTCTTCCATCCCGGCATAGCTCTTTACACACTTGAAGCGCTCGTGTGCCAGTGCCTTGCTTGCTATGAAGGCAAACATCTGTGCGACGTTGTCCACCTCCTGACTGTTCACACAGAGAACCACCACTGGAGGCTGTGCAGAGGGAGGTCATGAAGGGTGGTACAGGAGAGGAGAGGGAGAGGGGAGGGGAGGGGATGAACGAGAGAGAAGAGCAAGTGTAAGTCTTTGCCGTCCTGAAATCAGTTGTTATTGTCTCTGCTACGTACGTACATACATGTGTATATAGCAACATCCAATAGCCAGCTATCAACAATGTACAGTTGCAATGAGCCTCTACGATATCTATCATTGATCACATATACGCATTCGCAGCTGAGTGGACCATCCACTGAACACAACTAAACACAACTGTTACTGAACATGCAATTGCAGCATGGCATGACCTGGCTACCAGCTGCTTGCAACATCTTCACAAAGGATTGACATCAGTTGACAGGCAACAGGCATGGTAACTGACACAGTGCAATGCCCCTGACACAGTGCAAGAGCATATTACATATCTAGTCTCTGACCCCATCAGCTGTGGCCACACCAGGTGCCCTTCCCTTCAGCTGTTGCTTCTTCATGCGGGTAGCAAGGAGAGGGAGGAGGAAGGTCAGCTTGGCGTTTTCTGATGGAGGACACACAGCAAGGACATTGTCCCCTGCAGATTGGGAAATGAGGTGGTTTGAACTGGAGGTGAGAGGAGTGGGGATGTGGCAGGAGGGAGGAGTGGGTAAGTGGCAGGAGGGAGGAGTGGGTAAGTGGCAGGAGGGAGGAGTGGGTAAGTGGCAGGAGGGAGGAGTGGGTAAGTGGCAGGAGGGAGGAGTGGGTAAGTGGCAGGAGGGAGGAGTGGGTAAGTGGCAGGAGGGAGGAGTGGGTAAGTGGCAGGAGGGAGGAGTGGGTAAGTGGCAGGAGGGAGGAGTGGGTAAGTGGCAGGAGGGAGGAGTGGGTAAGTGGCAGGAGGGAGGAGTGGGGAAGTGGCAGGAGGGAGGAGTGGGGAAGTGGCAGGAGGGAGGAGTGGGGAAGTGGCAGGAGGGAGGAGTGGGGAAGTGGCAAGAAGGAATGAAAGTAGCGTAAGGTGGTGATTGGAGAGGGAGTGGAGAGGTAGGTGGTGTGAGGTGGTGAGGTGAGAAGGAGTGAAGGGAGATGGCGTGCAGTCATGGGTAAAAAAGGAGAGTGAAATGATCCTTTAAAATTAATGACGCAATAATCCATAATGTGAGACATAAGGTCAGACGCTTATGCTTTCTTCCCACACACAATCTACACTCAAACTGCACTCACCCTCCAAGATGAAGGGCCACGTGTGAGTGTGGATTGGGTTGGGCTTGAACTCTTCACTCAACTTCTGTGGGAGGCACACAAGGAGAGCATTACACACACACAAGCCCAAGCACATACAAGTGTACATGTCCAAACACTTGATAATCACCAGTGTATAACATCACTTGCATGTATGGCACGCATACAGTACCTATGATATACGTATGTACGTATGTACACCCACACCCATGCACCCACGCACGCACACACGGACGCCTGTGTATGCACACTTGCCTGGGTAAGAGAACTAGGAAGGCCTAACTGCTTGAGGTCATGCATTGGTGGGAGGGGGCGTGGCGATGAGACCATAACAACAGGGTCATACTCAATCACACTTGAGACCACGGGCGACTGCAGGTGGACAAACAAACACACCACAAACAGACAATGACAGCCACCAACCAAAGGCAACACACTGTCAACAGAGCAACCTGAACAAGAAGCAAACAAATCAGACAACACGGAACATGCCAGTAGGAGTCTTTGAAGATTTCTGTGTGGCTAGGTATTGACATGGTACATGGACATGAAGCGTCTGGTCCATTGACAAAATCCAACTGTCCAATTCCAGTCCAGCTAGCGTAGGTCCAAAGATTCTACCGTGCCTGCCAGCAGTAGGTTCACCAACGCACCAATACCTCCCCCTCCCTACCAACAGCATCACCTCTCTCTGTCCACTGTCGTCCAACACTGACTGCTGTTCAGACACTCGGCTCCTCGTCACCACCCCCGCCCCCACCACAGTAGCAGCTCCCTTGTCCCGCCCCCCTGTCTCCTCCCCCGTCGTCCACTGAGCCACACCTGCTTCCACCAAACAAGCATTGATGTTCACCTGCACTGGGTGGGAGGTGAGTGCAAGTGTGAGACAAGGAGCAAAAAGTAACACCCAACAGTCATCTGCAGAGACAATCACTTATACTTTTAAGGACACAACACTCCAGCTATTTCTCAAGGCCATCAGAGTGTCCGAAGATTATTTACATATTTAGTTAAGTAACCATTGGTAATGTTCTGCAATTACTAGTGGATTTTGCAACATGCAACTGCTTTAATTATTAAAACTGCATTAATTATTAACACTGCATTAATCTGACTTCAATGATCACTATCGGCATGCACTGCAACTAAACAACATTGGTAAGTGTGCGTGTGTGTATGTGGTGTGTGTGTCTGTATCCCTCACGTGACCATCAATGGAGTACAGAACTGCATCGGGAACTTCACTGTCAGTCCTGGACAGATTTAGATACACCTTGGAGTGATTGGACAACCTCTGTATGTGCTTTAATACTGTTTGACCCCAAGAGGAACTGTACAAATGAAAGCAATACTATTACTGGTAAATAGGTGTGCATGTGTGTGTATGTGTGTGTGTGCATGTGTGTGTGTGTGTGTGTGTGTGTGTGTGTGTGTGTGTGTGTGTGTGTGTGTGTGTGTGTATGTGTGTGTGTGTGTGTGTATGTGTGTGTGTGTGTGTGTGTGTGTGTGTGTGTGTGTGTGTGTGTGTGTGTGTGTGTGTGTGTGTGTGTGTGTGTATGTGTGGACGTGTGTGTGATGAAAGTAAGGGATACACAATGGTGTTCTCCGGGAGACAGGACAGGATGGTAGTACGAGGGAGGAGTTGGACCTGCCTTAGCACCCCATGCAAAAGCTGCCCTAAGATGCTACCAAGCCGTGCCCTCTAGAATCCCTGACAGGTGAGTTCCTCACAAAAGTAGGCCCCCTGCTGGTGGTTGTGGTGTATGCCCCCACAGATCAATCAAGCACTGAGGACAAGGACCTATTCTACCCGGATCTGTAACGTGTCACAACCAACGCAAATTGGCTCGGCATTGTGATGGGAGACTTTAACACAGCCATCAGTGACAGTGTAGACGGTGTGGTTGGCCCTCATTGACTAAGTAAGAGGACCAATGACAGTGGAGAGAGACTAGCGTCCTTTGTTAACAGCAATGATCCCACCATCATCAACAGTCTGTTCCCACACAAGTGCATCCATCAAGCATCTTGGTATCCACCAAACCCAAGAGCTCAGCAAAGTCTGAAGGATGCCGGCTACGGCTATCAGTGCTAGATACCCAGGTGTACAGAGGAGCAGACATTGACAGTGACCATCGGTTGGTAATTGCCTCGTTCAGGCTGAAGCTAGATGGAAGAAGTTGAGAAGCGTTTCAATGACAGAAAGGAGAAGGAGAGTGCTGAAGCAGTATGGAAGGAACTGAAGGAAGCAGTGGAGGAATGTGCAGAGAAGCACCTACAGAGAAGGAGACAACCACAGAGACAGTGGCTTTCAGCAGACACAATAGGGTATCTGACCTTGTGCAAACAAGTGAGGAGAGCGACAAGGGCTGACAAGGAGAAATGGTGGGATGAAAAGATGACCGAGCTGGAGGAGGACATGAAGCACAACAGACAGGGGGACTTTTCAAGAAACTGAAGAGGCTGTCAGGAATTAGAGGAACACCAGCAGACACGATTTTGGATGAAGCAGGACAACAGCTGAAGAAGCCTGAAGAGAAGCTACGTAGCTAGATGGAAGAGGCACTTTGAGCATACATTGAATGTGCAGAGACAGACGGCAGCAGACCTGACGGAGCTAGGAGATAATGCAGGTAGTGACACACCAGGGTAACCAGAGAAGAAGTGGAGAGTGCAGTGATGTGGCTGAGAAATGGAAAAGCAGCAGGAGAAGACAGGATTCAGGCTGAGTTGTTGAAGAGTGGAGGAAGTGCAGTACTTGACTGGCTGACAGAGCTGTTACAGGAGGTATGGAGGACAAGACAAGAACCTCAAGAGTTGAAAGATGCAACACTTGTGCTACTCCATGAAAAGAAGGACAAGAAGATCTGTGATAATTACCGAGGAGTGGCACTGATCAGTGTGCCCGGCAAGGCGCTAGCCTTGATTCTCCTGGAAAGGCTGCAGACCATCATTGAGCCCCAGCTGTTGGAAGCCCAGTGTGGCTTTCCGAAAGGACGCGGTACTGTGGATCAGATTTCGGTAGTCAGGCAGGTTGTAGAGAGAGCCAAAGAGTACCATACCCCAGTCTGTATGTCCTTCGTTGACCTCACAAAAGCGTACGACTCAGTGAACCGGCAGGCTCTCATTGCAATCGTGAAGGAATATGGAGTGCCCAGGGACTGGTTGACCTCGTCCAGGAACTGTATGCGGGAACCTGGTGCCAGGTGAGGGCAGATGGGAGTGTGTCCCCTAGCTAGTTTTGAGGTGAAGTCAGGAGTCAGGCAGGGCCGTGTCCTGTCCACTCTACCTTTCGGCTGTTTCATGGATGAGGTCTTGAGGGAAGCAATGGCCAGGTTGGGGGGGAGGTCTGCACATTAACTACACCATTGGTGGTGGACTCTTTCGAATGTACTGGGACCAAACTGCATTTACCACATGCCTGCAAGATGTGCTGTATGCGGATGACTTGGCGCTAGTTGCTGAGACCAGGAGGGAGCTGCAGCACATGTTGGAAGTGTTGGATGAAACCTGTACCCTATGGGGGATGTGCATAAGTGTCAGCAAGACCAAAGTCGTTCTTCAAGTGAGAACTGGAGACCACCAACCTATCAGTGAGCAGCCCATCACCGTACAAGGCCAAACCCTTGAGGAGGTGCAGTCCTTTCCCTATTTAGTAAGTGAGGGAAGGTGCAGAAAGAGATCGCAGTGAGGCTAGAGAAGACTGGTTGGGTGTATCAGATGTGGAGAAGAAAGCTATTCCGGAGAGGAACATCAGCATTGCCACCAAGATGCGTGCATTTGAGGAGGAGCACCACTACGATGGAGCGATCTAGTGAACAGGGGCCTCTCTTGAGCAAGTGAATGGCAGGAGCTGATAGGGGATCACCCACTATCGGGACCGTGCTGCAACCCGCCAACCAAACCTGCTCCTGCGGCAGTAACCTACAGATCTCACCCAACATCCTCAAGGACATGGCGACAAGAGGAGGAGGAGGTGTGTGTGTGTGTGTGTGTGTGTGTGTGTGTGTGTGTGTGTGTGTGTGTGTGTGTCTGTGTGTGTGTGTGCACGTTTGTCCTTGTGCACGACACACACCTTACTCACCTCCCACTCTTGTCCTTTGCAGAAATCCCAGACATCCTGAACTGCCTTGCCTGTGGTGGGTAGTCCTCCAGAGTGGTTGGCATGGGCAGGAACCTGGGGCAGAAGGAGTGAACAGACCTTTAGACTAACACCACAATGGGGGACATGGAAGAGCTGACATGTCGTAGAAGTTTGGGGAAAAGTATTAGGCATGCCAGCTACCAGCTGCCAGCCAGTAAAGACTTCTTGTTGACAACAGGATGTCACACACCTGACAACACACATGCACTACAACAAACAGCTTGCACTCACGCTTGTGAACACCACCAAGTGCTCACACACCATGCGCATGAGAGACTGAAGCAGCATGTTTTTGTACTGTCTATTTATAGTTGCTTGAAACGTCTACGGATTAGGCATTTCACGTGCTAGTCATTCGGACCAATTAAATTCGACAAAATCGTGACGTCATCGAATTTTATTGGTCCGCATGACTAGCACGTGAAATGCCTAATCCGTAGGCGTTTCAAGCAACCGTAAATAGACAGTACACCAGTGTTGGTACCCAGTTGTCTGGCATGCTAGCCCCTACATTTTGACAGTGAAAGTCCCAGCCTGTGTTCTGTTGTTGACACATGCTGTTGTAATGTGCTATTTGAGTTCACACGTTATTAGTTGACACTTTGTCACTTCTGGTAGAAAGGGTTAATGTAGATAACAGCTGATTTCAGGTTGCTTGTCCCATCACATAAAGACAAAGAACCAAATTGACCAATAAAATTCGCCATAATTTGGTATAGCTGCATTTGACTGGTCAGTTGGGATTTTTGTGTTGTGACAAGGAACCTGAAATTGACTATACCCAAGCTCAGGTGCATAGCGAGACAGCCAGCAGACACCCTCATTAGAATGGATTTCACACACAATAGAAACCCCATACATACATACATACGTACTATGGGTGGATCCAGTTGAATCATTAGGGTGGTCAGAAAGGAAGGTTCGGGTGAACACCTTGTAGCGTCAGCTCAATGCAACAAGAAGGTCGTGAGAGACACAACAAGTACACACTTGGGCACATACCTGGTCGAGGTTGTAGGGAGTGTGGCGACAGTGCCATGGTCAGTGAACAGCACCCTGAATGACGGACACAGAACGTCATTAATACTACACTCAATGTGTGCATATACATATTATAGCGGAATGAGATATAGTGTTGCACCATGGCTTAGAGCATCCATGGTTGCATACAAAGTGCTGCAGAGTTGTGGTAGCTACTTGAGCTCGAGCTCACTCCGCAAAGGACTTGGAGGACTGAAACTTCTTCCTGACGACCGCTCTCGCCCACTGACCGGGTCGCCTCTCTACCAGGTAGTTATGATCCCTAGTCACTGCGGTGACGAACTGTTTCTCTGAGGGCGACCCGAAGTGCTTGGCTATTTCGCTCTCAATCTGTTCCAACTGCGAGGGGAATTGCTCGCCCTCGGACAAGATCCACGCCCAGAAACATCCGTCATTGTCCACCTATTTGTGGGGTTTAACATCCCTAACATGCGCTTAACTGCCACTTGTGGGAAGACATGCAGCTCTTCAGACTCACCTGCAGGACCAGCGCAAGATGAACGCCCGCCATTTTGGACAAACACTCACTAATTAGATGCGCCCGGATGCACGTGTATAATCAAACTGCCATTGCAGTATCAGGTATCAGGTATCAGGTATCATATTTAGACTGGGGAACCTTTAGCCATAGGCTATTCTTATATATATCTCTTGTAGCTTCAAGCTACGTTGCTATATATCTAGTCTCGCATAGTCAGAACGCTTTCTCTGCAATGACGTTAGTATGCAAAAATGGAGGGGAGGAAGCGGTCTGGCTATGCGAGACTACCAGCTAGCGCAGATGGTGTTGTGCATAGCCTGATTCCGTCGTTGTCACACACATCACATGTAAACTTCACATGTAAACTTCACAAAAGCACATATCTAAAGTTCACAAAGCTAGCAGCTAGCCTAAGTACATACGTGTCTACTATCATATTCTCTCATTTGCTCCACTTGTCTACACTAATACGGTCTCTAGTCTCTGCATCTTCTACATGAAGTACCCTCTCTTCTGCCACCATCAAATCACCCAGAGATCCTCTCTGAACAAACTGGTGCTGCTCTTGAACAAAAGGAGTGATGTCTTTGATCTGCACAATCCACTCTGTGCCGTATTTGTGAAGGATCTAACTCAGCCATGAAAGGAAGGAAGATAAACTACTAACAACACATCAATAATGAATCAACCAGGTCTGAAACAATCACACAAAGATTACACCACAATACTTCAACTCCTATGATGACATCACAACCATGTAATATTACGAACGTGTGGTGCAACCATAACCAGGAAGTGTATACATACCCTACTTGAGCTGCTAAATTTAGAACACCCATGCATTACCTCATCTCTCAGTCCCAACTGAATGGCCCTTCTCTGTTGTGAAGCACCGTGAGGGTCATGATCAGGGTCCCACTGGAGGCGAACCTGGCTCCTTGCATCCATTTCCCTCTCTTTCTCCTGGTGACCAGTTAGAGCATGACTCAGAATCTCCTCAAAGCCTGCCCTTGTGATCCAGACAGCAAGGATCTTCTCCTGTCCTTTCTTTGTGGCCCAGCCCGATCGATACATCATCCAGAGGAAGTTGGGCTTGATCCAAGACATTCTGCTATATGAGAATCTGTCACCGCCAAACCTATTGCATTCAATGGATAGAGAGGTCCACTAGACTAATGAAGGATGCTTGCTGCCCAGAGTAGCTACATAGAGCTTCGCAACATGCAGAATATACATAATGCTCCAGTATATGCAGCATAATTTGCGTGCGACATGTCACCAGTGTGAAAGCGTTAGTGTGTTGAAACACATAGCTAGCTAGCATTACAAATCACCTTTGATGTTCAACAGCATACTCCGCAATCTCCGGGCAGTAGGCCTGGTACACAACAACGCTGTTCTTGTCGTACTGCGCTAAGATATGTCTACCTTCCTTGGGCCACACTCCCTCCTCCTGGGCAAGGTAGGACTGCACACGATACACTTTCTCGCTTCCGTCGTCGGTGGAAGCAGAAGCAGCAGCCATGGTAGTTAGTAGTTAGTTGGTAGGCCTCTGTTAACCGTCCGTACATAAACAAGACACCCCAAAGACGTGTTGGTGCAATACTAGCCGAGGACTGCAATAGGGCTTCCTTGCCTGACAACTTGCGTTCTGTTGTGCAATCACATAACAATGTACAGTAAGTGGCGCAATAGGCCCCATGACGTCACCGAGTTGATAAAAGGGGATGCAGCGCTGCATATAGCTAGCTAGCTCGTCAGTCCCTGAAAGGACAGAACGGAAGAAAAGGTACTCATCATTCCATTGGCCATGAAAGGCTTGGAATGCGATGACAAGCCGCGCAGCCCGTGGAATGCGTGCGGACTGTCGCTCATAAACCCGCAGAATCTGCCAAGACTTGCACTGTTGGTGAGATGGGACTTGCATGCATGAGGATAGCTGAAGATGGGTACGTAGATCACTTTAGGAATTGCTAACTTTTTCGTGTAACCAAGCAGAGCCCACCATCGATTTACAAGTGCTCTATATAATGGAATTTTGTACTGTACTTTCTCATTTGCAGGCTTGTGGTGTTGTATACATTGCCCACCTCATGAATGGCGGTTTCTTCTACATCGACAACAGCAACCTAGTCAACTTTGGAAGCTGCTTCATTAACGGTGACCTCTTTTCACTCTGCGTCAACGGAATGACAGTCTCAGTAGTGTCAGTTATGCTGGCTACTGTTTTTACCCTGAAAGACTTCATCTTGTGCGGTATCAACAACTGCTCAGTGAGTTAGCTATGGCATTGAAAATTCTATAAATGCACTATCAATCAAATAATAGAGTGCGCTGTACCAATGTAGCACCCATAGTGAAGTAAAGTAAAGTAAAAGTAAAGTAGCAAAACAAAAGACAGATATATAACGTACACTCGTATTTGAGATAACTGGGGTCAGTAAATAGTGCTAAAGTAGTCTGTGGGTAGAAGAATTGCATATAGTACAGAGATATTAACAAAACCTAGCTGACCACATGCACCTAATGTTAGATAATAATTCTTGCAGGAAAGCGATAGGCATCAAGGCGGCTCTATCTCTGTCACTCTTTTGTGAAAAGCCTTCCATGATCACTTCCTCCATGTCTTCCAGAGAGGTTGTCTCAAGTGGTTGATATGTATCTATTTTCTTCATGCTAAAGTATCATTGATCAGCACATCCTATATATACATGTCACAATCATTGTTTCCTGGCCCCTCACAAAACTCGCACACACAGCTATGTATATACACACATGCATGCACACACGCAGGCACGCAAGCTTAGACACACACACAGCATTATGCACACAATATATGATAATTATAAATTATAATATGCTTTGTTTTAACTCATGTGGTAACTTTCTACCTATTGACAGTGGATGCGTTGGATGCAGATTGTTGAAGGAGTGACCTTCCTCATCCTCAGTGTATGGTGGATAGTCACGGCTGTGATATTGGGGGCAGCGTGGCAGGACTCCATCCAAATGGATACAGCTTCTAGAAACTCCAGCAACGCCTCAATTACAGTTGCGGACAACATTCTAGTGGACACTCATGAGAATAAGCTTCCTACATCACTGGGATATCAGCTCTTTGGAATAAGTGTAAGCAGTGTGACGCAAAAAAGAAGCATTAATCTATATAAACTTGCACGGCATTTATAGCTACAATGTAACATATGTATTTTCATCATTTATATCACACTTACATGTAACAACTTAAAATGTCAGAGGTTAATCTTTTGTCGAACATTCTTTATAGTTTGTGCCTTGATTTGATTTTCTAGGGTGTCATTACAATATTATATTATTGTGATGTATATGTGCATATTGCACAATCTCTTGCTGTATAAATGCATTATATGAGAGCATCCATAATCTTTCTTGCTGATGCACATGTATGTATATATTCCTTTCATCTGCAGATTGGCTGTGCTGTATCCAACGGATTCTGGCTCCTTTGCTGTTTCATTTGCTCCCAAAGTAGGAAGGCAAAGGATGAGAATCAGAACCAGCTGTCGGAACAACCATATTTGGGCATGAAGGACACGGGATGCTGATTTACAGTGTGTTGGCTGCTGGATGACAGATGTATTACATCAATGTGTTAGCTTTACCTTAATATGCATTACTATTTTGTAGCAACTGTACCTTATTACTGTACATGCTATTCGTTTGATAACCGCTATAATTATTAGGTATGTTCTCAATATGTTACCGCTGGTATTTGAGCATGCATGAAAGATTGATTGATGATGATGGCCTCATGCACTGTGTCATTAAAAATCAATTGCATAATAATTGCAATGTATTATCACTATATATAATAATACAGCATAAAGGTTGGCCTTGGCGGTATATTTACCTTAGCTCATGTATATTGACTATAGATACATCATCCAGAGGAAGTTGGGCTTGATCCAAGACATTCTGCTAGCTATATGAGAATCTGTCACCACCAAACCTATTGCATTCAATGGATAGAGAGGTCCACTAGACTAATGAAGGATGCTTGCTGCCCAGAGTAGCTACATAGAGCTTCGCAACATGCTGCAGAATATACATAATGCTCCAGTATATGCAGCATAATTTGCGTGCGACATGTCACTAGTGTGAAAGCGTTAGTGTGTATTGAAACACATAGCTAGCTAGCATTACAAATCACCTTTGATGTTCAACAGCATACTCCGCAATCTCCGGGCAGTAGGCCGGGTACACAACAACGCTGTTCTTGTCGTACTGCGCTAAGATATGTCTACCTTCCTTGGGCCACACTCCCTCTTCCTGGGCAAGGTAGGACTGCACACGATACACTTTCTCGCTTCCGTCGTCGGTGGAAGCAGAAGCAGCAGCCATGGTAGGTAGCAGTTAGTTGGTAGGCCTCTGTTAGCTGTCCGTACATAAACAGACACCCCAAAGACGTGTTGGTGCAATACTAGCCGGGACTGCAATAGGGCTTCCTTGCCTGACAACTTGCGTTCTGTTGTGCAATCACATAACACTGTACAGTAAGTGGCGCAATAGGCCTCATGACGTCAACGAGTTGATATAAAAGGGGATGCAGCGCTGCATATAGCTAGCTAGCTCGTCAGTCCCTGAAAGGATAGAACGGAAGAAAAGGTAACTATCATTCCATTGGTCATGAAAGGCTGGGAATGTGATGACAAGCCACGCAGCCCGTGGAATGCGTGCGGACTGTCGCTCATAAACCCGCAGAATCTGCCAAGACTTGCACTGTTGGTGAGACGGGACTTGCACGCATGAGGATAGCTGAAGATGGGTACGTAGACCACTTTAGGATTTGCTAACTTTTTCATGTAACCAAGCAGAGCCCACCATCGATTTACAAGTGCTCTATATAATGGAATTTTGTACTGTACTTTCTCATTTGCAGGCTTGTGGTGTAGTATACATTGCCCACCTTGTGAATGGCGGTTTCTTTTACATCGACAACAGCAACCTAGTCAACTTTGGAGGCTGCTTCATTAACGGTGACCTCTTTTCACTCTGCGTCAACGGAATGACAGTCTCAGTAGCGTCAGTTATGCTGGCTACTGTTTTTACCCTGAAAGACTTGTGTCAGGGGATGTGAACCTGTCAGCAGTAGCACAGCATGCGGTTGACGAAGGTCACGACTTTTACTGGAGCAGTGCCACAGTGATAGACGGACACCCTAATTTCCTATGGCTAAAGGTTCCCCAGTCTAAATATGATACCTGATACCTGATACCTGATACCTGAAAGGTGTGCACTGGAAGCATGACACATCAGATTCCACGCAGGACAGCCTTATATGAATAGAGATTCAGGCCCTTTGCCCCCGGTGTACAACCCTCTGATCCGCCATCTGAATCACACTAAATGACTGACATAGCTACTTGACTTAGAGTTTTTCCATTTTTATTTTATCTCACTATAGGTTTGTTAATTATTTTACTAGGACTGTTATTCCTTCCACAACCCACTAGATCTCACTTCTCCCCCTCATCCCACCCCCGCCTTTTGTCCCACCTGGCCACCTTTCCTGCCCTACCCGTGCATACAAACTGGCCTGCAGTGTTTTGTAACCATCACTCACTGATGAAGACCCCTGGATTGAGGTCAAAACGTCTGTTTTCAGACCTCTATCTGTCCCTCAAAAAACGACTGGCTGGAGTTTTTTCCAGAGAGATTGCGCATGATGTTACCTAGCCACTCAGAAGTCTTCAAAGCAATCATTCTTTCATGCATGCTCAAATACCACCATAATAATAATTATAGTGGTTGTTAATGGATAGCATGTACAATGATAAGGTACAGTTGCTACAAAATAGTAATGCATATAAACATGAAGCTAGCACACATTGATGTAATACATCTGTCATGCAGCAGCCAACACACTGTAAATCAGCATCACGTGTCCTTCATGGCCAAATATGGTTGTTCCGACAGCTGGTTCTGATTCTCATCCTTTGCCTTCCTACTTTGGGAGCAAATGAACCAGCAAAGGAGCCAAAGTCCATTGGTTACAGCACAGCCAATCTGCAGATGGAAGGAATATATATACATGTGCATCAGCAGAAAGATTATGGATGCTCTCATACAATGCGTTTATACAGCAGTGTATATATATGTGTGTATGTGTGTGTATGTGTGTGTGTGCACTTGTGTGCTGCATATGTAACATACACTACTGCCAAGCATGGCAAACTGCAGACCATTAGAGACTCTCATGCCAGAAGCTGCAGTAGCATCTTGGGCAAGGTTTGGTACTGGGACAGTGGAGTTCCCGCTGGCAGCAAGCATTCCATCACCTGCAGCAATGTTTCCTCTAGTAGTAAGAAACAGAGCTGCACTCACAGCCCACCAGATTGAGAGGAGAAGGAAGGATGTCACATCAACCACCTGCATCCAGTGTGTCCACTGTGTGAGCGAAAGACAAGCACTCAGTTGAAACTTAGTGAACTTGGTGAGGTGGTCCATAGGACAACATCATTAGCAGGATTTCTCAATTAGCAGTTCGCTGTCCAAGAGAGAAGGCCAAGTATATTCTTTAGTTAGTATAATTGTACTTGCATTTATATTGCGCGGGTATTGGTGAAGCATTGTACAATACAATACAATATATATTTGGCATGCTGTGCTGGAAGATGGCCCTGAAAATGCGTTCCAAACAGTCGCATTCAATTAAAAATGGAAGTAAGTGCAAATATATTCTCAAACCATCAGTAATGAGATGAGGTCCAAGATTCAAGGTGAGACTGTGTGGAACACGATCTTCAGCCATTTTACAACACAGTGCACCAAATAATTTACAAAATGTCATCCATATCCTAGGCAACGAAGTCTACGGTTTTGGAGCTGTCGCAAGATTGCATAAATCTGCTGTAATCCAACACAGGGAAACTACACACTTGCTAGCCAGGTGCTTTCCAAAACCAGGCAACAGGAAATAGATCAATTCCCCCCTCTGACGCTTCACACCCTAATGGGTCGTGCTTATAAATTAGCCATATCCCTCCTAGAGGTGTTACACATACCTGATACCCGATCATGAATTGTTAGCTAGCCCACTCAATAATTCTGAATCCCACAGATACATCAGAAGTATTTTCCCATGGTCTATATATTAGTCTCCAATCCCAACCCTTATGTACTACAGTTATCAACCATGGAGGACACTGTGGTTGAACATGGTAGCAATCCAGAAGGGTAGGGGCCGGGGCACACAACTAGGTCTATATACATCAATGAACTGTGCAGTGTGGTATGCAGTAATTGTGTATATGCACAGACTGCATCACGGAAGCTGGCCCTGCAAAGAGAGCAGCAGAAATGATTAGCCACCCAAACAGCAGAGGTCTATCATAGTTAATTCCCACCAATCATTGCACTGATGCAATACATCCTTAGGCTTTGCAGTACAAACTAAGGTAAACTCTATGTGACTTTACATAGAAGCCAAAATAGCAACAACTGTAGCCAGTGTAAAGTACTTCGGCTTTGCAGTCTAAATTAATCTCAGAGGAAGCACACGCACACACAGTCAAGTCTGGATACCCAGCTTAGCTACGTATCTTCCTGCAGCAAACACATGCAACTTATATACAACTTACCGAGTAGCTATTGACAGCAACCATGATGAAATCCTTCAAAATGAAGACACATGCTAGGGTGACGGACACCACTGTGATGGCCATTCCGTTGATACAGAGTGAAAATAGATCACCGTTAGTGAAGCAGCCTCCGAAGTTGACTCTGTTGCTGGCGTCGATGTAGAAGAAACCGCCGTTCAGCAGGATGCCGACGTGGGCAAGTCCAATCGCCTGTAGTGATGATGGCAAAAAAACTACTTCACAAGTTCTAATGACAGATTATCCTATATCTATATACACTGAAGTTCACGTTGAGACCACCAAAGGAGTACATACGTACCAGCAGAGTTATTTTCGGGACCCACAAAGCGCCTATTACGCTGTAGGCGCACGCTTTTGGCGGGCTGTAAGGCTTAGAGTCGTTCGTCCAATGGTCTTCAAACAGCCTGCCCATCTTCTGCGCTCTCAATGGACCTGAATGACGATCCTAATTGACCCCTTCGAGAGGTCGGGTCGAAGTGGACTCCAATTACTACAATACGGGGTGAATCTGCTGTGACCTATATATATCATATCATATCATATCATTTAAGTGCATCATGTACAAAGGCACACTAGGGCATCACTGCCCCATGCAGCACTGATATATACATATATATATAATGTCAAAATAGCAGAATAACAAAGAATCAACGACTTGAGGTGTGGGTTTAATAACATTCTCTTCAGTGCCCTTCCAACCGCTTCGTTCCTCTCTGCATGCTGTATCAATCATGTCCCTGCTGCCAGTGCTGATGGTCACTATGGTTGGCAGGTTCAAGTCATGACCCTTACTGCCAGCCCTGATGGTAACTATGGCTGGCAGGTTTGAGTCATGACCCTTGCTGCCAACCCTGATGGTAACTATGGCTGGCAGGTTTGAGTCATGACCCTTGCTGCCAACCTGATGGTATCTATAGCTAGCAAGTTTGAGTCAAAACCCTTGCTGCCAACGCTGATGGAAACTATGGCTGGCAGGTTCGGGTCACGACCCTTGCTGCCAGCCCTGATGGTAACTATGGCTGGCCGGTTCGGGCCATGACCCTTGCTGCCAACCCTGATGGTGTCTATGGCTGGCAGGTCGAGTCAAGACCCTTGCTGTCAACCCTGATGGTAACTATGGCTGGCAGCCTCGGGTCATGACCCTTACCGCCAACCCAGATGGTGTCCATGGCTGGCAGGTTCGAGTCATGACCCTTGCTGCCAACGCTGATGGAAACTATGGCTGGCAGGTTCAGGTCACGACCCTTGCTGCCAACCCTGATGGTAACTATGGCTGGCCGGTTTGGGTCATGACCCTTACCGCCAACCCAGATGGTGTCTATGGCTGGCAGGTTCGAGTCATGACCCTTGCTGCCAACCCTGATGGTATCTATGGCTGGCAGGTCGAGTCAAGACCCTTGCTGTCAAACCTTGATGGTATATATGTCAGTAACAGCCTAGCAGCTAATATGGGTTAGGGATTGGGGTTTAGGGATGGGACCCATGTGTTGTAAAACGCCTCAGCCATATTCTCTCTACTGCTCTTCCAACAGCTTCATCTCTGCACGCTCTGTCCATTATAACCATCACTCTAACATTGTCATCCATACCCTGCCATCCTTCCACCCTCCCATTCATCAACTCCTCCAACTTTTCCCTTTCCTCTTCCACATATGTGCATCTCATCACCACATGTTTAACATCCTCCACCTCTCCACTTCTACAATTCTTGCATATTCTCTCTTCTCTTCTCACACCATGCCATCTTCCAGTCTCAACCCCCAATTCTGCTGTTCCTCCTCTCAGTTTCATCAACCACCTCCTCCTCCTCTTACACTTCACCATCATACAACGCCCCTCACATTCCTTTTCTATCAACCTCCCTATTATTTCCAGCTTAGGGCGCCTCTGTGCCTCCTTCTTCCACTCACCCCTTACCTCTCTCCACACTACATCCATCAAGACTTTCCTCACTTCCCCCATTGACAAACCTCTGAGATCTTCCACACTCACCCCATCCCATCCAAACATCTCCAAACACTTCTTCAGATTTTGCACCCATTTGATCTTACACCCTTTTTCCAAGGCTTCCAACATTACTACCTTCAGTAACCTCTCTTCATTTAACCTCAGTACCATTACCCAAAACTCTATACATCTCCTCATCCCTTCCCATCTCAATGGCACCATGTTCAATTCATACTGCAAGGACACAAGTGGGTGCAGTCTCCCTACCCCCAGGAAGATCCTGGCGGCTCGCATCTGCACCCCCTCCACCGGTCCAAGTTGTCCTCCGCCTCCCCAAACTTCTGCCCCATACATAAGTACCGATCCAACTAACATCTCCATTAACTTTACAAATGTCTCTCCCCTCACCTCTCCCACGGCAACTCTACATTTCCTCAGCCATTCACTCAGTGCTCTAGCTCCAGCCTTTGCTCTTTCTTCCACCATTCTCCGACTTCCCAACTGCTCATTTATCACACATCCTAGGTACTTATATTCCTCCACTACTTCAATCCTCTTGCTATCCACATGAAACTTTCCCCCCGTCCTCTTAACTCCCCTCCTTCTCATGTATATAGACACGCTGGTAAGTAGTGCACATACTGCAAGATAGAATAGAGAGTTTTAGATCAGCATTTACGTATGAACGTTAAATGGTCATGTGACCTGAGATGTGACGTCAGCGTATTGACTATAGACCTCCATACTTATATATCTATACATAAAATGTACATGGAAAGTGACTGCTTTGCGGACAACAAAGGAAAGGCACTCCAAAGGCAATAGTTTACATATTTATATACACAGGACAGCAGGATGCCTGTAAGAGCCAATGCAAAGTGTGCACATAAATAAGTATGAGGCGTGTGGGGGCAATGTTGGCACAGGTTAACACAATACTAATGGTTGTGAGTCCCTTAATCGGCAATGCACATGCTGGTCTACAGCAACAGGTCCACCATAATTAGTCCGATGAAAAGCATTGTGGGGACGAGCCTGAGTAAGCACACACACACACGCACACACACACACACACACACACACACACACACACACACACACACACACACACATACACACACACACACACACACACACACACACACACACACACACACACACACACACACACACACACACACACACACACGGTGCTTGCTTAGGAATGCCCCACAATGCCTTATAGTCATTTAATACAGGAGCTCTGGCTTGCCCCAATTATTTTGATGTGACAAGAAAGGGTATCAAACCTGCATACACCTATATATTTGATTTCGGGAGTAGTATATATAGCCATGTATACATACGTGTATATATACACATGTACATACTTTTGTAAAACACGGTGCACTCTCGTGCCATTCCACCTGTTGTAGATCTGTACGTAGACGTAGTGTAGAGAGTATACGTATCTATGCATGCATATAATAGCTAATTGAAATGACTTGCACCAGTAGCGCGAGGTAACAGCGCTAGCCTAGGGCGGCTATTTTAACAAGTCTATATCTCGATCTTCCATCCCCGCACTGCCGTTGACGCACACATTCACAGCCGTACGTACACGGTATGAAGCGCGGAACTCCGAGAACGCTACTCAGGAGTAACTACTGGGACAACGACTCCAATCCTCAGAGTGCGCCCAAGTCTTGTGGGCTGTCCGTCATTAACCCTCAAAATCTTCCGAGATTGGCCCTTCTCGTGAGTTTCAGTTTGCATAGCGTACACACATGCACTCCTTGCGACGTCCAAGCTCAAAGTTATAGCTAATACTAACATGATTGTCGAAGATTTAGTATTCGTTTTATGTACGTCGAAAGGTGCGTCCGTTTCCTCATTTCATGCTACAGGCGGCTGCACTCGTCAACATTGCCTATCTACTGAATGGCGGCTTCTTCTATATAGACCCGAGCAACCGAGTCAACTTCGGTGGCTGCTTCTCCTGGGGTAATCTGTTTTCACACTGCATCAACGGAATGATCATCTCACTGGTGTCTGTCTTGCTAGCAAGCTTTTTCATTTTGAAGGACTGCGTCATGTGCGCCTTCAGCAGTATGTCGGTGAGTGCATTGCTCTGATACTGCAGTACATGTATAATACCTCTATAATAATAGTATAATAATTATACGTATGTGCACACATCTATGTACATAAATTGTACATATATACATCATGGCATGCACTGCGACATCTACTCATGCACCGAGTCCAGCAAATGAGCATTTCTTTACTAGCACAGGTATCTAGCTATATAGCTAGCGATTGCACTAGTCCCACAACATTGTCCACTTGTTATAGTCAAGGACAAGCAAGCTCATTCATGTGCACAACAATTAAATAATTTTAGTAAATACAACATTTTCATGCCTGCTTGTTGGGTATTGATCATTGAGGTTGTACATGCATGTCTGACCTTGACACTATGAACCAGGAGTTTGGGCACTTTGTAATTAGTAGGCCTGACTAGCACTGGTTGGTACAAAGAGAATTATATCACTTACTCATGCATGTGTCTGCTTCTTTGCAACCTACAAGATTTCCATGGTTACACCTTCATGCAATAGCTGCATGAACAAGCCCTCCACCCAACCAACCATGACCCATTCCCCTGCAAGCACATGACCTCATCTCTCCACAACCACTGACCAGTCATGCACCAAGCCCAACATTGCTACAAAATAGTCTGAGATTACACATCACCTTTTGACATGTTTGTGTTTAACTTAGCAGTATGCATGTATTTTGGCATAAGTCATGCATTTAATGTATATACAGCATGCGAGGCTAAATCACTTGTATTAAAATTAATATAGATAAAATCGTCTATATTATAGTATGAATGAATGCATGCCAAAGGTTTTGCATCCGATAGTTATAATGCTGTATACTGCTGGTAACTGTAGCGTATTGATGTGTAGTTGTTAGTTCTGATCATGAGTATATATGTTGTAATGCATGATGTATATAATGCTCATGTGTATCTTACGCGCATACTCAGTTTTGTATAACATTATAGTTACCTTGTTCTCTCTGCTGCGATCCGACAGTATCTATAGTATATTTATATATCAGCTGCATGTGTGTATATATATGCATGTGTATGGCTTTGCATGTATATTGATTCTCACAAATGCAGTGGATACGCTGGATGCAAGTAGTAGAGGGCGCAACCTTCCTCATCCTCTCTGTCTGGTGGGCCGTGAGTGCTGCTCTATTTCATATCACAGTGCAGAATGTCAAGAATGCTGGAATGCCAGCTGCGACTGGAAACTCATCAGTTCCAGCACCTGACCTTACTCAGAATGCAATGGCTGCCTCTGGCATGGTCATCCCAGTGGCACTGGGTTTTAGCATGCTTGGTCTAAGTGTGAGCTGCATCTGGTTATATAATCATAATAATGTATTATGGGATCTAATTGCAAACATGCATCTCAAGCACATGCAAATATTGTTAAGCCCTAACATGTTGAACTGAATGGTGGATTTATGAGCAATTTGCATAGTAGAAGTCAAATATTCAGATCATTTTGGCCACGTACGCCTTCTTCAGCTGTTGTGCTTCCCCCATTCAGTTCAGCAACGTGTGGTAATGAGCCTCTATCAAATACCACAACACGTCGCATACATGCATTCATTCATTTATAAATATGCACACACAAGCACTTACATATATACACATCACTCATGGTCATTTGAATAGTACATAATATATAATTGTATCCATCGCAATAAAATATAATTACATATTTAATTTTTCATCCTGTTTCTCTCTATATTTCTATTGAATGCAGTTTGCCTGTCTAGTCTGTACTGGAATTTGGCTGCTTATTTACTCGTTTGCCTAACAGAAGGTTCTTCCAGAGCTACTTTCATTAAATTCTTTCATTAAATTCTTTCATTAAATTCTTTTTTAATTTGTTCTTAGCATGTTAACACTTAAAATGGGAATAACGATTATAATACTTTATTCTTTTGTCCTCATGCTAGTACATGCACACAGAGGGTTTATGCATATATACACTTGCAAACTGTAGACTTATCATTTTCATAATAATTACGTATATATACCCAACGTATATTAGTGCTGCCTGTCAACAGTTCATCAGCAGTACATGTAATAATGCCAGTATTTATTTATACCATGCAGCCATATATATTTAAGTGCACCTACATTATTGTTCCCATATGCATATTCATTCTTAGAGTTAATGCACTTAGCCATATTCATGGACCCAAGGAATGTGTTGTGCAGGCTGAACGTGCATGCACTCTGGTTTAAAGCGCCATGATTGAAGAACCTGCACGTGCAGGCAGATAAATGCTGTATGGGATGGCCCAGTATACATAGCCTGGAAACTCAATTGTACCCTTAGATGCCATGCTAAACCTTGAAATTTACTGTCAGCCCACAGGAAGTACTAAGTTGGACAATTGAATATTGAAACCTACGTAGCTAGTTATATGACCTTAACCCTAATTAACCCCCCACCCCAGGGTGACAGCAGGTTCACCCCTTATTGGAGTAATTGGAGTGGATACGGTAGTCCACTTCGACCATTTATTAAAGGGGTCAATTAGGATCGTCATTCAGGTCCATTGAGAGCGCAGAAGATGGGCAGGCTGTTTGAAGACCATTGGACGAACGACTCTAAGCCTTACAGCCCGCCAAAAGCGTGCGCCTACAGCGTAATAGGCGTTTTGTGGATCTCGAAAATAACTCTGCTGGTACGTATGTACACCTTTGGTGGTCTCAACGTGAACTTCAGTGTATAGCTACCAATAGCTATGGTGGATCATCAATTAGACCATAGATATAAGATAATCTGTCATTAGAAATTGTAAAATAGTTTGTTTGCCATCACTACAGGCGATTGGACTTGCCCACGTCGGCATCCTGCTGAACGGCGGTTTCTTCTACATCGACACCAGCAACCGGGTCAACTTCGGAGGCTGCTTCACTAACGGTGATCTGTTTTCACTCTGCATCAACGGAATGGCCATCACAGTGGTGTCCGTCACCCTAGCATGTGTCTTCATTTTGAAGGATTTCATCATGGTTGCTGTCAATAGCTACTCGGTAAGTTGTATATAAGTTGCATGTGTTTGGTGCAGGAAGATAGCCAAGCTGGATATGCGTGTGCTTCCTCTGAGATTAATTTAGACTGCAAAGCCGAAGTACTTTACACTGGCTACGGTTTTGCTATTTTGGCTTCTATGTAAAGTCACATAGAGTTTATCTTAGTTTGTACTTCCCAGTGTTTGTAATGTGACTGCCAACATGCTGACTATTCACTTTTCCAATCTATTAGTGTGTGCCTTGCGTTTCCTGTACCTACCCTGTCGTATTTAAGCATGTGTACATTTGGCTGCCTTACGCCAGTGCAGCAGTTGGTAATTCCATTGCTAATTCCATGCAGCGATTTCTGTGGGGATCACACCTTCCTTCACACGCAATAGATGTATTGCATCAGTGCATTGATTGGTGGGAATTAACTATGATAGACATCTGCTGTTTGGTGGCTAATCATTTCTGCTGCTCTCTTCCAGGTTTAGCTTTGAAAGCCTGGCTAGCAAGTGTGTAGTTTCCTTGTGTTGGATTACAGCCGATTTATGTGTTGTATTACAGCGGATTTAGGCAATCTTGCAACAGCTCCAAAACCGTAGACTTCGTTGCCTAGGATATGGATGACATTTTGTAAATTATTTGGTGCACTGTGTTGTAAAATGGCTGAAGATCGTGTTCCACACAGTCTCACCTTGAATCTTGGACCTCATCTCATTACCGATGGTTTAAGAATGTATTTGCACTTAATTCTTTTTGTAATTGAATGAGACTGTTTGGAACACATTTTCAGGGCCATCTTCCAGCACAGCGTGCCAAATATTGTATAAAATGTCATCCTTGTTCTCGGTAATGAACTCTACGGTTTTGGAGCTGTAGCAAGATTGCATGAATCCAGTCATTGAGACATGCACGCAACCATTTCATCTTTTCTACTTCCTGTGAAGGCGCTCCTTGTGTCAACTGAGTGCTTGTCTTTCTACCCACACAGTGGACACGCTGGATGCAGGTGGTTGATGCGACATCTTTCCTTCTCCTCTCAATCTGGTGGGCTGTGAGTGCAGCTCTGTTCCACATTACTAGAGGAAACATTGCTGCAGGTGATGGGATGCTTGCTGCCAGCGGGAACTCCACTGTCCCAGCACCAAACCTTGCCCAAGATGCTACTGCAGCTTCTGGCATGGGAGTCTCTAATAGTCTGCAGTTTGCCATGCTTGGCAGTAGCGTATGTTACTAATGCAGCACACAAGTGCACACGCACACACACACACACACACATGTACGCACATACACACACACATACATACGTACACACATATACACACAGATGCGTGCACAGATACACACACGCACACACACACACACACACACACACACACACACACACACACACACACACACACACACACACACACACACACACACACACACACACACACACACACACACACACACACACACACACACACACACACACACACACACACACACACACACGTACACACATATACATACATATGCATACACAGACACACGCACACACGTACACACACACATACTCGCGTGCGCGCATGCACACACACACCACACACGCATGCATGCACAGATGCACACACACATGCATGCACACATGCACACACACATGCGTGTGTGTAAACTCTCTCTTAATGGTGTGTAGGTGGGATGTTTCCTTACCAGTGGACTGTGGCTCTTCTTCAGTGTACTGTTCTGTCATCTTGGCAAGAAAGGCAAGCGAGAGAATGCGGAGTTGTAAGGCCAAATGACTTTGGTTTCAGTCAAGAAACAAGCAATTGAACACCATATACAACACATAGTATCATGCACAATGTTTAATTTTAATGGCACCTTGCAGTACTTTCAATATGGCATATTCCATACATTAGAGAATAGGCATACAGTGTGTACATGTGTACTCATGAGCAAGCTCCACATGTAAGTGTACTAGAGTAATGGCCCACACAGGTGTGCTGTATGTGTCATTGCACAAAGTACACTGTTGTACACATGATGTACATTATATATAATTGAAATGCGTATTCCAAAGCAGTTATTACTGGAAGTAGCTCAACATGTACTCTATTTGCTTCCGCTTGTCTCCCATATCCTGTCCACACCTCTGTATACACCCCTCCCACGTTGCACCACCACACACTAGTCAGTGCTTCCATGGGTCATGGTGTACACAAGCCAACAATTTTGTGTTTCAAATGAATTGATGTTGTATTAATACCTGTGCTCGGCTAGCTAGCCAGCTAAAGGCAGTGTGAAACTCTTCTCCTTCGAGAAAGTTGCTTTCAAAATATATACGTATATCGCCATATATAAAATACATCTCACGCAATATGGCAATACAAACAGTAATTATAAGCAATTGCAGAAATTAGAGATGTTTGATACTGAAGTCAGGCCAGCATAATAATTTTCAAAGTGTGCCTTGTCATCATTGGCAAATTAGCTAGATAACTCACACACACACGCATGCACGCACGTACGCACGCACACACACAGCTACACAAGACTGCAAGCTACGTACATGTCCTGCCAAACTCTGTACATGCACTTCGCGTGGAAATTTAAAGAATGCACCTGCTCACATGGCTACGTGTATCTCACATATACGGTACAGATAGGCTACTCCCTCTCTTGGAGCTACGTATCACGCAGGCAGTCTTCCTCCATTCAAGGGCTCATAGCTAAATTGTGCATGTCATTGGCAAATGAGCTCTTTCTCTCTCTCTCTCTCACACACACACACACACACACACACACACACACACACACACACACACACACACACACACACACACACACACACACACACACACACACACACACACACACACACACACACACACACACACACACACACACACACACACACACACACACACACACACACACACACACACACACACACACACACACACACACACACACACACACACACACACACACACACACACACACACACACACACACACACACACACACACACACACACACACACACACACACACAAAGCAAGTTAAATACACTCACTGGCACACCAAGTGACCTACCTGAGATTTACATACATGTGACACGTGATACTGTCTCTCTAATGACGTGTAGGCAGCATGTCTCCTTAGCAGTAGCATCTGCTCTTCTTCAATGTCCTGTGTGCTCATGTTGGCAAGGGAAAACAGCAGGAGAAGGATGAAGTTGTGTAAGGCCAAATGACCTTGGATCCTGTCAAGAAACTAGCCTTTGCACACCATACACCACACAGTATCATTAGTTAACGTATAGCTTTTTCATGACATCTTTTTAGTAGCACTGTTTTGAAGGCTATATATTATACAGTTTATTTTCTGCACTTCTAGAGATGCAGTGTGTAATTCATGAGCGCGATGCAGCTCCACATGCAATTGTACTGAAGTGTTCAAGCACACAGACATGTATAATTATACATATCACAATGTGTCAACCCTGGTGGCGTGTAGTAACTAGTACATATCACAATGTGTCAACCCTGGTGGCGTGTAGTAACTAGTACATATCGTGATGTGTCAACCCTGGTGGCGTGTAGTAACTAGTACATATCGTGATGTGTCAACCCTGGTGGCGTGTAGTAACTAGTACATATCGTGATGTGTCAACCCTGGTGGCGTGTAGTAACTAGTACATATCGTGATGTGTCAACCCTGGGAATGGCTGAGTGCATATGTACATCACATTCACACAGTTACTATGCCTGCATGCTATCCCCTAGCTCGTGTGTAGTCTTCCAAATCCCATTCTGCTATGCATGTACATACGCATACCTATATATACCTAGCATTGCCCGTGTCATGGTAACGGACATGTTCAAACACACACACAGACACCGTCGTGTGCATGAATGAGGCAGGTTGTTGAAGCTATGTTTTTCAGTTCTGCCTGTTGAGACCATTCATACTGTGTGAATGGCAATGGTGTGTGGGTGGGATGCTCATTAGCTGCGGCTTCTGTCTCCGTCTCCTGTGCCCTCATCTTGGCAAGGGAGAAAGGTAACAACCTAATGGCTTGGGAAGAAACAAGCATTGAACACCGTACACGGCACAAAGTATTATTTCAAGGGACCTTTCCAGTTACAGTACCTTCCACAAAATACATGTATACATATCTAGACATGAGTTCATGATTCAGCTCTGCATTTGAATGCACTCGAGTGTTGGCCGATTGTCAAAACTGGAAGTAGCTCAACATACATGCTGTGTTCAGTACCAGTACTCCATTTCCTGCCACTTTTACTCTCTCATTCTGTCTACACATACACTGTACAGAATACAGTATGTCCACTGTATACTGTACAGTACATCCAGTACATTCAGTGCATCCAGTGCATACCTGTACTCTGTACAGTACATACCTGTCGTTGCACCACCACTCACTAGCCATGCAGGGCTTGGATCATTATACAAGCCCACAATTAATATTTAGTGTTCCAAGTGAATAGTGTAATGGCATTTGTGATATGATATTAGGCAACACAAGCAGTCAGTAATTGTAATTGCAGAAATGAAGATATTTTCAATAAGTCAATGCCTGCAGAATATTAACTCATGTAATTAATGTGAGTCTATTTTCCAAATTGTGCCTTGTCATCATTGGCAAATGAGCTTGAGAGCTTCTTAAAAATATCGACCACTGCCTCCACTGTCATCTCTCCATGGACCACGTTGTCCCTCGTGCGCACGTTCACCGTCTTATTCTGCTCCTCCTTCTCCCCCACCACTGTGCAGACAGAGTGCAGTAGCGGGACAAGGAAGGGTCACAGGTCATGCAGTGCCTCCTCCCCTTATCAGTTCCCACCATCTAATCAACTCCTTCTACTTCTTTCACGATACAGCTCAAGTGCTAAGGATTCAACCGAACCTCATTGCAGAGTGTGGACAACGCGGAGTTGGGGGTATTAAGTGATAGAGTAAAGCTAGGGCTGATTTAATGTTCACCTGCATATGTATGTGGCATCTCCCTTCAGCCTCCCGTGAAAGGTCACTCCCTTCCATTCACTGTCCACCGAGCATACATCCCAACCCTAAACCCCATCCTTGATCATACCTACATTCTTCTGCAAGGACAGATGCTGAGTCTAAACTGAAAATTCTCACTTCCCACACATGACTGCACCCACCAACCCACCAGCCCCAACCACCAGAATGACCACCTACCAACCACTAACACCAAATCCCTGCCCACCAACCCATAGCACTGACCTATTCACCAACCCACCACACTGGCCACCTATCAACTACACCCACTCATCAGTTCACAAACACGGACCCACCCACAAGCCCACCCACCAAGGATGTAGTTCCACTGCTCCAGCTGTGCATTCCTGATCTTCTTGTTCATGGTGTCCCCGGGAAGCAGGTCAGGCTCGGACTCAAAGCCAGCCTCATGGAGCTGCTTGGCAACAAGCTTGGCATAGTCATCAAACTTGGGCACCACGGGGACGACCCTGGCTTGACGAGGGGAAAGCCAGAAGGGCCTGACCAAGAAAAAATACAACACAACAAAGACACCACTCTGTAGTGCAGTGTACAATAATATGTAAAGACTGGAAAAGGGGCAACATGTTTCTTACACAATTCACAGACATTAATAAAGCAGAACGGTATTCCCATGAAGGGGCTGACTCCACATGTTGGACTTGCCACTAGTATGAACACTAGTATGAACACTAGTACGAACACTGGTATGAACACTGGTATGAACACTAGTACGAACACTAGTACGAACACTAGTATGAACACTAGTATATATGATCTACTGCATGTATAGGAAGGAATACTACAGCAATTGCTCAAAAACTGACATGATTTGATAATTTTATATCATGGTGAAAGGGCCATGTACGTACATTGCCATGACATACTGACATACATTCCTAGCCACTCAGGTATCTTTAAAATGTACACACAATGCTAATGATGCGAGTTACGTACAGCAGTTACGGCTGAGTTGTGGCAGTACGCAAGTTACTCAACACTAAGGCTGGGACTGTCTACATCGCGGCTAGAGCACAGAACAGAAGGCGCTGCTCAGAGCATGGAGCTGTTCCTCCTTGGCCAGGTACAGTATAAGGTATCAGTTGGGTGGTGCCGTCTCACCATTTCCCTCCAAAGTTCTCAGTCAGAATGGCAATCATTCTCTCAACTGAGCCCAAAATGGCTCGATGAATGATGACTGGACGTCGCCGGTCTTCTAGTCCCTCCCCAGCTCTGAGTGGAGGAGGGGGAGGGTGTGGAGGGTTGGAAGGTGCTTTTACACATACGTACTTGCTAATTAAATATGTCTTTCACAGCTACTATATGCATGTGCTGACATGTATGCATGCATGCACACACACGCACACCCCCGCACACCCCCGCACACGCACACCCACACACCCACACCCACTAAGTACGTACAGTTCACACATGCATGCATTCACAGGCAAAGACATACGATGCATTAAAGGTGAGGTTGAAGCGTTCCGGTAGCTGGAAGTCCAGTTGGATGGTGGCACATTGGTGAGGGCGCTGCAGGGCGTCCTTAATGATAATGTCAATCTGTGTGCAGTAAAGCAAGACATTTGGGCCTGACAGCAGAGTAGACCTGTGTGTGTGTGTTTGTGCATGTGTGTTTGTGTGTGTGTGTGTGTGTGTGTGTGTGTGTGTGTGTGTGTGTGTGTGTGTGTGCGTGTGTGTGTGTGTGTGTTTGTGCATGTGTGTTTGTGCATGTGTGTGTGTGTGTGTGTGTGTGTGTGTGTGTGTGTGTGTGTGTGCGTACACCCTGTCTGCTGTGCCTGCATGTTCACACCTTTGGCCCATAGAAGGCCCCGTCCCCAGGGTTCAGTTCCCACTCCTCCCCAAACTCTTTCAGAGACTGTTCCAGTTGCTATAGAGCAGAAGACAATACAATCTTCACTCATCCGTGAAGCAGAGGCATCAACACGTTTTCTCTTTGTGATCACCCCCTACAGCTGTACAGTACTGTATGCCACAATAACCTCTGGACTGGGCAGCCAGACCCCAACAACAACAACAATACCACACACACTACACTCTCCCCTCGTCTCTCTTCCTTTCTTCCTCTCTAGTACTCGTAACTTCAGCCTCACACCACAGCGCTGGGTTCTATGTACGTACATACGTACCTAATCCACTCATTCATAATCTTTCTCCTCTCCCCTCCCCACCTCTCCTGTCCCCTTCCCTTCTTTCCCCTCCCCTCCTCTCCCGTCCCCTCCCCTCCTCTCCTCTCCCCCTCCCCTCCTCTCCTGTCCCCTTCCCTCCTCTCCTGTCCCCTTCCCTTCTTTCCCCTCCCCTCCTCTCCCATCCCCTCCCCTCCTCTCCTGTCCCCTCCCCTCCCCTCCTCTCCCCTCCCATCCCCTCCCCTCCTCTCCCCTCCCATCCCCTCCCCTCCTCTCCCCTCCCATCCTCTCCTGTCCCCTTCCCTTCTTTCCCCTCCCCTCCTCTCCCATCCCCTCCCCTCCTCTCCCGTCCCCTCCCCTCCTCTCCTGTCCCCTCCCCTCCTCTCCTCTCCTCTCCCGTCCCCTCCCCTCCTCTCCCCTCCCATCCCCTCCCCTCCTCTCCTCTCCCCTCCCCTCCTCTCCCCTCCCATCCCCTCCCCTCCTTTCCCCTCCCCTCCCCTCTCCTACATTCCCTTCTCCTCAGAACCACTGACTCACGGCCTCAGCCTTGTCCCACAGTGCTGGGTCACCCATGAACTTCTCCGGGCGAGTGGAGAGCTTGAGTTTGAAGGAGAAGCCAAACACACCGTACACAGACTTGAGGAAGTCCAGACACCCACTCATCTCCTCCACAATCTGAGGAGGAAGAGGCAGGCACCGGTAAAGAGGCCACATGAGTACAGTCTGCACTATACTCTACAGTAAAGGAGACCGTATTCCCAGTTCCATTCTAACTTGGAATGTAAAGTGCAAGGCCACATTTACAGTAGATATAGCAATACGCACACAAACACAGCCTCAGGGCTATTAACATAAAAAGTGACAAGCCATCACTCAGTACTCTGGACTGCAAAATGCTTGATCATGTCGAGTTTCTCCTGCCATGAATCAGCCTACTAGACATATGACTGGATGTTATTTGGTGGAAGGTTACTGAAGAGTCAAGGTGTGCCTGCAGTCAGCGTTTTGACCCAGTAACAAAGTTCTTTCAAGTTTGAATAAGGAGAATGGCAACTGTCTCCACAGCAATGCACCAAACAGTAAAGATGAAGCAAAAGTACCCATCCATCTTTCACGAATGTGTAAGCCGATTATCATTAAAGAAGAGGTATGTATGTGCGTACAGTAGGTGACCAACCATGTGACTTGTGAGTCATGTGACCTGTCACGTGACTTGCATGTGACTTCACCTGCTCTGGCATGCAGAAGATGTGAGCATCATCCTGCTGGAAACGCCGCACCCTCGTGAGCCCCGAGAGAGCACCAGACAGCTCATTGCGATGGAGCACACCAAAGTCAGCCATCCTCAGCGGCAGCTCCCTCCACGACCGAGGTCTGTGGTCAAACATGAGACTGTGGAGGAGGGGAGGAAGAGGGACGGGGGGAGGGAGAAAGAGGGAGGGAGGGAGGGAGAAAGAGGGAGGGAGGGAGGGAGAAAGAGGGAGGGAGGGAGAAAGAGGGAGGGAGGGAGGAAGAGGGAGGAGGGAGGAAGGAAAGGGTGCAGGAAAAGAATGGGAGATGGAGAGGGAACAAACAAGAAAAGGGAACAGAAGGATAGGGCGAGGAAAGAGGAACAAAGAAGACACGACACAAGTGTCAAAAGTGAGAGCTACATAGCAGCAGCAGTGAAGAAGTACGTAGAAGGGCACTACTTGTGCATGTAAATATAATTTATGTACCAATTCTGGGAGTGAGTGGGTGGCACATGAAGTGTACTTAACCACTGTTAGAGACACAGTTACACACTCTAGCAGTATAAAGCAAACATGTACAACACATTCCAAGAATACATACTTACAGAGCACATGCATTCGCACGCACGCACGCACACATGCACGCACACACCAGTGTCCAGGACAGTTCATGGGTTTGAGTGCAAAGGTCTCCTTTTCCACTTCAAAAGAGAACATGTTCTCCGCGTAATGCTGCCAGTGGCCTGACGTCATCCACAGCTTGCTGTTGTAGATGTTTGGAGAAACCACCTCCTGGAAACCACGACGACGGTATTCCCCCTACACAACACATGACGGACCATAACCACATGCTCTGAAGTTGCTCCTCACTGGAGGTTGCAGGGCAGGGGGGAAAACTACTGCAATCAGTCTCGCAAGCCAGGCTGCTACCTCCCCTCCATTTTTATATGCTGACGTTAGTGTTGGGCGGTATGTAAATATTGATCTCACGATTATCATTGAAAATTATGTACGGTTATCACAATGATCATTCAGCATTCATAAATTACGTTAATACAGTACAAGGAAGAAATGAAATAAAAGTGCACATAGTACAGATATGACAAGTTAAAAGCACATTATGGTAAGTTCTTGGCTAAGAATACAAACCTAAATGTACGCTCGCTTGGAACGCTAGTTCAAAATAGCCCCTAAGCACAGTTGGCTGGTGTTCTGCTGCTTGTGAACTGGATGGGGTGATCTCAGAGTACAAATCAGGATGATGATCACGCAGGCGAGTTAAAAGGTTTGAAATGTTCCCCCCCTTTAGCCAGCACTGACTTCTTACAGGCTCTGCAAACAGGACTGTCCTCCTTGTCATGTAAAGGCTTGTCTGATTCATCTGCTTCCAATCCAAAATAGGTCCAAATGCTGCTCTTCGTATTTGGCTTCTTCACTAAATTTAGTGCGCGACCTTCGGCCATCTTGTAATTTACACATGGTATTATGCACGCTTGTGGGCTGAAACTGACCACGTAGTTACTATACCGTGGTTATTGTACCGTGACCCACGATTATCGATTATCGTGATAGCACGATTAGCGAGAGGTCTAAACGCTCCTGATACGATTATCACTTAGTAAATATATCACGGTAATACTGTAAAACCGGTATACCGCCCATCACTAGCTGACGTCATCAAACCCGGGGAGGCAGGGTCTGGTGAATAGCCTATAACGATTTTGTTCTGAGTGCGAAAATAATTAGTCACATCCGGCTATGATAACTGCGTAAGGACATTGTTGGTTTGCACAAAGTGTGAACGCCAGTGCAGAGCAAATGTACAGTAAGCTGCCAGGGAATTTGCAGTGGCTCATAAAGAGGCTCTAAAGCATGTTCTCCTTCCTGTGGGATTACTCACTGAAGCCTGAAGGTGAAGCAAGAAGAAGCCATATTATTGATCTTAAGCGGCAAGGATACCTTTGTTTTGCTGCCTATGGGTATGGGAAGTTGCTGATATTCGGGATTTGCCGCTTGTGCTCAATTGAATTCTTCTGTGTAGCACTACTTACACATGTCTGCTTGACAAAAGCAGCAAGCTCCATGCTCCAGTGCCACCCCGTCAATTCACAATCAAATGGCAAGGCGCTGTTTGCACATATTTTGGTCGCTTTGAGCACGTTATCAAATATGAATATCATTATATCCATGGCAACTGCATATTATTGAGCTATCAATTTCCGGTAGCCCAGAGCAAAATTAGTATAGGTTATTCACCAGACCCTTCCTCCCCGACTGATGACGTCAGCATGTAAAAATCGATGAGATTGAGGTAGCAGTCTGGCTTGCGAGACTATAGTGCAATGAGCATACATACCTAGCAAGTGCTAGGTGTCTTGAATTTAGAAAGAAACCTTCTCTTCCTAACATGAGGAGCTTCAATGCAAGTCCACAGATGGGACACACCTCACCTTGATGAAGTCGACAAGCTTGTTGTAGATGTGGGCTCCCTTGGGCAAGAAGAAACAGCTGCCTGGACTAAGCTCATGGAAGAAGTACAGCTCCTGATCTCGGCCAAGCTTGCGATGGTCTCGCTTGGCAGCTTCTTCCTACAAGCAGACAGGGATGGCATGAGCATTGGCAAGGACAGGACAGGCTCCTTGCCTGCTCCCCTCAACTGGGAACAGCTTCACCACTTACCCCATGCACTGATGAACACCCACCCACGTACATATCTACAACTGTTCGCCCACCACACCCACCTATACGCTGCCCCGCCCACCTGGAAGTGCTGCCACTCCTTGAGCTGCTTGGTGTCAGGGAAGCTGATCCCGTAGATCCTCTGCAGTGACTCAGCGTCAGCCTTCCCTTCCCAGTAGGTGGAGGAGTTCTTTGTGATCTTGTTGGCCTTGATCTTCCCCGTGTGCCTCACGTGGGGCCCACGACAGAGGTCGATCAGCGGTCCACAGCGGTAGACGGTGGTCTTGGGCTGTGTGATCTTGTCATGGATGATACGGCACTTGAACTCGTTGTACTGCACCAAACGAGGGAGGTGGAGCCACTGGAGGAACACTACAGCAAATGTACGTACATCTTTTAAACCCTCACTGCAGCTATTTCTCTAACGAGAAGTTTAGTGAATACACAACACTACACAGTTATAGTATATGACTAATCCACATACAGTAAGAAACGTAAAGGAGCGGGTACAACAAGAGGTTCCCAAAGCTTACATGTCACACATTCATTGATTATCAGTATGTTTCAAGCTGTGTAGTTAGTGAACTTGTACAAATTCATTGATGCTAAATTACGAATGTATATTCCAGGTTGTGGCTTTACATGGGAAGGGGTACATTGTTAGCGTTTTACACACATATGTGCATTTGCTAAAGTTCTTGACGATCCATGTTCTGCTCACTTCCTTTCTCTCATCAACTTCCACTCATCTCACGCCTCATTCAATGAAACCAGTCTAAAACTCCTGTAAGCCAGCTATACCTTACATGACATATGTACGTAGCCACACAAGTGGCTGCATCATACAGGTAGACAACAGTGTTTTAGGCAGTGCGGCTATGGAAGGGCCATGCGACAACAGAGGGAGGCTGGGTGCTTCAGAGAGGTGGCTGCCTTACAGTGACCATCACAGACAGTTTCCATTGTGCTCACGTCATGTCCCCTACACCCCCAGTGTCAGATGCCCTCAATCCTCACCCCTCACCCCTCACCCACACACCAGCACACCTTGAACATCTCCAGCAGCTCCTCCTTGCTCATCTCCAGCCGCACAAAAGGCTGTTTCTCTTTGACAATGCCCCTGAAGAGTGTGTCGAGCTGGTCAAAGTCCGTGGAGGAGACCTGCCGTCCCTCCAGGAACATGTCGTAGTAGTACCCATCCTCAATTGGAGGTCCGTAGCAGAGGCAGCCCCCGTAGTGCCTCTCCATGGCCTCCCCCAGGATGTGGGCACTCGAGTGCCAGAACACCTGCTTGCCTGGGAGAGGGAGGGGAGGGAGGGGAGGGAGTGTGCATAGGAGGGGAGGGGAGTGCGTATAGGAGGGGGAGGGGGGAGTCTGTAAAGGGCAGAGGGGAGGGGAGTGTGCGAAGCACACACCCCCTACCTGAAGGCCACAACATACGTACCTTCAGTGTCGTCAAACTTCAAGATCTCCACCTTGGCATCACCCTCCAGCGGCCGGTCAAGGTCCCACAAGACACCATTCACTTTGGCAATCACTGCATTGTCGGCCAAGCCCTTACTGATCTGACCAGCAACATCGTAGGGTGTGGTCTCCCACGCCTTGCCGTCTATCACTTTCCCATCGGACAGAGACACCTTGATTGGACTACGCTCCTTGGCCGCTACTTCAGCATCGTACTTGGCCTTCAGCTTCTCAAACAGGGCTAGACGCTCAGCAAGGTACGACGGAGGGGGCTCCAACTGCGCACATGTTACAATGTACATTCACACGTGTGCAAGTACACAGACACAGATACACACACACAGATACACGAGAGAGAAACACACAGATGAAGATTGAGAAGAGCATGATGAACCTGAATCCCTCAATGCATGCGGCTCCAACTGCGCACATGTACATACACGTGTGCAAGTACACACACAGACACACACACAGACACACACACATACACGAGTGAGTACCCCACAGAGAAAGATTGAGAAGATCATGATCTAATCTAAATCCCTCAATACATGTATAGCTTCCTACATCATACATACATACACATACATACATACATACAATGATGCACAATGCATTGGGAACTTTGCCATATATTGTGCACTTAAAATACAAACCAGTCATACTATATCCACTCGCATGAGATTTAACACGTGTGATACCACTACCGGCTAGGCCTGCTAGTTCAGGCCATGTCATCAGACTGCTGACACGTTTATTGCGTGTTACAGGATGAGAGGTCACACAACGTGTGATACCAGTACATGCTACAGCTACAAGGTCTAGCTTAGTCAAACGCTTGTGGAGGGTCCAAGCACAATGAACACACCTCCAGGGGGTACTTATGTTTCACTGCCTTGTCTGGAGTAGCCTTTTGCTTCTTCTCTGCCATGACGAATAAGCTCCTTACCCCGCGTGTCCTGTTCCTCACTGCTAACAATGGAGCCCTGCCAGTGGCACGAGCAATCATGGGCACATGTGGTGAAACCGTATACGGAGATACGGATAATCAGAAAACGGAACAGGGGAAATTCCCTACCGAAGCAAGCCAGAAGGTGCATATCCAGGTGTTTGCTTGTGTGCGCGCACTTGTGTGAAGAGTACATTTCAGCTGCACGTCTCTGTGAACCATGTGTACATGTAGTGCAGGCCTGTCAGAAGGTGCAGCTGAAAGCTTGGATCTGGAGATAAAACTGGATAATTTGAGACAGCAGGTAAATTGGATATTCTGACCGGCACATGGTAGGGTGTGGTCTCCCACGCCTTGCTGTCTGCCATTGTTGTATCAGTTGCTTTAAGGTTGTCAACAAAGGTGAAACGGAGATATTGTATACTTTTGGTATTGGTACTATTGTTTTGTAGGTACTAATTTGAGATAATGTTGAGATTTGCTGTTGAAAACACTTATATAGTGCCATATTAACAGTAGCCTTCATTAAGGTATGCAATTGACCCAATTCTCCTGTTAGTGGTGATGTTGTCTGTATCTCCCCAGGACACTGAGGAGCTCTGTGTGGAGTTCACTCATGAAGAGCTCTTCTAGTTTTATTCTCATGTGTGTGTGCGTACTTGTGCGTGCATGTGTGTGTGCATGTGTGTGTGCGTGTGTGTACGTGTGTGTGTGTGTGTGTATGTGTGTGTGCGTGTGTGTGTGTGTATGTGTGTGTGTGTGTGTACGTGTGTGTGTGTGCGTGTGTGTGTGTGTGTCTGTGTGTATATGGTATACTTACATGGTGCCACTTACATGGTGCCACTTACATGGTGCTGGTTAAGGGGACCACAGATCGAGGGAGTGCAAATGGGTGCAGTATGGAGGTGTGCTGAATGGAAATGTGGAGAGGTTGAGGTAGTGACATGTGGCCACTTGTGACTGTGTATATAGAAGGTCTGAGGATGAGAGTTACAGGTGGAGAGCATAGAGAGTGGCATTGTCTGGTGTGATATGTGTAGGTATACGTACGTATGCATTTATGTATGTATTTGAAATGTGCAATTGGATGGAGAGACTGGGTGCAGCAACGTAAAAGGTCAGTTGAGTGCATGATGCCTTATCCCCCTCTCTTATTCTTGTACTGATGTGCTGTATGCCACTCTCTCCTTTGCTCCAGCTGGAGTCCATTCAGGAGCAGCTGGATGGACTGCATGAGCAGCTGAACACAGGACCACATGCAAGAGAGGAGTATGTACATACAGACATAAGCTAACAATACAATACACTACATATATATATAATGCATGCATATGTACAGCTGCATTTATACATATACGTATATTTCAATTAGAACAGCCCTCCTCGGCGTATCAGACCCAGTATACACTATATGCTCCTGATGTACAGTACACATGATTAATGATTTTGTGCATACACTGTACATGTGCATGCCAAGTGTAGCTATGTTTATGTAGTGGCGTCCAAAGGAGATCAGATGCAGAGAGATCGAGATGTGGGCTTAGGCATGCACGAAGCATACCATCACAATGACATACAGGTGACAATGAGGTCGACGTCTGTCACCAGATATTCAGAGGTGACAAGTACAGGCACATAAACAGAATGTGATGACAAACTGGATGGTACAATAAATTGACAGTTATGAGTTAACAGAACACTGTGACTTAATTGTTACGTACGTATATTGATATTGATATTAGTTATTGCAGTGTTCATGCTCAGTGTCCTTTCCAATGAGTCAACTTACTCCTGCGGTACATCTGATAGTGTCACTTCTCTTAGAACTTTATTCTTCCTGAAGCCAGCAGCCAGGACACGGCTAGCTCGGTCACTTCCCAACACATCCACCTCCACCTTCACTACCTGGGCACAGGAGGCTGCCTCCTCCAGCTGTGCCCACTCCTCACTGAACTCCCACTGTAGGTACAAACCACAACACAGGGGTACTGAGGTGACACCTTACAAGAACAACAAACACTGCACTACTGGTATGGCTTCAGGGGAGGTCCTTGATGGACACAAAATGGCTGTTCAACAGGCACACGAGATGGGTGGGTTACATGCACCCACTTTGGGTGAGGTCCACATCTACACACACATGTGATGCCAACAATCAATGTGCACAATGAATGTGTGCAATCACAATGTAAAGTATGCCAAACTCCACCTCTATAATTACCCTCGCTACTATAGCACCACTAGCATATCGGGGTCACCAGCTGCACGTGACAAACAGTCCTGCCCACTAAGCTCTGGCACTGTGTCATCAGTCCTGTCCTTCCTGCTCCCACAGGACACACAGTCTTCAAGTGGACAGAGTGGACAGAGTGTAGCGTGTGGTCAGTCCTGTGCTTCCTGCTCCAACAGGACACAGTCTTCAAGTGGACAGAGTGCAGGTCATATAAAACAGAGGTCCCTTGACCCACGCACCTACAACTACCCACACTACCTCCTCCTGGCCTGCATGTACTGACAACTACTGACCACACACCACCACTACTTACACACACACACAGCATTACAATACGTACACTAGGTGAGAGCACAACAGTATGGAGTGAGCCTGACCTATATATAGCTAGTGTGAGGTGTGCAGTGAGTGTATCTGATGAGTGGGTGATGAGGGGAAAGAGACACATGGAGGCGAGCATGAAACTTGTCCCCAAGGCTTTCGCTGTTAGCTAACCATGGACACAGCAGATAGCAACCTTTGTTATGTATAAATTGTGATATTCGTCCACTTGTGGGGCAATTCCTTTACCTCACCAACAGCTGCAGACCACATGGATACCAGCTACACTGCCAGCACCATGCCCCCATGGCCCTACAAATATCACCAGTGGCTGCCAGCATCATTGCCAGCTGTGGCCTCATCATAGGCACCAGCTGTAGCATCATCACCAGCAATGTCATCAACAACTGATACACAAATGGAGTTGGGCCAGACACTTTGAGCACACTGATATACAATTGCAAATGCATACCCTCCCCTCTGTCTGTCTGCCAACACATACTGTATACGTACAATACCAACACAAAGTGGTGGCAATACCAACACAAACTGTGAAGTCTATGATCAGAGGACCACAGAGTAGCTTGAGTGTGAATCAGGAGTAGGCAAAAGACAATTCATGAACTGACAGCCAATAACAGTAAACCACAAATTTTCACTGTCATTGTAACATTGCTCTTTATGTACTATGGCCAGTGTACACACATGTACTGACATGTAGACACACAATGAGACCTGAACATGCACACTTGGACAAGGGAAGGGCACACATGTCCATGAAAAAGAAGCCGTGGGAAGGAGGGGGATATGAATGGCAATTGGGAAACACCCTCACAGCTATTGCACTTCACCTGTACACGAACTGCACAATGCTGTCTCCTACAACATGTGTACATGCACACTCTACAACATGGTGACCTGTCTACTCCAGAGCTTGGACCAAACAACTACTGACAACTAACAACTTTTGACACTAAAGCATTGCATCATCAGTCCTGTCAACACACACAAGTACTGTACGTACCCATGGTGGCCTCTCCACTGTGACATGTTCCAGTGGACAGTCTCTGTCTCCCTGTGCCTGGAGCAGTAGCAGAGGGCTGATGAAGGAGATGGTCAGTTTCCTCAGTTGACGCATTGCCTGACCACATGTGGCCACAGCTAAAGCAACTCCATCACTTCCAGACCCACTTTCAGACACCAGTGAACCTAAGGAAGAAAACAGCATTAATTGCACAACTGCATTCAGTTGCCCTTGAGGGGCTTCCCAAACAGCAAGGACTGCTACACATTCACTCACACTTCACCACATGTACACCACTCCATTGAACTCTGCTCAGTGGAATGGGGTGAGTGTATTTTGTTGTGACAAACACTCCATGCACTGCCTCAACATCAAACTGGTGCTAAGCTGCAGTTGCAAACCATACCACTTAACATGCACCCAAACGAACAACACAGCAGACACTGATTATGTACACAACCAAAGCATTTTGAGGGGCAAGGGTGGCAAGGGGAGGGGCGGTGCTTCTAATCGGAGCACTAGCTGTTCTGTGAAGGGCTAGTCCTGGTGTCAGATTGGGACACGTGAAACACATAACCAGCAACAAGGGAGAGGGGATGTGGTGGGCAAATGAGAAAGCAGTTATGGCAGACAAGGTGTACAATTGGTTGCTCTTGAGTTCTCTACAGTGGTGAGATGTGAGCATGGACAACCAACACCCCCACACACTCCCTCGTTACATTCACCCATCACCCTCCCTCAGCCACACAACAACACCTCCCTCAGCTACACAGGCTGGGAAGGGACACACATTGACTGGACTCACCTTGCACCCTTCATGCACATTGACACAATGCCACTGACAAATAGGAGCCTGACACAGTCTACGCCACAATCATGTCTGAGCTACTGGCACAAGGACCAGTTTAAAACAGACTACAGACACCACCCAACTACACTCTGTTCACCTTGAGTAGATCCTGAAGCTACCCACAGTGGTGTTACGTTACAATCATCTGCTACTGTGACATTAGGCAGAGGCACACCTTGAGGTCAATTATAGTCACTAGTTGGGTACCTGCCTAAGGACAGGGCTGAGGGGGCGGGATGCCAACCCACTCTTACACTCCATGGGTGACCCAAAGTACATGTGCCAAGTTTGGCTGAGATTGGTTTTACAAACCAACTGGAAGACCAATTCACACTTCAAAGTTGGTCAAATCAACACAATTCGAGTCACTACAAATGGCCCAACCCATACATGTACAGACCCTATAGTGCACATACATGGTATAGTATAGTTACATGTAGTGATTGGCTCACTGTGGACATGAAGATCTGTTATTGAAAAGTTATCTTTGGCACCACTCAGAATGGGGAGTAGGTTCCTGCTAGCACCCCACAGCTCAAGTCTCTTCAGGTGGCAGTGAGAAACCTTCTCTGTCAGCACAGTGCTGTCACCCACTGCCTGCACACATAACATACAGTGACAACAGAGAGAGAATAGGATGGAGCATTCACACACTTGCTGTGTGGGTCAGAGTACACCAGTCGTGTTGACAGCAAGTCAAACAGAGCTATAGGTCTAGCTTGAACACTGAGTTATGCATTCAAACAACTCAAGTGTAGAAAGTAGCAGCAGAAATAGGAGGAAAGCCACACAGCGTGTTCATGTGAACTGGTCCTTCAGAGTCCACACCTCACAACTACATACGTACATACGTACATATATATATATATATGTATACATGTGTACATGAACATGCACTACTTACTTTGGTATCAATGAAGAGGTAAAGAAACAACTCCTCCAAAGTTTGGAGGTCAAAGATCCTAGCCAGTGCCTCGTGAGTGCCACTATTGTACACTGTCAGGTACAACTTCTTCAGTGACAAGGCAGCCTCACACAGTACCCTGGCATCTATGTGAATGGGGGAAGAGGAACAAGGGAGAATGGAGGACACAAGAGACACATCTGGCAGCCACACAAAGGGATACAGGGGAGTTAAGAGACATGCAACACACACTACACACACCACACAAGTGACACATACCAGATACTAAAGAATGCATACAATAAGTGGGTCACTTGTACATATACTTCACTGAAAGAGACAACAACTGAAGGGGGCACACATGCACAACCCTCATACAACATGGATGACACCAACAATCGGTGTGGTCCATTCACTCACCTTCAGTGGAGAACTGGTCCACCCGTAGTGACAGTGACTGCAAAAGAGGATTGCAACGTACAACAGAGCATACATGATGAAAACTGGTGGGAGATAGGAGTGACATGTCTAGTTTAGTCAGGTGTTTGCACTTGGTGAGGCAGTGACTGATTGCCATGGTGTCAAAAGGAGTGAGGTACAAAAACAAGGTGAGATGGCTGTTCAACTGAGTGGCAATGCTCTGGGTGAGAGACTCATTCTGAGACTCAAACAAAGCATGAAACACATACAAAAGATAAGGATTGTTAGTGTCACACTTTGATGGCAGGCCACCACCGCTGGTGGGAAGGATGGCCTCGCTGACAACTGGTGACTTGAGCTTTGTCAAACCGGAAAAAAACTTCAGGACAACGGCAAACTTGGGGTTGTGGCAGTTCTTCCTCCAGAAGGCAGCTTGTTCTGCCTCGGGCAACAGAGAAAGATGGTAGGCAGCAAACCATTCTTGTTGTTGTCGTGTGGCTGAAGGCCAGAGTGCTCGACAAATCATTCTGGTCAGGGTGCAAGTGGAGGAGGCCTGCAAAGGTAGAGTCATCCAGGGTCTCGTCATGCCTGACTGCGCCATGGAAGGCATCTCGCACTTCTCCCTCTTGGAAGATATAATGAGGAGGTTCTTGGGTGAGACCATTGAAGGCGAGGTCACCGAGGGAGGACAACAGCTCTGCAACTTCTGATGGGAGATGAGTGAGGGAAGGGTCGACTCGGTAGGTGTTCTTCACTTTCTGTTTCTCACGAGTAACTGTCCTGGCAATGGAGGACTTGTAGCACTCGGTCATGGTTGCAGGGAACGATGACCTGCCTGCAACTCCGCTCTCATAGATAGAACAGAAGATCGCCAAGTTCATAGGAATGTAGGCTCCTCCCATGAGGTCTGGACGGTCCCTCAGATCACTCAGCATGGCTTCCCCCTTGCCTGGCTCTCTCTTGAAGAACTCCTTCACGTAGGATTCAACTGCTTCTTCATCAAATCCGAGGATCTCGTAGAAGAGAGTGCTGTGTTGTTGCAGCAGGGGGCACCCACCGGGACGGGTGGACACAATGAAGTGGGCTTTGGGAAGTACGCGGCCTTCCAAGAGGGCTCCTAGGAGGGATCCCACAAGGCTGTCCATCAGGCCACGCACCTCATCTGCTCCATCAAAGATGATCAGAACATTCGCCCCCTCACACTCCAGCAGGGCTTCGGTCGAGGCAGAGCTCTTCTTCCCTCGGATGTAGTATTGCATAAGTTGCTCCAGACCAGCATCACTGTCGTTCTTTAGAGCTTCAGACACGGCCTTCTCACGGAGGGGGAAGTAAAAGACGAGGGAGAAGTCACTTGCTTCATGATCAGCCGCTCTTTGGCACAGGTGCTTGAGGAAGGTTGTCTTACCCGTGCCGGGTTGACCGTAAATGATCCTGGTTTGATGCGATCCCTTGCGCAGGAAGTGACTGACTGTCACTTGTTCAGCTCCCTCTGACAGGCGTACGCCACAGTCACGGAACCGCTTCAGGAACTCGCCCTGATCTGCATCTTCCTGCTTCTTTGGTTTAGGGGCATTCTGCAACACAGCTACTTTGGTGAACTGCAGTGTGCGTTGTCCTTCTCTAAGGGACAGCTGCTTGTATCTTCTGTATACATGTTTCTGCACGTGTTGGAGTGGCTCTGGGAGGATGGGCGATGCCTCCACCTGCAGAGGGAGGGGAGGGTGAGAAGAGGTGAGTGTGCGGTTAAGGCCTGAGTAGTCAAAAAAATGAGTCAAACTATTTGACAACACTGCGACTGCCTTTGTCATGATTAATGACATTTACAAGCGGGGTGTATCTGTAAATTAATTAAATAGGGTAGTGATGTGAGGTAGATCAGATACAGTAAGAGTGCGGGAATGAATCTACGCAAGACGAAACAAAATAGAATAAAATAATGCCTAAACAGAAATGGCCTACAAGGAGCGGGAAGTGAAAAAGGAAAGAAGACCATGCAATTTAGCTCCACACCTAACCCCACCAAGCCCCTCTCAACAGGAAGACAGGTCCCATGACTCTATGCAGCTCTGCTTGACTGCATGAACTGATGATCAACAGTGATAATGAGCATTCATGTAGCAAAAGGTACAATAATTGCAGTGGTACGACGTTTCGACCATGAAGGTCTTCGTCAGGTACAAAACTCATTATCATTGACTGCATGAACTGAGTTGGTGTTTTCTCCTTTTTTCCTTTTCCTTTCTTTCTAACCCCCCCCTTTACACTTACCCATTCTGGTTTTCATTATTTAGTCTACTTTAGTTCTTTCTTCAAGTTGACATATGTAGATTTATTCCTGCGCTCTTACATGCTGTTGATTGTAGAAGGCAAGCAATCGCAGTGTTAAGTTGCATCCCACATGTCTATCGCTATTTATACACACCCCACTTCTAAATGCCATTAATCACTGACGAAGGCAGCAGTAGTGTTGCTGAAACGTTTGATTTACCTTTGATTGACCTGACTAGTGTTCTGGGCAAAGTTATCGAGAGGTAGAGTTACAGTGAGAGTGAACAGTGGGTGGCAGTCAGTGTGTGTTTATTTGCCAGCAATAACTCAATTTCAAGAGTATAAACAGATTGAACCATGAAGTGAAAAGACACAACAAGTGCCACCTCTGCTGGTGGGTGGAATGTGTGGACCCTGTCCACCACTTTCAGTGGAGATCACACTCAGAAAAGTAAATCATGCAACAAGCCAATCACTAACATTTCAATACCTCCATGGATTCCACTACATATGTATTCTATAATATTATTGCATAAAATTGAGAAACTCTTCCATCTATAAAAGGTTATTCCATGAATAAACAGAGCTCATATAGGGTAGTGGATGTATTGACCACAGACACACGGTCAATGTCCTGTGAAATTGGTGCCTTCATTGAAAATGTGGAAAGGAAATGTTTTACCATCAGAAGTGCGTCACAATCTATCACCACATGTAGGTGTAAGACACTATGCAATATGCGTATATGCCATATACGCATATCGCATACTCTCTTACATGCTCTTAGTAATTTTTATGTATAACCACATGGCTCACTGAAAATTCTTCCAGGTAAAGGCAGTGAGAGTGGGATAGACTGAACCAGTGGAGAGACACACACCATGCGCCATCTATCCTTTTGTTCATAGAATCCCATGGATCCCACTTTCAAGATCTTTAATTAAGGCTGTATGTCATAAAGTACTACAAGACAACCACCCGTCACCTGACTGTGTCTACTGCAGTACTGTTTGCATGTGTGTGCAGTAGGAGATACTGAATAGAGACTTGTGGAACATGAAAGAACATGTGGTCAGCCAGTAACATGAGCGTACGGTATCAAACAGTCAGAATACAGAGGGGATGAAGTGGAGATCACTGTGTACACATAAGTGTACATACAGTAAAGTGGAGTTCATCCATTATCACTCCTGTTTCTGTGAATATTTTCTAGTGGATTTGAGAAAAGGGATCACTTCACGCTATGTAAACAATAGCTACAGGTGAAGCAGTTGCACGGGTGATAATTCGTGCAAGTACAGATTATTGAGGCACAGGTGAGTATATATATAAGGGTGTAGGGTGTAAGGTATATCTAACGTGTTCTGGCTGGGTTTCAAGTCTATTCTTATATACCTAGCAACTAATAGTGAATTGATGAGCAATACCAAGAGTAGAGAAGAGATAAGAGTATGCAACCGCGTATATTCACCTGTATAACGCCATTTTTGAAATGACGTAGCAAAACGTCACACGTCGGCATGGCAACTGTATTAATATTCTTATGTAATGCATGAATACTATTAGTGGGGTCGGCCGCGCTGATTAGGGCTAGGCTTCAGTATGCAGAGCTATCTTTGGACACTTCGGTCTGCTAGTGGGGTCCGGAATTGCAACGATGTCTCGGAAACCAGTGCAACCCATCTGTTCGGCGAGGGGAAGGACCAGGATGGCCAGAGTGGATTTGGGCCAGTCAGGAGCACCGCTGCCATCGACAGCTGTACAATTCTCTCCTGCAATGTCTTGTTACCATGCCGACGTGTGACGTTTTACTGCGTCTTTTTTTTTAATGCCGTTTGCGGTCAGTTTACACGTACTCTTATCTACTCTTGGCAATACACAACTGTAAGTGTACGTACAGTGCAGTGGAGTTCATCCATTATCACTCCTGTATCTGTGAATATTTTCTAGTGGATTTGAGAAAAGGGATCACTTCACGCTATGTAAACAATGGCTAGCAGTTGCACGGGTGATAATTAGTGCAAGTACAGATTATTTAGGCACAGGTGACTGTAGGGCATATCTCACGTGTTATGGCTGGGTTTCAAGCACATTCTCATATACGTAGCTACTGATGGTGAATTGATGAGCAATACACAACTGTAGTCAATAGCAGGATGTTTTGACGAGAGGTGGAACGAATAATCAAATATTCGTTCCACCTCTAGTCATGCATGTTTTTGCCTATTTGCTATTACTTTTTAAGATGTATACAATAGAAAAATTATTTTACTGATCATGGCAGATAGATAGGCTCTAAACAGAATTTGTCTTATCAGCAGATTCAGAAACCACAATACTTGTATTACACCATTACATAGGTATATAAGTCATAGCTGAACTGGGGTTGAATATGTAGAAGGAATATTCCAAGCCAACTTTAGCATTCGTCGCAACTCTAGTTTTGACCTGAAGGTCTTTGTCAAATGCTTCATCTTGTACGTACAGTACACAGTAGACAAAGATCTTTGGGTGCAAACATCCTGCCATTTGAATATTGTTAACAGTTGTGTGTCCACTCATCAATTTCATATCAGTATTAGCTCGAAGGCAACCGTGAGCCTCTACAAACTTAAGCCTATAGTCCTCCCGAAGGCCAAATCGAGGACTGAATTTTCTTCGACCTTGAATTCACCGACTGTATATATGGGTTATTGCAGTAAGCGTACGACAGGAAGTGCATGGGTGATACATGAAAAGTAGTTGAAACAGTTACACATTGAGCCGCCATTACAATGAGTCCAGGCGTAAGCACTTTAAACAGTCACTGCCCTTATGTACGTATGTAACACTGGAATGACAGCTTCAAGGACCAGGTACATCGCAGAAGCAGCAGATGGCTAAACAGAGTCACTTAGATATCTATCAAATTCATCTTGATGAGCATATACGTAGAAGAAGAATAAGAAGCAATCAATACCAACTGATTGCTGGATACTAAACTAGTATTACTAGAGCATACACTAGCCAGAAGACTCACTGGCGAGTACGTATGGACAGTCTGAAAGCAAATTGTAGAATAGAGTAATGACCAGAATGTATGCTCTAGCTGCCTAGAGGCATGGTATGCTAGCCTCTTGTAGCCAAGTCCAGGCAAAGGCAGTGAGAGTGGGAAAGTGGATAAATCTACTTTGATGACCCGTCTCACACAATCTCAGTTGACACCTGTGCATTGTACAACATTGTGCCCTGTATACATATGTGTACTATAGTCCTGTAACACAGACCAACGACTGACAACACATGAGAGAAGTATGACTTAATGAGTGTAATCTGTTCACATGTGTACATGCTTGCTCTCAATACATGCACCTGTCTCTGACGACGACTGACAACAATGCTAAGAGAGAAGAATGACTTAATGAGTGTATTCTGTTCAAACGTGTGTGTACATAAGGGTGGGCGGTATTCATTTTTTTTCAATACTGACTAACTGGTCATTACAATACCTCGGTATTACTAAATACCAACTAATAGCACTAACTTGCAATCCATCACTGTCTTATTTGCGCATAAATGAACAGCAAGCAAACAGCATACATACAGTTACACAAAGCAGCAGCAACAGAATTCTTTTGTAGCTTGGCTCACAATACTATCAGCTGACTTCGTTTCCTTCCCTCTTTGAGCTAGCTCATACTGATGGGGTGTGCCGATCGCAGGTGAGAAAACAGATTTGAAGAGTTACCCCAACGAGCTGCAACACTACGCTTACAATGGAGGCATATAGGCTACCCATCCTTCACAGCTTTTCCATCTTCTGCTGCTTTAAATCCAAAGTGGTCCCAAACGGGCAACTTCGCGTTACTCTTTCTAACGATCCCTTTTTCTGCCATCACTCAAAAAAACGCGTGAAAACGTTCGATTACCTCCAGATACTTTGTGTTATCTAATCCGTATTCGCGTACTCGTGAGGAAAATGGCTGACTTAACAGCGGACGAACGGATACGTGAGATAGACTTCTCCACTGAGCCGACGGGATCTCATTGGGACCTTGGGAGCTGTGCCACATCGAAAAATGTCCTTTCCAAAGATGATGCATGGCACTTCCAGAAGAAACAAAAGTGAATGACTCGCACACGTTTAAAATGCCACGTAGCTAACTGCTACACAAGACAGAGCTTAATTCTTGCTGGGACTAGTATCTGCGTGCTGTTGCAGAGTTACACAGCTAAATTCAATCAAATACTAGCTACTCCTGCAGCACATACCGATTAATACCGAAAAAGTCGGTTTTTCAATATCCCTAGTCTATCCATATTTAACCATTCGGTATGGTGTAAATACCGAAAATAACTAACTATACCGAAATACCGCCCATCCCCTGTGTGTACATGCTTGCTCTCACACACAACACATGCACCCGTCCTGACAGCAGACCCCGCTCAACTCACATCTTGAGAGACAGGGTCCTGAGCCTCCACACTTGGGCACTGTTGGATGCCTGCAATAAAAGGAGCATTATACTATAAAATAAGCATAGTATATATTGTAACTTGTATCTAATGAGATATTAAATGCATATGTATGTATGTTACTACAAGCACTTTCTCATCATTCACTCTAAGCACCTACATGTAACCCATGCAACCTTCCATGTCAAACACAAACACGAAAACAAATTTAACTTGACAAAGGTAAGATCTGTGCTCACCCACACGTGTACAACACCGCCTACCTTGCTCCAGGTCTCTCCCAAATTGCTTCATTTTTGGGTTGCCTTCCTCCTCAATCATTATGCTGCACACTTTCAAGAAGGACGCTTTGGTGTTCTTTTTCATCAGACAACGATACAAGAACTGGTTCTTCTGCTTAGCACCTTTCATTGCTGTGAGCTCCTCCAAGTCTGCATCTGAAATAATGCCTTGATGTGCAAGCTCATAGACAATAGCATTAGCATCAACGTCTGCAATGAAACGCTGCCGGAACGTGTTCAGAACTTGTTCAACTGTATCAATGTAAAAGGGGAGCCTGTGAGTTGTGTCCCATGAACTTGCTTGCTACTTGCAACTTGCTAAAATCTATAGCAAGCTAGCTCACTGTAGGACCACCTCCCTCCACTTACTCCCAACAGGTGTGTGTGTGTACAGGCTAAGGCCAAGCCATAGGATTTAGAGCAGTTTCATAAGAGTTTGTTTGCGGACAGACATTAACCGTGTTAGAGAAATAACAGACTGTGCACACTATCAGCTTCACTGCACATGACTAGCAAAAGCTTGAATGTGAGGTATGTGTGGGTGTTTAACCTTATGTGAGTGTGATGTGTGTCACTGCACAGCGAAAACAGCCTTCGTGAACGGGTACCGTCTTACGTTGACGCGGTACCCGTCCACGAGCATCGAACGGGCGACACACGTTTTCCCGTGTAACCGTGCACGGGTCACGTGGAATACCGTATTTGCAGATTGTGGACGGGTCCTACCGTGAATATGGCCGTGGGACTACGCCGTGTCTTCTTCCGTTCTACATAGTGGACGGTTCTTCACTGGGCATTGAACAATCCCGTTCTACAGTCAGGACGGGCGCGAAAACGGCATGCGATTTTGTCGCTGGCAAACGCTGCAGTAGCTTTGTATATATACGTACAGCAGTATTATAAGGTTCAGAAGTACAATAAGGTCATCCTAAGAATCTGTGTCACTACTACTACTAGAAGTTGTCGATTCTGGTACTTCCTCCACTGGTTTCACAGCCCACTCTGAACTCCCTTGTCGTGGCAGCTTGGATGGACTGCCTGGCACTCTCTGCTTCTGCTGCAGATTGTTCCCCTTCCTGTGGCAGTCCTTCTTATATCGTGTGTCCATTTTCTGTATTAGTTTTGTTGCTCCTGGCACAGAAAACAAGTGAACTCATTTTAAGGAAGATTCAATGTAGGTGTCAATGGATGTAGCATAGACATGCATGTACGTCTGTGTGTGCATGTGTGTGTGGTGTACATTTACGTACTTTCAGATCGCCATGGTAGTTTGTGTTGCCGTATTTCAGCATCACTTCCCCCACTTTCTTCTGTCATAAATGAGTATGACAGCTCCTGCCACAGGTCCTTTTCATTCTGCCTGACGTACTTACTTCTCCTAGCAAAGAGCTATTTAAGCAAATGGTATATATGAAAGATAATGATAAAATGTATTTGTACTAATGCTTCAACCCTGAACTTACATTCTTTTGTGCCTGTCTGTTCCTCCTTGTTCGATTGTTCCGCAGCACTTGTTCCCTTCTTGAAGTCTTCGCATCATTGAAAATCCTCCTTCTTGATTCATAATAACGATAAACAGCTCCTGTAGCAAGTAAATGATAGCATGTTAGGCATTACTGCATGATATTGGGAGCCATATTTCATTTGGTGCAGTGCGCATATTATGTTAAATGTCCACTTACTCTTCAGGATTGCATCAGGGATGGACACATGCTTGGCCTTGAGATCAGCCACGATGTTCTCCTTCACACGCTGATTATGATCATCTGCATATCTGAATTGAAAAGGCAGTGCCATATACATACTAGCTGTTACTGACTAAACCTGAATTGACATGCAAGTTTGCGAATTTGTGGACAAATGTTTTCTTTGATCCATTGTTTAGCTGGATGCAAACACTGATAAATATAGTTAAATATGAAGACATGCACAAACACACAGTCATGCAAGCACGTGCACATCGCTCACTTTAAGGAAGCTTTAAACTGGTTTTCAGCTGAGTAGCTTGCATGCAGTGACCTCGTTGATGCCTGTAGTTGAGAGAGTACATACTCAATGCAATAGCTATAGCTGTAGCATTAAATGCAAGGTAACTTACTGAGACAGCAGTTGGCAGTTTGCTGGAGCTGTGTTTGCCAGACTGAGTACTTCGCTGCATGTCAGCTTCCTTGAAGGCCTGTAACTCTGTAGTTACCTCCTGCAGTTGTTGTTTTAGGCTACTGTTGTCTCTTTGGAGTTCGTCAATAGCAGCTTTTTGTTCCGTGCTGCTAGCCAGCACCAGGTCCAACTTCTGGTGGAGACTGATTACTGTACTTGGAGGAGTGTAGTCACCAAAGGCATCAGCACACTGAGCATTAACAGGAGTTCTGACAATATTGTCTGAAACCGGGCTAGGAAAAAACATTCTCGTAGAAAAAGCAGTTCTAGTAGCCATCATGCACACTGCAGCTGTTTCTCTTAGTTTCGATCCCGCCGGCGCCGAAGGCGGCGCGGCCCAGTATTGTTTTTGACTTAGGGTTTTGTATGGCTTTATGTTTGTGTATATAGAGTACGGTATCTATTATCGGTCACAATGCATTATCGGACACTGAATCTTCTCGACCGCCGAACGAATTAGCTCACGTTTAGCGCGAATTTGTAGTACGGACAATACTAAGACAGATTATAACAAAACTAGAAGAATCCGCTTCTTCCTTCCTTGGCGAAAGGCTTAAAGCGCGCACTTCGAAAATATCTACTCTCGGCCAAAAATATCTATTAACGGACATAGACTCCTATTCCGGCTACGAGTAGCGAATATGGCCACGACTGCTGTATTTAAGAAAGGCATAATTCCTTATTGCACTCAGCAGGAATCGCGGCCCGGAGTCGAACACTTGAGGTACTAGACTTCCTTTAATTGCACCATATCGACTGATCGATTATTCTACACTGAGAAGTGCTCTCTGGGGCCTCGTGAGTGGGTACTACTACTACGCACACATGCATAGCTAGAAATTGACGTGACTTCTCAGTTATATATGCATGTACACCGCAATATAAATTGGAATATGAAAAGTTGAAGATAAGAAGTACAAGAGCATGGTTAACAGTGGTATCTGAGTGCTGCAAGAAGTTGTCTGGAACCAACAGAGTCCCCAGAAAACATTCTAGCACGTAAAGACTGCCTTGCCAACTCAGCTTTTCTTGATCTTCGCTGCATACAAGTGGCACATTCCAGATAGATGTTTCTGGGTTTCCGCTGTTCCTCGTAAAGCATCTGACGTACTCTATCATAATTAGCTTTGAGCTCTCTGAGATCTTTACTCTGCAGCTGGTTGTCCTCAACCTCCTTGCCACGCGCACTAGAAGCAGACGTAGAGTCTCGAGCTCCTTGGGTAGCTGCCACCACAGATGCTGCCACTATCTTGTCCGTCAATTCCGGCTCTCCGCGGTCAGTTGTTAGCTCAGGTTCGGAAAAGGTAGCTTGCTTCCTTGAATGTCGTTTGCGCCTACGGCGAGCGTCCTTCTTTCGCGATATATAACGCTTAGATTTTTTTCCCATTGCAATCCACGCCGGTTCCGTGTTTCCAGCTGCTACGAAGCTAATATTATACGGGAAATAGGCGCGAAGCTATATACGGGAAATAGGCGCGAAGCTACGTTTGTCGTGAGAACGGTTGTACAGCTGGCGGGACGAACTTTCCATGGAAGCGCAAGGAAACAAACTGGACAAGGACCAGATAAGTCAAGATACTACTGAAGGTTGACTAATGTGTAGCTAGCTTACGACTATAGCTACTTTGGCACGAAATAGTCTTATACCCTCCCAATAGATATACCCAGAAACCTTCCCCATACCATGCATGGGTTATAGCGTTTGGCACAAAGATATAGCGACTGCTCTGGTCATGCAGTTTGACACTAAAGGTCTTACTATCCTCAAGATACGTCTCCATGCATGCAAGCCCAGTTCGTTCTTTATGCATTGTGCTACTGACTACTTTACAAGTGTCTTCCATGCTGCAGGGGTCTGGTGTCACAGATGCCTGTGACGCTGGATGTGCTCAGCATTGCCCATTCGAACCTGCATGTGAGGCTGTGTTTACCAGCCCACTTTGCAAGTGTGGCGAGGTTAACCTCCTCCCTATACCATACATGCAGGCTATAGAGTTTGACACAGACATAATTATAGCAACTGTTCTGGTCATGCAGCTTCACACTAAAGGTCTTATGTACTATCCTCAACGTACGTCTCCATGCATGCATCTAAGCACAGTTCATTCTTTATGCATTGTGCTACTGACTACTTTACAAGTGTCTTCCATGCTGCAGGGGTCTGGTGTCACAGATGCCTGTGACGCTGGATGTGCTCAGCATTGCCCAATCAATCCTGCACGTGAGGCTGTGTTTACCAGCCCACTTTGCAAGTGTGGCGAGGTTAACCTCCTCCCTATACCATACATGCAGGCTATAGAGTTTGACACAGACATAATTATAGCAACTGTTCTGGTCATGCAGCTTCACACTAAAGGTCTTATGTACTATCCTCAACGTACGTCTCCATGCATCTAAGCACAGTTCATTCTTTATGCATTGTGCTAATGACTACTTTACAAGTGTCTTCCATGCTGCAGGGGTCTGGTGTCACAGATGCCTGTGACGCTGGATGTGCTCAGCATTGCCCAATCAATCCTGCACGTGAGGCTGTGTTTACCAGCCCACTTTGCAAGTGTGGCGAGGTTAACCTCCTCCCTATACCATACATGCAGGCTATAGAGTTTGGCACAGACATAATTATAGCGACTGTTCTGGTCATGCAGTTTCACACTAAAGGTCTTATGTACTATCCTCAACGTACGTCTCCATGCATCTAAGCACAGTTCATTCTTTATGCATTGTGCTACTGACTACTTTACAAGTGTCTTCCATGCTGCAGGGGTCTGGTGTCACAGATGCCTGTGACGCTGGATGTGCTCAGCATTGCCCATTCGAACCTGCATGTGAGGCTGTGTTTACCAGCCCACTTTGCAAGTGTGGCGAGGTTAACCTCCTCCCTATACCATACATGCAGGCTATAGAGTTTGGCACAGACATATAGCGACTGTTCTGGTCATGCAGTTTCACACTAAAGGTCTTATGTACTATCCTCAACGTACGTCTCCATGCATCTAAGCACAGTTCATTCTTTATGCATTGTGCTACTGACTACTTTACAAGTGTCTTCCATGCTGCAGGGGTCTGGTGTCACAGATGCCTGTGACGCTGGATGTGCTCAGCATTGCCCATTCGAACCTGCATGTGAGGCTGTGTTTACCAGCCCACTTTGCAAGTGTGGCGAGGTTAACCTCCTCCCTATACCATACATGCAGGCTATAGAGTTTGGCACAGACATATAGCGACTGTTCTGGTCATGCAGTTTCACAGTAAAGGTCTTACTATCCTCAACATACGTCTCCATGCATCTAAGCACAGTTCATTCTTTATGCATTGTGCTACTGACTACTTTACAAGTGTCTTCCATGCTGCAGGGGTCTGGTATCACAGATGCCTGTGATGCTGGATGTGCTTAGCATTGGGTATACCCTATTTTGTTCTATAAATAACTATCTGTTGCTATACTAGCACAGGGTCTTTGCTCATAGCTAGCTAAAGGTTGTTTAAGAAGCTGACTTTGGTTGGTCTATGTACTATTTAATGTACACTTCTTGTGATGAAATATATATATGCAGTAGTAAAAGGCAAGGAATCTACACGTAGACGCAATCAGCGGAGAAAGAGGGTTCACAAACGTTTTGAAAGAAAGGTGAAGATCCAAGAATTGAAGATCAAGGAGTACCGTCGCAAAGTGTCACTGCCAAGAAACATTGTCAGATTATTTCCTGCATTATCTACTGACAGAATTTTACCTGACTTTGTGTGCGATGATGTGCCACTTCTTCCTGATGGAGCAGTGCTTCCATTAAATAAATCAAGTGAGAGCGTGCTTATGTATGCTTTGATAGCAATGCCCACATTATATGAATTTAATTTAAAATGTATACATTGTACTTCTTTCTTACAGTTAAGCTGGGAAGTGGTACTTTTGGCACTTGCCACACCATGTGGTTCTCCGGATTGACTGTCGCAGTTAAGGTTTATCATCACAGAAACATAAAGTTGAAACACATTCAAATGGAAGCAAAGATGTTGCAGGTGAACTGTTTATTAGCCATGTTAACTGCATCCATTGTAAGTATAATTTGTATGCAAGTCACCAGTAGTGACTTTGGTGACATGAGTATTGTCTTGGACTTTAATTTGCAATTGGTTTCCACATGCACGTGTACTTCGTCCTGTCAGCAATTTTGAAGCAATTGCTTCAAAAATCCTATATCTAGCTTTTGTCGCCATGAAATCAACAGCTGAATGTAACTTCCTTGCCAACTGAAAGGGGTTGCATGCATGTCGTTTCCTCCCCTTTGGAATTATGCAGCTAGCTTTGTGCTAAAATGCTCACATTTACATATGACATATAATGTTACAATCATAATTTATTAACTTTGTATGCATTTTACATATTTACACACATGCAGACTTGTTCCGGTCATCCAAATACTCCTTATCTATTTGGAGCAATCTGTGGCTTAAATGCTATTCAACTACCAGCCTTAGTGATGTCCCTACATGCTGTTAAAGGATCTGCTGCGACACTCAGCTCATGGCTTCAGGACAACAGTTCTGTCAGTGAAAGTGACTGTGCATTTCTGTTGATGGGTATGTAGTTCCATAAAGAAATTTGCAAAATCCCTGTGCATATTTCTACTACAACGTATTCCTCCATTTATAGGCATTGCTAATGGGCTGTCTCACATTCATTTAAAAGGCATTTTACACAACGATCTGAAGAGCAATAACATTGCTCTAAGTGACTGTGTTCCACAAGCAGCCAAGCAAACAAGCCAGAAACTGGAGCTGTGGCCAACAATAATAGACTTTAGTAAGGCCTGCCCTGAGAAAGACGGGAAGAAATATCACCTGCTTTCTTGTGAAAAGGAGGCATTCAAAACCCGCTATCCCCATTTAGCACCAGATTTGGTAAATGGCAAAGTAAGACAGAATGTGTTTTCTGATATCTACTCATTCGGCCAAGTGATTCTAAGAATGGCTGTCCTGGCTGACAATAGTAAGACACTTATGCAGTTAAGTAATCAGAGTACCAGCTATACATACAAGAACAGACAAGAGCTGTCAGTAACTGTCACTAAACTGAAGTCACTTCTTTAATTGCATATTATACTTATGAATGTATAATACGTATTACATACATATGTCAAGTAACTCTGTTTGGCACACTATATATTTAATTGCATCATGATCCTCATAATTATATGCACATTAATGTCGTTTGTTTTTGTACCAAATTACATAAATTGTCATATCACCAATGATATGAACAATGCATGCCATGTATGCGTATATACCATTGTATATACAAATTGTTTTTGTGATTATGCAGGAGTGTCAATAATATAGCACAGTTGCTAAAAGGTTAGGGTAAACTTAGCCCTATATGTATCTAAGGTGGAAATGTACAACACCAAAAATGTTAAAAAGTGTTCCACATCAGCTAGGGTGTGAAATGAAATTGCATGGAGTAATAGTCATACATGATCAGAGCCTTAAACGTAGTTGTACCGGACAAGCAACTGTCACAGTCTCAGTAATGTCACCAGGAAGCTTAAGCGGTAAGGTTATATGAGCGCATCTCTTTGAAATGCGATGTACAGGTAGGTAGTTCCATTTGCATGATTCATAGCTGAGTCTCTCGCAGACGTAAGCCACATGCTGTGTTAAAATATCTTTCAACTGATGTGGTTTTCTCCAATGTACAAAGGCGAATATTTGCTTCAAGTCAACCATAGCATTTTCGACCTGGTGTGCAACGGTTACCTCCAAAAAGTACCTTACTTCACCAACAATCCAATCAGGTGTTGTACAGAGAGGGCCACCTGGCCAATGAGCCATGATAAATGAAGAGCTGGCACTAGCACTACGCATTGCTGATCCAACAAGGTCATCTCCAATTATTATTTTTCCAAACTTTAAGACAAATTTTGACTTCAACTCAGCATCAAGACCGAATACTTCTTTAAGTACAGATTTTAACCTCTGAACTTCCAAATCAGGTAAAACATACTCTCTGAATGGTCCAACTGATTTCAACATACCGTAATATGCCTTGCAAGTTTTGAATGTAATATTGCTAAGTGGTCCGGATGCTACAGTTAGAAATAGCACAACGTTGTCCACATGTACATTTGAGTTTGTACATGTTTCTTTGTACATCTGATGTTTTGGCAACATTTTCTGAAGCTCTTCATCCACAGCTGGGGTGTGCACGTGGTTACCAGTACCTGTTGATTGACTTTCCAAAAACTTTTGTACTAACTGACTCTCAATTCTAGTGTTGTTAGTATGGAAAGATCCTAATATTCCGTTGTACCGTTCGAAAGCATAAAGCCAGAATGCATGTCCCGGTCCAAAATCCTGTAAACAGCGACACAAATGCAAGTGCAGGTGCATGTTCATGGTGCAATGTCTGTCGCCATAGAGTTCTTCAAAGGTTATGCAGAATTGCAGCAGCAAAGAATCAGCTTCTGTCAAATCAGAGACAGTGAGTATTCTACTTGTGAGCAGTTTCACAGCTCGCACAAACAGTATCCAACAATTCCAATGCGGAGAATCTAATTGTTGCCATAGTAGGACAGATGAATAAATAGTAATCCAATTCTTCCATTGATCAGCAGTAAATCCACCAAAGTGATTAGATATTTTAGAAGGGACGCGTCCAATA
>OX465053.1:3751826-4101826 GCA_949841015.1 Aplysina aerophoba
AGAAAAATTCTTCTTCTGATCATGGCAGATAGATAGGCTCTAAACAGAATTTGTCTTATCAGCAGATTCATAAACCACAATACTTGTATTACACCATTACATAGGTATATAGGTCATAGCTGAACTGGGGTCGAATATGTAGAAGGAATATTCAAGCCAACTTTAGCATTTGTCTCAACTCTAGTTTTGACCTGAAGGTCTTTGTCAAATGCTTCATCTTGTACGTACAGTAAACAGTTGACAAAGATCTTCGGGTCCAAACATCCAGCCATTTGAATATCATTAACAGTTGTGTGTCTACTCATCAATTTCATATCAGTATTAGCTCGAAGGTAACCGTGAGCCTCTACAAACTTAAGCCTATAGTCCTCCCGAAGGCCAAATCGAGGAGTGAATTTTCTCGGCCTTGAATTCACCGACTGTATATATGGGTTATTGCAGTAAGCGTAAGACAGGAAGTGCATGGGTGACACATGAAAAGTAGTTGAAACAGGCATACATTGAGCCGCCATTGCAATGAGTCCAGGCGTAAGCACTTTAAACAGTCACTGCCCTAATGTACGTATGTAACACTGGAATGACAGCTTCAAGGACCAGGGACATTGCAGAAGCAGCAGATGGCTAAACAGAGTCACTTAGATATCTTTCCCATTCATCTTGTACGTAGAAGCAATCAATAACAACTGATTGCTGGATACTAAACTAGTATTACTAGAGCAGATACTAGCCAGAAGACTCACTGGCGAGTACGTACGGACAGTCTGAAAGCAAATTGTAGAATGACCAGAATGCATGCTGTAGCTGCCTAGAGGCATGGCACGTTAGCCTCTTGTAGCCAAGTCCAGGCAAAGGCAGTGAGAGTGGGACAGTGGAGAGGTCGGAATCTACTTTAGTGACCCTTCTCACTAGCTCAGTTGGCACCTGTGCATTGTACAACACTGTGCCTCGTATACATATGTGTACTATAGTCCTGTAACACAGACCAACGATTGACAACACATAAGAGAAGTATGACTTAATGAGTGTAATCTGTTCACATGTGTACATGCTTGCTCTCAATACATGCACCTGTCTCTGACGACGACTGACAACAATGCTAAGAGAGAAGAATGACTTAATGAGTGTATTCTGTTCAAACGTGTGTGTACATAAGGGTGGGAGGTATTCATTTTTTTCAATACTGACTAACTAGTCATTACAATACCTCAGTATTACTAAATACCAACTAATAACACTAATTTGCAATCCATCACTGTCTTATTTGCGCATAAATGAACAGCAAGCAAACAGCAAGCAAACAGCATACATACAGTTACACAAAGCAGCAGCAACAGAATTCTTTTGTAGCTTGGCTCACAATACTATCAGCTGACTTCGTTTCCTTCCCTCTTTGAGCTAGCTCATACTGATGGGGTGTGCCGATCGCAGGTGAGAAAACAGATTTGAAGAGTTACCCCAACGAGCTGCAACACTACGCTTACAATGGAGGCATATAGGCTACCCATCCTTCACAGCTTTTCCATCTTCTGCTGCTTTAAATCCAAAGTGGTCCCAAACGGGCAACTTCGCGTTACTCTTTCTAACGATCCCTTTTTCTGCCATCGCTCAAAAAAACGCGTGAAAACGTTCGATTACCTCCGGATACTTTGTGTTATCTAATCCGTATTCGCGTACTCGTGAGGAACATGGCTGACTTAACAGCGGACGATCGGATACGTGAGATAGACTTCTCCACTGAGCCGACGGGATCTCATTGGGACCTTGGGAGCTGTGCCACATCGAAAAATGTCCTTTCCAAAGATGATGCGTGGCACTTCCAGAAGAAACGAAAGTGAATGACTCGCACACGTTTCAAATGCCACGTAGCTAACTACTACACAAGACAGAGCTTAATTCTTGCTGGGACTAGTATCTGTGTGCTGTTGCAGAGTTACACAGCTAAATTCAATCAAATACAAGCTACTCCTGCAGCACATACCGATTAATACCGAAAAAGTCGTTTTTTCAATATCCCTAGTCTATCCGTATTTAACCATTCGGTATGGTGTAAATACCGAAAATAACTAACTATACCGAAATACTGCCCATCCCCTATGTGTACATGCTTGCTCCCAAACAAAGCACATGCAACTGCCTCTGGCAGCAGACCCGCTCAACTCACATCTTGAGAGACAGGGTCCTGAGCCTCCACACTTGGGCACTGTTGGATGCCTGCAATGAAAAGAAGCATTATACTATAAAATAAGCATAGTATATATTGTAACTTGTATCTAATGAGGTATTAAATGCATATGTATGTATGTTACTACAAGCACTACTCATCATTCACTCTAAGCACCTACATGTAACCCATGCAACCATCCATGTCAAACACAAACTCGAAAACAAATTTAACTTCACAAAGGTGCTCAAGGTCTGTGCTCACCCACACGTGTACAACACCACCTACCTTTCTCCAGGTCTCTCCCAAATTGGTTCATTTTTGGGTTGCCTTCCTCCTCAATCATTATGCTGCAGACTTTCAACAAGGACGCTTTGGTGTTCTTTTTCATCAGACAACGATACAAGAACTGGTTCTTCTGTTTAGCACCCTTCGTTGCTGTGAGTTCCTCCAAGTCTGCATCTGAAATAATGCCTTGATGTGCCAGCTCATAGACAATATCATCAGCATCGACGTCTACAATGAAACGCTGCCGGAACGTGTTCAGAACTTGTTCAACTGTATCAATGTAAAAGGGGAGCCTGTGAGTTGTGTCCCACAAACTTGCTTGCTACTTGCAACTTGCTAACATAGCAAAGCTAGCTCACTGTAGGACCACCTCCCTCCACCTACTCCCAACAGGTGTGTGCGCACAGGCTAAGGTCCAGGCCATTGGATTTAGAGCAGTTTTGTAAGAGTTTGTTTCCTGAAATACGTTAACTGCGTTAGAGAAATGACAGGCTGAACACACTATCAGCTTCACTGCACATGGCTAGCAAACACTTGAATGTAAGGTACGTGTGAGTGTGCAACCTTATGTGAGTGCGGTGTGTGTTACTGGGTGCACTGGTCTTCAGGTCAAGCAGGGAATGTACCATTCACTTGTTACATGTCATTGTAGCTATCCACGTATAGCCTATTGGACAGGAGGTGTGCAGAGCTACGTAGCAACAAGGAATATTTCAACTGGTGTTCATCACTCAGTGACTGGCATAACGAGCTTCTCTACATGCTGAGCTCCTACGAGACACGTGCTATCTCCTGCCGCGATTTATGTGCAATGCACGATTTGCTCCCATTCTCCCTTCACTGCCAAAGGTATACAAATCCACCGCCATAAATGAATAACCGATGACAATGAGACCTGAAGTGGTAACTGGCTAATTAGCTAGCTGCCAGTCAGCAGCAGGGAGCGGTGCGGGCTAGCTACGACTTCAAGCACATGCAGCACACCTCCTGTCGGTCCCGACTCACCAGACATCCCACCATGTGGCCTTGTACTGTCTCTTGGTGATGGTCCGCCTTCCATTTGAAGCGCTATTGGGGGCATAACTATGTCAGGAGAGAGAACAGATGTCAATGGATGACCTTCATGATATCAGGGTTGATGTAGATGCTTTATGTTGTAGAGTGTGCATGCCCTACTAACTCTAAGGGATGTCTGCTTGTGCTCTCTTAATTAACCCCATCCAGCTATCCAAATTCATCCTTCACTTGGACCAAAACATTCAAATAACACGATACAAGTGAGTCTACACAAACCAGCAGGGCATGAAGCACTCGCCTAGCTACCTACGTAGGTGATTGGCAAATCACATGTCCTGCGAATACACACCCACCCTTAGTGGGACACGCTAAGCACACCAAACCCTAACCCTAGCCCTTACACTAAAATGACTGTGTACACTGCATGGTATAGCCAAACAAAATACTAAAATGACTGTGTACACTGCATGGTATAGCCAAACAAAATACTAAAATGACTGTGTACACTGCATCATAATTATAGCCAAACAAAGTACTAAAATGACTGTGTACACTGCATGGTATAGCCAAACAAAGTACTAAACTGACTGTGTACACTGCATGGTATAGCCAAACAAAGCTATAGTGACTATAGTGTCACTTGCCCTAATCAGTGTGCATTGGGGCTATAGATGGACGGTCCACAGAAGATCCAGAGTGAGTGAGTATGTGGAGTGAGGGAGGCGGTGTGTGGATTAAAGCAACAACGTCCACTTACCCTGAGGTGTGCCAACACCTGGACTGGGCTCTGGAGGAGGTTGCGCTGTTGGCTGGGGTCCACAGTCATCTTGTGGGCTATAGTTGGAGGCACTTCCTTCCTTCTTAGGTTTCTTGGCCAAGGGTGCTTCCATTGGTGTGTGAGAACGACTAACTATGTGGGAAGGGGGAGAAGATGTCAGTGGAGGACCTTTAGGATTGCGAATACACATACACACCTAGTACACACTCGCCCGAGCGCACTGATAGCCTATATACCTTACGTATATCTAGCTATGCTCGGTCCTGCCGTCCTCTCGGGGCGTAGAGGGAATAACAAGGACACAGCCACAAGTAACAGAGCAGCTTACTCACTCAGCGACGCTAGTAGAGCAGTAGAGCAGGGACGGCTAGCAGTGTGAAGGGTGCTGTAGCTAGACAAGGCCTTGATCTCTCCACCTGTCAAGGGGGCGGTTCGCTGTGACTGCCTTCTTTGGCATTGGCATGGTGACTGGAGGGCCACGCCCTTAGTCTCGAACAAAATGGCGGTATGGCTACGCGAGACGAGATTCTCTCCTTCCTGATCTAGTCTCGGCGCTTGTTGGGACGGTCTAGCTGGCCAGACTACTTCCTGATCATGAAACTGTGGGATTGCGAAATCTTGTGCGCGAACAGGAGTTGTATATATTGTGGCTTACTGCTATGACTGTAGATGTGTGCTGTGAGTGCCGGTGAATGTGTCTGACGCGTGTGAAGTGCATGTGTTACTGGACATGTGTTCCTTCACTGCCTGCCTGTCTTTGGCTGTCTGGTGGGGTCCCCACTGGTGCGCCCTCCCTGCAGTTTGGCCACTGCTGTGTCAGAACTGACTGCAGATGTGTGGCTTTGGATTGTTGCTGCTGATCTGTCTGCTCTGCCCCACTTCCATGCTCGCACCAACTGTAGTGGTGGTGGGTTCTCCAACTGTAGCTAGGGCTGCAGAGGTCCACGGTTGGCCTGTCTTCCCTTCCCTTCTGCAGATGGAGCAGTCTTGCAGTGCTGGTGACACAGTAGCAGGTGGTCCTGTCTACAGCAGCCTCTCTTCGTTGGCCAGTGTAGTGGGCGGGTCCTGCTGCTGTCAGAGCCACACGGACCAGCCAGCCAGCACTACCAGGTGTGTGCTGCCAAGCCCCAGTTGTCCCTGGAGGTGTCCTCACCCGACTGTCCCTCTGTCTGGCAAAGTGAGTGGGTGGGGTGCTCTGCGCTCACTGGTGGCCAGAGGCCCTGGAGAGGTGTATGGTGGAGTCCTTGCATTATTGTGTGCCATTACCTACATATGCGTATGCTGCTTAAATTGTTAAAGCCACTGTGAGTGCTCATCCTTGAAAGATCCATTTTTATCGAATGAATCAGAGTTGTCACAATTTCTGTACTATAATTATTTAGTGTACGTTGGGTTATTTTCAACAACTTGTAATTTTATTAATTTTGTGACCGGAGCAGCTCAGATAATTGCTCATATATGCCATTTTGTGCTGCTCACACACAATGTCAAATACACAGATTCTGTGCTGCGACTCCCTCCACACTTACATTACATCACATTTGTGTGTACATGGCCAGTTTGTATAGCTGTTGGAGTGACTATTGACATTCATACAAAGAAAGGCCAGTAAGTTCCAGTGGATAGACAGTTTCTTCACTTCCTAGAGAGACAGTTTATGTATTCATAACACAGTAATGGTAAGCTAAAGTGTGTCACCAGCAAGGATGCCGGGGAAGAGCACAATTAAAGTTGTGTGCGTATTATATATAGGGCCATGGTACAAGGTTTGCACGTGCTTTCTCGTCTGTTTGCATATCCACATGGTATCCGCAGTAGCTGTGTCAATTTGTATGTCAGTGATTGTGTGTTGTTTAGTTCCTAAAGTGGCGTGCACACGGAGCATTGCATTTCACTTCCATTTTCTATATGTACTTACAAGTTGCCTGCCTAGTGTTTGGCCCTGTACTGCCTGAGTGTGTCGTCCTATGCAAGTGAGACAACTCCAGTGCTCCTGCATGTGTAGGTGCACTTTGTTACATGTGTGGCCCGAGGGTGGGGCTCTAGCACTGTTACCTTTTCCATTCACTCCACCACATTGTGTGTCTAGGGATTGACTTTCCTTTGGGCTGGCATCTTGTGACTGTGGTGGGTACGTAGTTGGTTGGTGCTTGTACTCCTTCGGTTCTGTTTCAGTGTGTGCCATGTCATTAATGAATCATTCCAGTATAATGTATCTTACGATGGGTCGTTGTTCCTGCCCCTATGTAGGATTGCTTGGTGCCAAGTTTGTTCTTATTGTTTAGTCTCACGTTTTTCAAAGCGTTGGTCTGCTTATTATCTGTCTGTCGATGGACTTTCTAAGTGATCTAGCTTAGCGAGACTACTCAATGTTGCCCTGTGTGCGTAGGTAGCATTCGTACACAAAGCCGATTCCACATGTAGTGTGTTGCGTCATTTACATATGCATATTCCTGACTTTATTATTATTTCCTGTAGCGCATTACTTTATCATCATTTCTTGTGTGCACGATTATTCATCATTTACTTCCGTATTCACACTTACAACACAATGCCTTTTTGTTCCGTTGTATCCTTGTTCCGTTGTTGTAGTATTCTGTTGTTACACACATGTATATATTACCTTGTGCACTTCTTGTAATAACTTGCAACTGCAATCTCAGTTTGATCTTATAACGCCTATCGTTATACACATGTGAGAGTGGAAGTTGGTACTGTAACAAGTACAGCAGTCACGCTGACGTCTGATCTGACACCTCACAAACAACACCAACCTTGTGACCTGACGTGATGTCCTCTAAACCCTTCCCTGACTAGAGTCACGTTTGTGCCCCCTCACCTCAGTGCCTCATGGTCTGTATCAGTCTAGCATGCTAGCCCCTCTCCACCCCAGCCCTTACAGTGCAGAGGTGATGAGGCCTCTGCCTTCTGCAGTGTGAGCACCTGGTGATGGGGAGGAGCTAGCATGCTAGACTGCATTTTTGTGTAAAGAAGAGGCTGAACTGTCATGTGTAGTTGTCCCTGCTTGAATTGGAGTTGCATGTTGTTGAGCAGTTGTGACCGTTGCAGATTGCATTTCAGTACTGAACCGAACAGTCCCAACACATGTGACGTCTGTGTTAATGATATGCAGTAATACACGAGATGTACCTCATGATGTGGTGTAGTGTTTTCTCATTTGGTGCACCTTATGTCAGCTAGTAAATGTTGCAGCTCTGCAGAGCTCCATTGAGCGTCCCTCTCCCCTGTCCCTCCTCCCTCCTCTCGTGGACTTCTCCCTACAGGGGACACACGTATGTGATCATAATTATTGCAACGACCTGCTATAGGCACTGCTGCCTGTGACAGTGTGACAGGTGACTGTCAGTGATGTCCTTTTGTGTCCGGAGCCTCTGTGACTCATGTGACTCTAGAGCAGACAACCTCACCACCAGTGGGTTTGACCCCAGTGGGTGTGTCCCAGATGACAGCGTGCCCCACCCACTCCAGTGACTACTCGCCACTTGCTAGGTGAGCACTGCATGTTCGGTCCACCTCACTCCAGTGAGCATGTGATGTGTGTCCCATGAGCAGTGGCTGTACTAGTATATACAGATTTATACACTGCACACTTTGGTAGTTTGAATGTACGTATGTACAGTAACACACTCTCAGTCTGTCCTGTGCTGTTGCTCTGACTCTGCCTGCAGCCTATAAGGTCAGTGGAGACAAGTGTGTGCTGTGGGGGCTCCTCCTGCTAACATGCCCCTCCCCTGTGGGTGTGTCACTAAAGGACGTGGACTTTGGAAAGTGACGTCTGCACAGGCAGCTGGCTTAACTCAACTTGTAGTGCTTGAAATTGATGGTGATGTTCTAAAAGTCTGTGTTTAATCCAAACCTGTGACATCTACTGTATATCCTCTTGTGGTCATATACTGTACGTGTATGTGCATACGTACATACAGTGTGTGTCTACGTGTCTTGCGTCTACTCTTTTGTGTGTACACATGCGTGACATGTATGATACATGTACAGAGTGCCTTGCATGTGCATATGGTGCAGTTCACAGTACACTCAATTCTGCGACATACGTACTTTCTATATCTCACAGACATATTTCTAGATTCATAATATTATACACTATATAGTACGCAGTGTATAGTTGGCTCAGCTACAGTATTATGTGTACTGTATGTGGTGCGTTCATTGCGGTTTGTTGGATGTGAGGATATTTTTGGAGGAGGAGGAGGCAAAACTGCAGGCTGTGTTTGCTCTGGATGTTAAAGATGTGCAGCTGCTCATTGAAGTTAAAGTGTTTGTGTTTGAGCGAGAGAGTGTGTTGCAGAGTCACCGGTACTCTTCTCCCCTCCCATTCCCCTCCTATTCCCCGCCCTTCCCCCCTTGTCCTCCCCTCTCCATCCGGCACAGACCTCCCTGTTCTCCCAGTCTTGTGCTAGCCAGGATCGTGTGGTGGTGGAGAGGCTGAGAGGAAGAGCCTTCTTCCCAAAACAACTGGAGGGCATCAACTGGAGGTTGAGCCTGTCCATGGCCCAGCCCAGCCAGGACAAGATGAAGCTGCCCAATGCTCAGTTTGAGTTTGGCATAGATACAGGAGAGGTGACAGTCAGTGGCCTTGATGAGGCCCTGCTCTGTTTATCACCTGTTGTCAGTGCAATGTTATTCATGAGGGGTCACTGCAGTGATTGTCAGAGTGTGCTTGTGAGTAATGCCATCACATGATCAGATGTAACGAACCAATCACATGCCTTTCCCTAATGACAGCTATCCCAAGTCCTGCATGCAGTGCTAGCTGCAGTGTTCTCTCTAGGCTGTTACAGGGGGTGGGTGCACCCACTATTGTGCTAATGCCCCCAATGTTTTAGAGACCGCTGCACCCCCTCCTCCTCCTCCTCCCTAAAATGATTTCAATCATGGCATACACAGCTGATCTGAGTGTCCAGCTGCTGAAGACACTCCACAGATAGGAGACACACAGCCTAGTTTCATGTGCAGTGGACACAGACAGCTGGGCTGAGCAGGTCTCCTGTGGTCAGGTACTGGCTGACCTGTGGCTTACTAATGAATATGTTTAAACAAAACAAAAGATGGTTTGTTACTTTATATAGAGTCATACTTACATCACAGAGGTGAGGAGAGTTCACCTCATAACACAGACAGTTTGTGTGTTATGTCTACAGAAGAAGTAGACCATGTCATGCTGCCCAGAGGTGGATGTGGTTATCCTGTTTGAGTGTGCCAGTGTGTCAGTGTGTGTTGCTGTGGAGTGCTAGCGATGAACTACAGTGGTTGCCCAGGTCACTCCACATGGGCACACACATTCTACCACCCGTCTGTCATCACCGTGGTCTCTTGTACGTATGTGTGCTGGTGACTCAGTGTGGCCTCCCCTCCTCCTCCTCTGTCGGTGACATTCCTTTAGCTCTGCTCTCAGAGGTCTGTGCATGAAGTGTGTCGAGTTGTCTCTGAGGACACTGTTTGGTGTTCACTGTGCGAGTCTAATGGGTCGTTCCTGCCTGGTCCTCCCTACTGTCCCCCTAATGTCTTCCTACAGAATACCCATGCACCATATGAGGAAGCTTCAATGTTGTGCACTGGGTGGTGGAGGAACTCATTTACAGGTACACATGCTAATTTAATATACAACTTAATCACAGTCTAGCCAAAGCTTTTTCATCTGCAACTTAATCATGACGGTTTAAGCCCGAAGCTCAATTAAGTGTTCACCCATTCATCTTTTCCATGCTTAAAGTACTAACTTGTAAAGGTGGCTCAACATGTTGCATGGCCATGATGTACCCACCGCAGTCTAGTGTAGGGCGAGCAGCTAAACCAGCATGCCCTATGACACACTGCTAACATGCAGACACTTCAAATATGTGATTTTGTACATGACTACTACACATGTGCTCTGTGTGTATACACATGAGAGAAGTATGACTTAATGAGTGTAATCTGTTCACATGTGTACATGCTTGCTCTCAATACATGCACCTGTCTCTGACGACGACTGACAACAATGCTAAGAGAGAAGAATGACTTAATGAGTGTATTCTGTTCAAACGTGTGTGTACATAAGGGTGGGCGGTATTCATTTTTTTTCAATACTGACTAACTGGTCATTACAATACCTCGGTATTACTAAATACCAACTAATAGCACTAACTTGCAATCCATCACTGTCTTATTTGCGCATAAATGAACAGCAAGCAAACAGCATACATACAGTTACACAAAGCAGCAGCAACAGAATTCTTTTGTAGCTTGGCTCACAATACTATCAGCTGACTTCGTTTCCTTCCCTCTTTGAGCTAGCTCATACTGATGGGGTGTGCCGATCGCAGGTGAGAAAACAGATTTGAAGAGTTACCCCAACGAGCTGCAACACTACGCTTACAATGGAGGCATATAGGCTACCCATCCTTCACAGCTTTTCCATCTTCTGCTGCTTTAAATCCAAAGTGGTCCCAAACGGGCAACTTCGCGTTACTCTTTCTAACGATCCCTTTTTCTGCCATCACTCAAAAAAACGCGTGAAAACGTTCGATTACCTCCAGATACTTTGTGTTATCTAATCCGTATTCGCGTACTCGTGAGGAAAATGGCTGACTTAACAGCGGACGAACGGATACGTGAGATAGACTTCTCCACTGAGCCGACGGGATCTCATTGGGACCTTGGGAGCTGTGCCACATCGAAAAATGTCCTTTCCAAAGATGATGCATGGCACTTCCAGAAGAAACAAAAGTGAATGACTCGCACACGTTTAAAATGCCACGTAGCTAACTGCTACACAAGACAGAGCTTAATTCTTGCTGGGACTAGTATCTGCGTGCTGTTGCAGAGTTACACAGCTAAATTCAATCAAATACTAGCTACTCCTGCAGCACATACCGATTAATACCGAAAAAGTCGGTTTTTCAATATCCCTAGTCTATCCATATTTAACCATTCGGTATGGTGTAAATACCGAAAATAACTAACTATACCGAAATACCGCCCATCCCCTGTGTGTACATGCTTGCTCTCACACACAACACATGCACCCGTCCTGACAGCAGACCCCGCTCAACTCACATCTTGAGAGACAGGGTCCTGAGCCTCCACACTTGGGCACTGTTGGATGCCTGCAATAAAAGGAGCATTATACTATAAAATAAGCATAGTATATATTGTAACTTGTATCTAATGAGATATTAAATGCATATGTATGTATGTTACTACAAGCACTTTCTCATCATTCACTCTAAGCACCTACATGTAACCCATGCAACCTTCCATGTCAAACACAAACACGAAAACAAATTTAACTTGACAAAGGTAAGATCTGTGCTCACCCACACGTGTACAACACCGCCTACCTTGCTCCAGGTCTCTCCCAAATTGCTTCATTTTTGGGTTGCCTTCCTCCTCAATCATTATGCTGCACACTTTCAAGAAGGACGCTTTGGTGTTCTTTTTCATCAGACAACGATACAAGAACTGGTTCTTCTGCTTAGCACCTTTCATTGCTGTGAGCTCCTCCAAGTCTGCATCTGAAATAATGCCTTGATGTGCAAGCTCATAGACAATAGCATTAGCATCAACGTCTGCAATGAAACGCTGCCGGAACGTGTTCAGAACTTGTTCAACTGTATCAATGTAAAAGGGGAGCCTGTGAGTTGTGTCCCATGAACTTGCTTGCTACTTGCAACTTGCTAAAATCTATAGCAAGCTAGCTCACTGTAGGACCACCTCCCTCCACTTACTCCCAACAGGTGTGTGTGTGTACAGGCTAAGGCCAAGCCATAGGATTTAGAGCAGTTTCATAAGAGTTTGTTTGCGGACAGACATTAACCGTGTTAGAGAAATAACAGACTGTGCACACTATCAGCTTCACTGCACATGACTAGCAAAAGCTTGAATGTGAGGTATGTGTGGGTGTTTAACCTTATGTGAGTGTGATGTGTGTCACTGCACAGCGAAAACAGCCTTCGTGAACGGGTACCGTCTTACGTTGACGCGGTACCCGTCCACGAGCATCGAACGGGCGACACACGTTTTCCCGTGTAACCGTGCACGGGTCACGTGGAATACCGTATTTGCAGATTGTGGACGGGTCCTACCGTGAATATGGCCGTGGGACTACGCCGTGTCTTCTTCCGTTCTACATAGTGGACGGTTCTTCACTGGGCATTGAACAATCCCGTTCTACAGTCAGGACGGGCGCGAAAACGGCATGCGATTTTGTCGCTGGCAAACGCTGCAGTAGCTTTGTATATATACGTACAGCAGTATTATAAGGTTCAGAAGTACAATAAGGTCATCCTAAGAATCTGTGTCACTACTACTACTAGAAGTTGTCGATTCTGGTACTTCCTCCACTGGTTTCACAGCCCACTCTGAACTCCCTTGTCGTGGCAGCTTGGATGGACTGCCTGGCACTCTCTGCTTCTGCTGCAGATTGTTCCCCTTCCTGTGGCAGTCCTTCTTATATCGTGTGTCCATTTTCTGTATTAGTTTTGTTGCTCCTGGCACAGAAAACAAGTGAACTCATTTTAAGGAAGATTCAATGTAGGTGTCAATGGATGTAGCATAGACATGCATGTACGTCTGTGTGTGCATGTGTGTGTGGTGTACATTTACGTACTTTCAGATCGCCATGGTAGTTTGTGTTGCCGTATTTCAGCATCACTTCCCCCACTTTCTTCTGTCATAAATGAGTATGACAGCTCCTGCCACAGGTCCTTTTCATTCTGCCTGACGTACTTACTTCTCCTAGCAAAGAGCTATTTAAGCAAATGGTATATATGAAAGATAATGATAAAATGTATTTGTACTAATGCTTCAACCCTGAACTTACATTCTTTTGTGCCTGTCTGTTCCTCCTTGTTCGATTGTTCCGCAGCACTTGTTCCCTTCTTGAAGTCTTCGCATCATTGAAAATCCTCCTTCTTGATTCATAATAACGATAAACAGCTCCTGTAGCAAGTAAATGATAGCATGTTAGGCATTACTGCATGATATTGGGAGCCATATTTCATTTGGTGCAGTGCGCATATTATGTTAAATGTCCACTTACTCTTCAGGATTGCATCAGGGATGGACACATGCTTGGCCTTGAGATCAGCCACGATGTTCTCCTTCACACGCTGATTATGATCATCTGCATATCTGAATTGAAAAGGCAGTGCCATATACATACTAGCTGTTACTGACTAAACCTGAATTGACATGCAAGTTTGCGAATTTGTGGACAAATGTTTTCTTTGATCCATTGTTTAGCTGGATGCAAACACTGATAAATATAGTTAAATATGAAGACATGCACAAACACACAGTCATGCAAGCACGTGCACATCGCTCACTTTAAGGAAGCTTTAAACTGGTTTTCAGCTGAGTAGCTTGCATGCAGTGACCTCGTTGATGCCTGTAGTTGAGAGAGTACATACTCAATGCAATAGCTATAGCTGTAGCATTAAATGCAAGGTAACTTACTGAGACAGCAGTTGGCAGTTTGCTGGAGCTGTGTTTGCCAGACTGAGTACTTCGCTGCATGTCAGCTTCCTTGAAGGCCTGTAACTCTGTAGTTACCTCCTGCAGTTGTTGTTTTAGGCTACTGTTGTCTCTTTGGAGTTCGTCAATAGCAGCTTTTTGTTCCGTGCTGCTAGCCAGCACCAGGTCCAACTTCTGGTGGAGACTGATTACTGTACTTGGAGGAGTGTAGTCACCAAAGGCATCAGCACACTGAGCATTAACAGGAGTTCTGACAATATTGTCTGAAACCGGGCTAGGAAAAAACATTCTCGTAGAAAAAGCAGTTCTAGTAGCCATCATGCACACTGCAGCTGTTTCTCTTAGTTTCGATCCCGCCGGCGCCGAAGGCGGCGCGGCCCAGTATTGTTTTTGACTTAGGGTTTTGTATGGCTTTATGTTTGTGTATATAGAGTACGGTATCTATTATCGGTCACAATGCATTATCGGACACTGAATCTTCTCGACCGCCGAACGAATTAGCTCACGTTTAGCGCGAATTTGTAGTACGGACAATACTAAGACAGATTATAACAAAACTAGAAGAATCCGCTTCTTCCTTCCTTGGCGAAAGGCTTAAAGCGCGCACTTCGAAAATATCTACTCTCGGCCAAAAATATCTATTAACGGACATAGACTCCTATTCCGGCTACGAGTAGCGAATATGGCCACGACTGCTGTATTTAAGAAAGGCATAATTCCTTATTGCACTCAGCAGGAATCGCGGCCCGGAGTCGAACACTTGAGGTACTAGACTTCCTTTAATTGCACCATATCGACTGATCGATTATTCTACACTGAGAAGTGCTCTCTGGGGCCTCGTGAGTGGGTACTACTACTACGCACACATGCATAGCTAGAAATTGACGTGACTTCTCAGTTATATATGCATGTACACCGCAATATAAATTGGAATATGAAAAGTTGAAGATAAGAAGTACAAGAGCATGGTTAACAGTGGTATCTGAGTGCTGCAAGAAGTTGTCTGGAACCAACAGAGTCCCCAGAAAACATTCTAGCACGTAAAGACTGCCTTGCCAACTCAGCTTTTCTTGATCTTCGCTGCATACAAGTGGCACATTCCAGATAGATGTTTCTGGGTTTCCGCTGTTCCTCGTAAAGCATCTGACGTACTCTATCATAATTAGCTTTGAGCTCTCTGAGATCTTTACTCTGCAGCTGGTTGTCCTCAACCTCCTTGCCACGCGCACTAGAAGCAGACGTAGAGTCTCGAGCTCCTTGGGTAGCTGCCACCACAGATGCTGCCACTATCTTGTCCGTCAATTCCGGCTCTCCGCGGTCAGTTGTTAGCTCAGGTTCGGAAAAGGTAGCTTGCTTCCTTGAATGTCGTTTGCGCCTACGGCGAGCGTCCTTCTTTCGCGATATATAACGCTTAGATTTTTTTCCCATTGCAATCCACGCCGGTTCCGTGTTTCCAGCTGCTACGAAGCTAATATTATACGGGAAATAGGCGCGAAGCTATATACGGGAAATAGGCGCGAAGCTACGTTTGTCGTGAGAACGGTTGTACAGCTGGCGGGACGAACTTTCCATGGAAGCGCAAGGAAACAAACTGGACAAGGACCAGATAAGTCAAGATACTACTGAAGGTTGACTAATGTGTAGCTAGCTTACGACTATAGCTACTTTGGCACGAAATAGTCTTATACCCTCCCAATAGATATACCCAGAAACCTTCCCCATACCATGCATGGGTTATAGCGTTTGGCACAAAGATATAGCGACTGCTCTGGTCATGCAGTTTGACACTAAAGGTCTTACTATCCTCAAGATACGTCTCCATGCATGCAAGCCCAGTTCGTTCTTTATGCATTGTGCTACTGACTACTTTACAAGTGTCTTCCATGCTGCAGGGGTCTGGTGTCACAGATGCCTGTGACGCTGGATGTGCTCAGCATTGCCCATTCGAACCTGCATGTGAGGCTGTGTTTACCAGCCCACTTTGCAAGTGTGGCGAGGTTAACCTCCTCCCTATACCATACATGCAGGCTATAGAGTTTGACACAGACATAATTATAGCAACTGTTCTGGTCATGCAGCTTCACACTAAAGGTCTTATGTACTATCCTCAACGTACGTCTCCATGCATGCATCTAAGCACAGTTCATTCTTTATGCATTGTGCTACTGACTACTTTACAAGTGTCTTCCATGCTGCAGGGGTCTGGTGTCACAGATGCCTGTGACGCTGGATGTGCTCAGCATTGCCCAATCAATCCTGCACGTGAGGCTGTGTTTACCAGCCCACTTTGCAAGTGTGGCGAGGTTAACCTCCTCCCTATACCATACATGCAGGCTATAGAGTTTGACACAGACATAATTATAGCAACTGTTCTGGTCATGCAGCTTCACACTAAAGGTCTTATGTACTATCCTCAACGTACGTCTCCATGCATCTAAGCACAGTTCATTCTTTATGCATTGTGCTAATGACTACTTTACAAGTGTCTTCCATGCTGCAGGGGTCTGGTGTCACAGATGCCTGTGACGCTGGATGTGCTCAGCATTGCCCAATCAATCCTGCACGTGAGGCTGTGTTTACCAGCCCACTTTGCAAGTGTGGCGAGGTTAACCTCCTCCCTATACCATACATGCAGGCTATAGAGTTTGGCACAGACATAATTATAGCGACTGTTCTGGTCATGCAGTTTCACACTAAAGGTCTTATGTACTATCCTCAACGTACGTCTCCATGCATCTAAGCACAGTTCATTCTTTATGCATTGTGCTACTGACTACTTTACAAGTGTCTTCCATGCTGCAGGGGTCTGGTGTCACAGATGCCTGTGACGCTGGATGTGCTCAGCATTGCCCATTCGAACCTGCATGTGAGGCTGTGTTTACCAGCCCACTTTGCAAGTGTGGCGAGGTTAACCTCCTCCCTATACCATACATGCAGGCTATAGAGTTTGGCACAGACATATAGCGACTGTTCTGGTCATGCAGTTTCACACTAAAGGTCTTATGTACTATCCTCAACGTACGTCTCCATGCATCTAAGCACAGTTCATTCTTTATGCATTGTGCTACTGACTACTTTACAAGTGTCTTCCATGCTGCAGGGGTCTGGTGTCACAGATGCCTGTGACGCTGGATGTGCTCAGCATTGCCCATTCGAACCTGCATGTGAGGCTGTGTTTACCAGCCCACTTTGCAAGTGTGGCGAGGTTAACCTCCTCCCTATACCATACATGCAGGCTATAGAGTTTGGCACAGACATATAGCGACTGTTCTGGTCATGCAGTTTCACAGTAAAGGTCTTACTATCCTCAACATACGTCTCCATGCATCTAAGCACAGTTCATTCTTTATGCATTGTGCTACTGACTACTTTACAAGTGTCTTCCATGCTGCAGGGGTCTGGTATCACAGATGCCTGTGATGCTGGATGTGCTTAGCATTGGGTATACCCTATTTTGTTCTATAAATAACTATCTGTTGCTATACTAGCACAGGGTCTTTGCTCATAGCTAGCTAAAGGTTGTTTAAGAAGCTGACTTTGGTTGGTCTATGTACTATTTAATGTACACTTCTTGTGATGAAATATATATATGCAGTAGTAAAAGGCAAGGAATCTACACGTAGACGCAATCAGCGGAGAAAGAGGGTTCACAAACGTTTTGAAAGAAAGGTGAAGATCCAAGAATTGAAGATCAAGGAGTACCGTCGCAAAGTGTCACTGCCAAGAAACATTGTCAGATTATTTCCTGCATTATCTACTGACAGAATTTTACCTGACTTTGTGTGCGATGATGTGCCACTTCTTCCTGATGGAGCAGTGCTTCCATTAAATAAATCAAGTGAGAGCGTGCTTATGTATGCTTTGATAGCAATGCCCACATTATATGAATTTAATTTAAAATGTATACATTGTACTTCTTTCTTACAGTTAAGCTGGGAAGTGGTACTTTTGGCACTTGCCACACCATGTGGTTCTCCGGATTGACTGTCGCAGTTAAGGTTTATCATCACAGAAACATAAAGTTGAAACACATTCAAATGGAAGCAAAGATGTTGCAGGTGAACTGTTTATTAGCCATGTTAACTGCATCCATTGTAAGTATAATTTGTATGCAAGTCACCAGTAGTGACTTTGGTGACATGAGTATTGTCTTGGACTTTAATTTGCAATTGGTTTCCACATGCACGTGTACTTCGTCCTGTCAGCAATTTTGAAGCAATTGCTTCAAAAATCCTATATCTAGCTTTTGTCGCCATGAAATCAACAGCTGAATGTAACTTCCTTGCCAACTGAAAGGGGTTGCATGCATGTCGTTTCCTCCCCTTTGGAATTATGCAGCTAGCTTTGTGCTAAAATGCTCACATTTACATATGACATATAATGTTACAATCATAATTTATTAACTTTGTATGCATTTTACATATTTACACACATGCAGACTTGTTCCGGTCATCCAAATACTCCTTATCTATTTGGAGCAATCTGTGGCTTAAATGCTATTCAACTACCAGCCTTAGTGATGTCCCTACATGCTGTTAAAGGATCTGCTGCGACACTCAGCTCATGGCTTCAGGACAACAGTTCTGTCAGTGAAAGTGACTGTGCATTTCTGTTGATGGGTATGTAGTTCCATAAAGAAATTTGCAAAATCCCTGTGCATATTTCTACTACAACGTATTCCTCCATTTATAGGCATTGCTAATGGGCTGTCTCACATTCATTTAAAAGGCATTTTACACAACGATCTGAAGAGCAATAACATTGCTCTAAGTGACTGTGTTCCACAAGCAGCCAAGCAAACAAGCCAGAAACTGGAGCTGTGGCCAACAATAATAGACTTTAGTAAGGCCTGCCCTGAGAAAGACGGGAAGAAATATCACCTGCTTTCTTGTGAAAAGGAGGCATTCAAAACCCGCTATCCCCATTTAGCACCAGATTTGGTAAATGGCAAAGTAAGACAGAATGTGTTTTCTGATATCTACTCATTCGGCCAAGTGATTCTAAGAATGGCTGTCCTGGCTGACAATAGTAAGACACTTATGCAGTTAAGTAATCAGAGTACCAGCTATACATACAAGAACAGACAAGAGCTGTCAGTAACTGTCACTAAACTGAAGTCACTTCTTTAATTGCATATTATACTTATGAATGTATAATACGTATTACATACATATGTCAAGTAACTCTGTTTGGCACACTATATATTTAATTGCATCATGATCCTCATAATTATATGCACATTAATGTCGTTTGTTTTTGTACCAAATTACATAAATTGTCATATCACCAATGATATGAACAATGCATGCCATGTATGCGTATATACCATTGTATATACAAATTGTTTTTGTGATTATGCAGGAGTGTCAATAATATAGCACAGTTGCTAAAAGGTTAGGGTAAACTTAGCCCTATATGTATCTAAGGTGGAAATGTACAACACCAAAAATGTTAAAAAGTGTTCCACATCAGCTAGGGTGTGAAATGAAATTGCATGGAGTAATAGTCATACATGATCAGAGCCTTAAACGTAGTTGTACCGGACAAGCAACTGTCACAGTCTCAGTAATGTCACCAGGAAGCTTAAGCGGTAAGGTTATATGAGCGCATCTCTTTGAAATGCGATGTACAGGTAGGTAGTTCCATTTGCATGATTCATAGCTGAGTCTCTCGCAGACGTAAGCCACATGCTGTGTTAAAATATCTTTCAACTGATGTGGTTTTCTCCAATGTACAAAGGCGAATATTTGCTTCAAGTCAACCATAGCATTTTCGACCTGGTGTGCAACGGTTACCTCCAAAAAGTACCTTACTTCACCAACAATCCAATCAGGTGTTGTACAGAGAGGGCCACCTGGCCAATGAGCCATGATAAATGAAGAGCTGGCACTAGCACTACGCATTGCTGATCCAACAAGGTCATCTCCAATTATTATTTTTCCAAACTTTAAGACAAATTTTGACTTCAACTCAGCATCAAGACCGAATACTTCTTTAAGTACAGATTTTAACCTCTGAACTTCCAAATCAGGTAAAACATACTCTCTGAATGGTCCAACTGATTTCAACATACCGTAATATGCCTTGCAAGTTTTGAATGTAATATTGCTAAGTGGTCCGGATGCTACAGTTAGAAATAGCACAACGTTGTCCACATGTACATTTGAGTTTGTACATGTTTCTTTGTACATCTGATGTTTTGGCAACATTTTCTGAAGCTCTTCATCCACAGCTGGGGTGTGCACGTGGTTACCAGTACCTGTTGATTGACTTTCCAAAAACTTTTGTACTAACTGACTCTCAATTCTAGTGTTGTTAGTATGGAAAGATCCTAATATTCCGTTGTACCGTTCGAAAGCATAAAGCCAGAATGCATGTCCCGGTCCAAAATCCTGTAAACAGCGACACAAATGCAAGTGCAGGTGCATGTTCATGGTGCAATGTCTGTCGCCATAGAGTTCTTCAAAGGTTATGCAGAATTGCAGCAGCAAAGAATCAGCTTCTGTCAAATCAGAGACAGTGAGTATTCTACTTGTGAGCAGTTTCACAGCTCGCACAAACAGTATCCAACAATTCCAATGCGGAGAATCTAATTGTTGCCATAGTAGGACAGATGAATAAATAGTAATCCAATTCTTCCATTGATCAGCAGTAAATCCACCAAAGTGATTAGATATTTTAGAAGGGACGCGTCCAATACCTTCAGGGATAATGAATTGACTAACTAATCTTTCCATGTCATCCAGGTTCCTTCTAGATAGAAAGTCACCACCCAGCCAAACTTCCATCATATGTTTCCCTGTACCCAAAAATAAGTTATGCATGGGGTCCACTACTGTGCAACAAATGGGATCAAAATAAGGGAGATCTAGCAGTATTGAATACCGAAGTCCTTTTTTTGATTCTGCTGCTTGAAGTGCTGACTGCGTCCCTTGTGTCCGGAAAATTTCACTGATTTCTGCACACTGTCGACGATGATCTTCATTAGTACGCAAAGGCCATTGGTGCCGATCGAACCCCCCATAGTTTGTCCAAGAACCAGTGTCCTCTTTGACATGCTTGAAAGTTTTATAACATTTATTGCACCCAAATGTGGCCCTATGTCCTAGGAAACCACAAACTTTGCGTGAAGCAGGAATGTCACAGGCAACACAAGTCAAAGCTAGCCGAATTGTTTTTGAAAATTGTTGCTGTCCTGCCTCAACTGTGTGCACTTCAAAACCATGAGTCCAAGCAGTATTTAGTTCCTCTACAAGTGGAGCAAGGAAACTGTTCAAAGTCAATTCAGGCTCATTTGGTCCTGGTATCAGTCCTACAAGAATAATATTTTCTGGCTTGTTTCTGATGGAAATAGGGAGATTCAGTATTGTCAGATATATTGCACCTATCGAGTAGCGACCATGCTCAAATGGAGAAAACCAGTCAATATTTAGAGTCAACAAATAATTGTATGGTGCATCCAGAAATTCTTTGTGTTTTGACCATATATCTCCATCATAGATATCAGTGAGATAGCCAGATTCGCGAAAGTTGTTTCTTCGCCGCCACAACTCACAACATTCTATGAAGCTAGGCATTCTGACAAATGCAGCAATTGCACTCTTGATCGACTGATATGGATAGATCTTAAGAGGCCTATAAACCGTACCAGCTTTTGTTCGTACCTTCCTCATAAGTTGTGTCCCACATTCTTTCCTCCTACTCCTGTGTGGGTGATTGGGATATGTTTTGAAACTACAGACAACAGCATAAAATTGTCCACTTCTCTTGCAGTACTCAGGAGTGTAAATTGCATTACATTTTGGGCATACAATGTACTCTGTAAACGTGGGTTCATTCAGCTCCAAAATCTTCTTCAATGTGGCCTTTGTGAGCGGCATGGCAGTGGTTGCATTTTTAAGTGGCATACAGTTAAAGGCAGTGCCAAGAGCCAAGCAAAACACTTTCAATAACCTCAGCAGCATGCAAATGGCTGCATTTGAAATCTTGAAAACTGTTTGCCAGATAAGGATGAAATGCAACAGTTGCAAAATAGGTTGTGGCAATGCTTTGGAACCTTGGTTTCCTTGAGTTTCCTCACCTGCAGACTCTGTGTCTGATCCTGATGCAATCAGAAAATCATTGTCGGGTTCCGAATCACTGGAGCTGGAGCGTGAACTAGTGCTGGTGCATGATACCTATGGAAAGTAAGAATTGGATGGCTGCATAAAGTTTTGCACTGGAAGATACAATCACAGCATACAGGCTTTTGCCTGATGCCATGCACAATTCCAGAATATCTTTCTACGCATAGATGTACATAATGGAAAAGGAATGAAAGCGGAAATAAATACAATCACACAATGGATTTGAATCTATACACACTAACTGATGTAACTATAGCTATATTGATATAGACCTTTGCAGTAAGGCATATCCATGATTATATACAGTACACAAAAATCACCATTGACCATCTTTATTGGATGCCCAGCACAGATTAAAATTAGGATAGTCTGTGCCCTTGCTTGTGCAAATGCAGTGGCAGTGTAATGTAGAAGAATTCATCTTATCTGCCTACTATCATGATATCATCTGTGTCTTATAGTTAACAGGCAAAACGCACTAGTGTAGACACAAACAGCACCCCATATTGCTGTACATGGCACCTTGGAATAGTGTATTTCATCCTGTTCTCCATTGTCATTGTCAGATTCCATAAGTAAGAACCCTCTGCCGTCAGAACAAGAATGAAGATCTACAGAAGCATCATCTGAATCACTGTACCCAATGTCATCATCCTTCAGCCATTGATCCCTCGCCGAATCGTAGAACCGGCGCTTGTGTAACCAGTACGTCCTTTCGGCCACGGATTGGTTACAGTGAGGACAAATTACCCTCCCATCAGCGTCTGCCGCCCTCTTCCGCGCAGACATCCTTACTTGATAGTGAACAGCAAATACCCTGCGAACGTGCGACTTGTACGACCATGTGCAATTGTTGCCAGCTGCAAAACCTTGTGTATCAGACAGCACGGTAGTGCTGTTTATGTAGGGTGGCGGTGGTGTTTGTATGGTACGGTATCTATTATCGGCCACAATGTATTATCGGACACTGAATCTTCTCGACCGCCGAACGAATCAGCTCACAATTAGCACGAATTCGTAGTACGGACAATACTAAGACAGATTATAGCAAAACTAGAAGAATCCGCTTCTTCCTTCCTGGCGAAAGGGCTTAAAGCGCGGACCGAAAATACCTATTCTCGGCCAAAATATCTATTAACGAACATGGACTCCTACTCCGGCTACGAAAAGCGAATACGGCCATGACTGCTGTATTTAAGAGAGGCATCATTCCTTATTACACTCACCAGGAATCGCAACCCGGAGTCGAACAGTTGAGGTGCAATACTTCGTTTAATAGTACCATATCGGCTGATCAATTCGGCCACCATTTTAGGCATTTCCACGCGAGTGTGAGCAGTTGAGCAGCAGAAACAGCAAGAACAGCAGAGTTTATATTTTTAAGACGTTTCTAGCATTGGTGGTCTATTATTCTCTCTGGGTAAGCCTATTCATACTGGTTTCATTGCGAATTGTAGACAGGGCGTAGTCTGCGCCTTCAGGGAGGCCACACACTATCCAGAATGCTGACTGTAGTACCATTCATGGGCGCATGCTGTTGTGGAGATGCAGAAAGCTTAAAGAATCATCTCTGCTGTTCAACACTACTGTTTGGCAGTTCAAAATACAGAGCTGGTCCTCAACATCGCAAGTTATTATAACATTCGTGTGGAAATGCCTGAAATGGTGGCCAATAATGCATGTGCAGTTGGATATATAGCTAACTAACACAGTTACTACAGTACACACAATTGTTGTCTAAGAAGAGCTGTGGAAAGTATATAGCTGCTTATAGTATTACCATTTATGCCAGCCTCGGCTGAAGTGGTTACCTCTTTCATGAAATAATAATACATACATACATACATACATACATACATATGCTTAGATGCCAGTGAATTGACACACACATGCACGTGGCTTTGTACTACACAGTAGCCAATGATGACCCCCATGATCTGCATGTGTCATGAGATGCGTGAATACCTATATATACATAGTGTCGAAACTTCCTTGTGAGTGACCCCCCCCCAGAGCATCCTAGCCATATAGCTAATAAAAATGGTAGAGCTCCCAACTGCTTCACCTATTGCGCCTATATATCAGCGTAGTGAATTTCCTAAATCATTATTTTTAGCCTTCTCTATACCATTCGCTAGTCCTTCCAATTCGGTGAACTGCGTACATGATGAAACTCACTGAATTAGATGCTATTTGTAGTTCTGATTCATGATCAGCGCTACGTAGGAAGACCTTCAGGGCTGCGTACACATTCAGTTTCCAATCACCATTTCGATCAATAGTATCAGAATCGTCGCTTACGCCGTCAACACCGTCTTTCAGATCCTGCTCCATCTGCCCCTCTTTTGTTGGTGCACGTATAGTTGCGCTTGTGCATTCCGTAAGTCCACTGGGGCACAGGCTGTTCGGGCGGGCAAAATACGCGGCTATCTGCGTTCATTAGCCATGCACATTTGAGAACGCTGCAGTTGGTAAGCGATCGAAGTGGGCAATCGACGCTTCGCCTGGTATACGTGTACGTGACCCGTCCAATAACGTGCACAATGGTTCACGGGACCGTACACTCCCGTGTTATACGGTTGCCGTGGGTATCCCCGTATACTGCGTATATCACGGGATACGTGAGTAACCGTATCTACACGCGCTTTTCCCTGTGCTGGGTGCACTGGCCTTCAGATCAAGCAGCTGCCAGTCGGTGCAGGCTAGTTACGACTCCAAGCGCATGCAGCACACCACCAGTCCGTCCAGACTCACCAGACATCCCACCATGTGGCCTTGAACGGTCTCTCGGTGATGGTCTGCCTTCCATTTGGCGAGCCATTGGGGAACCAACTGTGTGAAAAGGGAGAGAGAACAGATGCCAGTAGATGACCTTCTTGGAACAGAACATTCCACACCGTGGTACAAATCTACTCAAAAAGGTTTGTTCTCACAAACTGAAACTGTAACTTGGAGCTGTAGCTACTAAAAAACAAGGGAGTGTTCTCTCATTTACGTTAGCTAAGCGCTCGACCATCAAGCAGATTGCCCTCACAGCTGCCCTGCGAACACACACCTGCCCCTAGACGAGCACGCTACGCGCACACTTTATACGAATACGTATACGAATGCGTATATATCATGATTCGAAAAATTCGAAAACACATTCGCCTTCATAGCGCACTGATTGCCTACCCTACGTCTATCTAGCTATGATCGGTCCTGCCGTCCTCTCGGAGCGTCGTAGAGGGAACAACAAGGACACAGCCTACCTCACACACGAGTAACAGACTAGCTTACTCACTCAGTGACGCTAGTAGAGCAGGGGAGCAGGGCTGGAGGGGTTGAGAATCTCGTTTGACTCGATAGTTGTCCGTTGACTCGTAACCACTGGCATTCAAACAATGGGCACGCCCGCCAACATCTGGCGCGCAAGTGAGAGAGAGAAATGGCGTCTTGCGTGTCCCTTCTCCACCTACGTAGCTGGCTCCCCCGGCTGAGTGCGGGCGGTGGACCCTGCCCGGTGCGGCAGACCCGTGGCCTCAGTGCGCATACAGGGCACTCTCCAGCGTCACCCTCTCTTCGGTGAGGTCCCCGGCACGTTGGCCAGCGCTCACTGCAGCTGATGGCTCCATTTGGTGTGTGCTGTTCTGTGACATTGTGGCTTTGTGTCTGTTACTGCTGATGGACTGACTGCAGATGTGATGTTGCGAGTGCCAGTGAGTGTCTGACACGTGTGACACGTGTTAGCTACTGGATACATGTTCCTTCACTGCCTGTCCCTGGCTGTCTGGTGGGGTCCCCAGTGGTGTGCCCTCCATGCAGTTTGGTCGCTGCTGTGTCAGAACTGACTGCAGATGTGTGGCTTTGGATTGTTGCTGCTGAACTGTCTGCTCTGCCCCACTTCCATGCTCGTACCCACTATAGTGGTGATGGGTTCTCCAACTGTAGCTAGGGCTGCTGAGGTCCACAGTTGGCCTGTCTGCCCTCCCTTCTGCAGACGGAGCAGTGCTTGCAGTGCTGGAGACACAGTAGCAGAAGGTCCTGTCTGCAGCAGGGCGGGTCCTGCTGCTGTCAGTGCCGCATGGCCCAGCCAGCCAGCACTGGGAGGTGTGTGCTGCCACGCCCCAGTTGTCCCTGGAGGTGACCTCACCCGACTGTACCTCTGTCTGGCAAAGTGAGTGGGTGGGGTGCTCTGTGGTGACTGGTGGTCAGAGGGCCTGGAGAGGTGTGTGGTGGTGTCCTTGCATTATTGTGTGCCATTACCTACGTATGCTGCTTTGTAAAGCCATTGTGAGTGCTCATCCTTGAAAGGGCCATTTTTATCGAATGAATCAGAGGAGTTGTCACAATTTCTGTACTATAATTATTTAGTGTACGTTGGGTTGTTTTCAACAACTTGTAATTTTATTAATTTTGTGACCAGAACAGCTCAGATAATTGCTCATATATACTGTTTTGTGCTGCTCACACACAATGTCAAATACACAGATTCTGTGCTGCAACTCCCTCCACACTTGCATTACATCACATTTGTGTGTACATGGCCAGTTTGTATAGCTGTTGGAGTGACTATTGACATTCATACAAAGAAAGGCCAATACGTTCCAGTGGATAGGCAGTTTCTTCACTTCCTGGAGAGACAGTTTATATATTCATAACACAGTAATGGTAAGCTAAACTGTGTCACCAACAAGGATGCCGGGAAAGAGCACAATTAAAGTTGTGTGTGTATTATATATAGGGCCATGGTACAAGGATTGCATGTGCTTTCTCATCTGTTTGCATATCCACATGGTATCCACAGTAGCTGTGTCTATTTGTATGTCAGTGATTGTCTGTTGTTTAGTTCCTAAAGTGGCGTGCACACGGAGCATTGCATTTCACTTCCATTTTCTATATGTACTTATAAGTTGCCTGCCTAGTGTTTGGCCCCGTACTGCCTGTGTCGTCCTATGCAAGTGAGACAACTCCAGTGCTCCTGCATGTGTAGGTGCACTTTGTTACATGTGTGGCCCGAGGATGGGGCTCTGGCACCATTACCTTTTCCATTCACTCCACCACATGTGTCTAGGGATTGACTTTCATGTGGGCTGGCAACTTGTGACTGTGGTGGGTACGTAGTTGGTTGGTGCTTGTATTCCTTCGGTTCTGTTTCAGTGTGTGCCATGTCATTAATGATTTATTCCAGTTTAATGTATTTTACGATGGGTCGTTGTTCCTGCCACTATGTAGGATTGCTTGGTGCCAAGTTTGTTCTTTAGTCTGTTTAGTCTCGCGTTTTTCAAAGCGTTGGTCGGCTTATTATCTGTCTGTCAATGGACTTTCTAAGCGATCTAGCTTAGCGAGACTACTCAAGTGTGCGTAGGTAGCATTCGTACACAAAGCCGATTCTGCATGTAAGAGTGGAAGTTGGTACTGTAACAAGTGCAGCAGTCACCCTGACATCTGATCTGACACCTGACAACACCAACCTTGTGACCTGACGTGACATCCTCTAAACCCTTCCCTGACTAGAGTCACGTTTGTGCCCCCTCACCTCAGTGCCATGGTCTGTCTCAGTCTAGCATGCTAGCCCCTCTCCACCCCCAGCCCTTACAGTGTGGAGGTGAAGAGGCCTCTGCCTTCTGTAGTGTAAGCATCTGGTGCTGGGGAGGGGCTAGCATGCTAGACTACAGCTTTATGTAAAGAAGAGATTGGAGTGCCGTGTGTAGTGTTGTGTTGTAGTTGTCCCTGCCTGAATAGGAGTTGCATGTTGTTGAGCAGTTGTGACTGTTGTGGATTGCATTTCAGCACTGAACCCAACACATGTGACGTCTGTGTTAATACATGAGATGTACCTCATAATGGCACAAAAGTGCATATAATATTAGTGATGTCTCATTTGGTGCACCTTATGTCAGCTAGTGAGTGTCGCAGCTCTGCAGAGCTCCATTGAGTGCCCCGCCCCCTCTCCCCTGTCCCTCCTCCCTCCTCTCCTGGACTTCTCCCCATCACCTGCTGGTCACTGCTGCCTGTGACAGTATGACAGGTGACTGTCAGTGACGCCCTTTTGTGTCCGGAGCCTCTGTGACTCATGTGACTCTAGAGCAGACAACCTCGCCACCAGTGGGTATGACCCCAGTGGGTGTGTCCCAGATGGCTGACAGGTGACTGTCAGTGACGTCCTGTTGTTGTCCTATCCTGTTGACGTCGAGTGGGTGTGTTCCAGATGGCAGCATGTCCCACCCACCCCAGTGACCACTCTCCACTTGCAAGGTGAACACTGCATATTCGGTCTACCTCACTCCAGTGAGCAGGTGATGTGTGTCCCATGAGCAGTGGCTGTACTAGTATATACAGATTTATACACTGCACACTTTGGTAGTTTGAATGTACGTATGTACAGTGACACACTCTCAGTCTGTCCTGTGCTGTTGCTCTGACTCTGCCTGCAGCCTATAAAGTCAGTGGAGACAAGTGTGTGCTGTGGGGACTCCTCCTGCTAACATGCCCCTCCCCTGTGGGTGTTTTACTAACGAACGGGGTATTTGGAAAGTGACGTCTGCACAGGCAGCTGGCTTAACTCAACATGTAGTGCTTGAAATTGATGGTGATATTCTAAAGTCTGTGTTTAATCCAAACCTGTGACATCTACTGTATATCCTCTTGTGGTCATATACTGTACGTGTATGTGCATACGTACATACAGTGTATGACTACGTATCTTGCGTCTACTCTTTGTGTGTACACATGCGTGACATGTATGATACATGTACAGAGTGCCTTGCATGTGCATATGGTGCAGTGCACAGTACACTCAATTCCGCAACATACGTACTTTCTATATCTCACAGACATATTTCTAGATTCATAATATTATACACTATATAGTACGCAGTGTATAGTTGGCTCAGCTACAGTATTATGTGTACTGTGTGTGGTGCGTTCATTGCGGTTTGTTGGATGTGAGGATATTTTTGGAGGAAGAGGAGGCAAAGCTGCAGGCTGTGTTTGGTCTGGATGTTAAAGGTGTGCAGCTGCTCATCGAAGTGACAGTGTTTGTGTTTGAGCGAGTGAGTGTGTCACAGAGTCACCGGCGCTCTTCTCAAGAAGTTGCAGTTGTGGATGGGGCGGGTGGGTGTGCACGTGTGTCTGAAAGTGTAAGATTTATGTACGTAGATGGTGTGTTCATGTGCATAATGTCATATGTGTACATTAGTCTGTATACATTTGGTATTGGTACTATTGTTTGTAGGCACTAATTTGAGGTAATGTTGAGATTTGCTTAAACCTTGCCTGCTATAATTAATTATAAAAAGTTATTCGTTATACCAATTTAGTTTTGTTCTGTTTATTGTGTTAAAAGGAAATTTGAGTATTTCAAGTTTTCTGAAATTTACCACAATTTACCAACAAAATGCACCGGTACTCTTCTCAAGATGTTGCAGTTGTGGATGGGGCGGGTGGGTATGTCTGAGAGTGTCAGATTTATGTATGTAGATGGTGTGTTCATGTGCATAATGTCTTATGTGTAGATTAGTATTTACCTATTGACTCAATTATCCCGTTAGTGGCGATGTTGTCTGTATCTCCCCAGGACACTGAGGAGCTCAATGTGGAGTTCACTCGTAAAGAGCTCTTCCAGTTTTATTCTCAAGTGAGGACAAATGAACAGAGACTTGGTGTTCATGTGTGTGTGTGTGTGTGTGTGTGTGTGTGTGTGTGTGTGTGTGTGTGTGTGTGTGTGTGTGTGTACGTGTGTGTGTGTGTGTGTGTGTGTGTGTGTGTGTGTGTGTGTGTGTGTGTGTGTGTGTGTGTGTGTGTATGTGTATGCCACTTACATGGTGCTGGTTAAATCGAGGTAGTGCAGATGGGTGCAATATGGAAGTGTGCTGAATGGAAATGTGGAGAGGTTGAGGTAGTGACATGTGGCCACTTGTGACTGTGTATATAGAAGGTCTGAGGATGAGAGTCACAGGTGGAGAGCATAGAGAGTGAGATGAGAGTTATTGTGCTAATGCCCCCTATGTTTTAGAGACCGCTGCACCCCCTCCTCCTCCTCTTCCCTATAAAATGATGTCAATCATGGCATACACAGCTGATCTGAGTGTCCAGCTGCTAAAGACAATCGACAGACAAGTTTCACACTGCATTCACACTGGGCCTGATGTCTTAGCATGTATGCAGCAAAGTTTGCAGCTGTTGTGGTGTTTAGCAATCTATAATTCACCGCTGTCTCTTTCAGTGAACATTGCCATCATACCTTGGGTCACATGACCACTGAACGTTCAGTGTAACATTACCTAGTCACAATGGACTATTGTTGTTTCCATGCCTATCTTCCATCCAATATATTACTCCATTTCATCACAGCATTGAGAAGAGGCTACAAATGTACAAATGAGCTTTATTTCTAAGTCACCAACAGACATTTTTGGTTTGCGGCATAACATCAACAATTATTATTCTCCACATGCACCTAATATGCATAAAAAATGAAATACACAGGTGATACACTGATAGTCTCCCTTATCGATAGTATTGAAAAGGTATCGATACTATTGGCTGCGTGTGACTGTGTATATAGAAGGTCTGAGTATGACAGTTACAGGTCGAGAGCATAGAGAGTGGCATTGTCTGTATGGCATGTGTAGGTATACGTACATATGCATTTATGTATGTATTTGAAATGTGCAATTGGATGGAGAGACTGGGTGCAGCAACGTAAAAGGTCAGTTGAGTGCATGGTGCCTTATCTCCCTCTCTTTATTCTTGTACTGATGTGCTGTGTGCTACTCTCTCCTTTGCTCCAGCTGGAGTCCATTCAGTAGCAGCTGGATGGACTGCATGAGCAGCTGAACACTCTCAGTGGACGGGACCACATGCAAGAGAGGAGTGTATATCCTTGTGTACATGCAGACTTTATATGTACTGTAAAAAGTGAGCATTACTCTGTGAAGCTACGTATACTTGTATATATATATATTTACATGTACAAATGTACACTGTATATATTATGTCTTGAATTAAAATTTGTTCACACACATATATGCATGCATCACAAACACACTGCACTGAACATCACGAGGTGAAAACAAAATGGAGCATCAGTGGAACCAAGTACAGACAATAGACTGCATATAGTACATGTGATCAAAAATAAATGTTAACAGATACACTATATATAAGACTACGCTATGACTTAATTTACATTGACAGTAGTTATATTAGTGCAGTGTTCATGCTCAGTGTCCTTTCCACTGAGTCAACTAGCTCCTCCGGTACATTTGACAGTGTCACCTCTCTTAGAACTTCATTCTTCCTGAAGCCAGCAGCCAGGACACAGCTAGCTCGGTCAATATAGCACACATCCACCTCCACCTTCACTACCTTGGCACAGGAGGCCACCTCCTCCAGCTGTGCCCACTCCTCCTCACTGAACCACTCCTGTAGGTACAAACCACAACACAGTGGTACTGAGGTGACATCTTACAAGAACAACAAACACTGCACTACTGGTATGGCTTCAGGGGAGGACCCTCATAGACGCAAAATGGCTGTTCAACAGGCACACGAGACGGGTGGGTTACATGCACCCACTTTGGGTGAGGTCCACATCTACACACACATGTGATGTCAACAATCAATGTGCACAATGAATGTGTGCAATCACAATGTAAAGTATGCCAAACTCCACCTCTATAATTACCCTCGCTACTATAGCATCACTAGCATATTGGGGTCACCAGCTGTGACAAACAGTCCTGCCCACTAAGCTCTAGCACTGTGTTGTCAGTCCTGTCCTTCCTGCTCCCACAGGACACAGTCTTCAAGTGGACAGAGTGCAGGTCATATAAAACAGTGGTCCCTTGACCCACACACCTACAACTACCCACACTACCTCCTCCTGGTCTGCGTGTACTGACAACTACTGACCACACACCACCACTACTTACACACACACACAGCATTACAATTCGTACACTAGGTGAGAGCACGGCAGTATGGAGTGAGCCTGACCTATATATAGCTAGTGTGAAGTGTGCAGTGAGTGTATCTGATGAGTGGGTGATGAGGGGAAAGAGACACATGTATGCGAGTATGAAACTTGCCCCCAAGGCTTGCGCTGTTAGCTAACCATGGACACAGCAGATAGCAACCTTTGTTATGTGAATTGTGATATTCGTCCACTTTTGGGGCAATTCCTTTACCTCACCAACAGCTGCAGACCACATGGACACCAGCTACACTGCCAGCACCATGCCCCCATGGCCCTACAACTATCACCAGTGGCTGCCAGCATCATTGCCAGCTGTGGCCTCATCACAAGCACCAGCTGTAGCATTATCACCAGCAATGTCAACAACTGATACACAAATGGAGTTGGGCCACACTTTGAGCACTCCACGGCATCCCACAATGTACAACTTCCCTCTCTCACACAGCACACACACTGCTGGGTGCCCTGAGCCTCAGAAGATACTCATACACACATGCGCGCACACGCACACATGTACGTATGCACGCCTGTCAACCCTATGTATGAGCAGCATGATTTACGCACGTATATAGGTGTCTATAAGTACAGCTAGTAGGCTACCCTATATATATATCCACTGCATACCCTCCCCTCATGACTGTCTGTCTGTCTGCCAACACATACTGTATACGTACAAGTGTACATACAGTACACACATATCCACAACAGCTGCGTAGTGGTGGCAATACCAACACAAACTGTGAAGTCTATGATCAGAGGACCACAGAGTAGCTTGAGTGGGAATCAGGAGTAGGCAAAGACAATTAATGAACTGACAGCCAATAACAGTAAACCACAAATTTTCACTGTCGTTGTAACATTGCTCTTTATGTAGTATGCCCAGTGTACACACATGTACTGACATGTAGACACACAATGAGACCTGAACATGCACACTTGGACAAGGGAAGAGCACACATGTCCATGAAAAAGAAGCCATGGGAAGGAGGGGGATAGGAATGGCAATTGGGGAAACACCCTCACAGCTACGTATTGCACTTCACCTTTACACAAACTGCACAATGCTGTCTCCTACAACATGTGTAAATGCACACTCTACAACATGGTGACATGTCTACTCCAGAGCTGGACCAATCAACTACTGACAACTAACAACTTTTGACACTAAAGCATTGCATCATCAGTCCTGTCAACACACACAAGTACTGTACATACCCATGGTGGTTGCAACACTGTGACATGTTCCAGAGGACAGTCTCTGTCTCCTAGTGCCCAGAGCAGTGGCAGAGGGTTTATGTATGCGATAGACAGTTTCCTCAGTTGATGCATTGCCCGACCACATGTGGCCACAGATGAAGCAATTGCACTCCCACTTCCAGACCTTGAAGCACCTAAAGAAGAAAACAGCATTGTCACCACATGTACACCACTCCATTGAACTCTGCTCAGTGGAATGGGGTGATTGTACTTTGTTGTGATAAACACTCCATGCACTGCATCAACATCAAACTGTTGTTAACCTGCAGTTACAAACCCTACCACTTAACATGTACCCAAACGAACAACACAGCAGACAACTGATTATGTACACAACCAAAGCATTTTGAAGGGCAAGGGTGGCAAGGGGAGGGGCGGTGCTTCCAATCTGAGCACTAGCTCTTCTGTGAAGGGCTAGTCCTGGTGTCGGATTGGGACACATGAAACACATAACCAGCAACAGGGAGAGGGGATGCAGTGGGTAAATGAGAAAGTAGTTATGGCGGACAAGGTGTACAATAGGTTGCTCTCTCAACTTCTCTACAGTGGTAAGATGTGAGCATGGACAACCAACACCCCCACACACTCCCTTGTTACATTCACCCATCACCCTCCCTCAGCTACACAGCAACACAGGCTGGGAAGGGACACACACTGACTGGACTCACCTTCTGGATTCAATTCACACTTCATGCACATTGACACAATGCCACTGGCAAATAGGAGCCTGACACAGTCTACGCCACAATCCTGTCTGAGCTACTGGCACAAGGACCAGTTTAAACAGACTATAGACACCAACTACACTCTGTTCACCTTGAGTGGATCCTGAAGCTACACACAGAGGTGTTATGTCACAGTCTCTGCTATTGTGACATTAGGCAGAGGCACACCTTGAGGTCAATTATAGTCACTAGTTGGGTACCTGTCCTATGGACAGAGCTGAGGGGGTGGGATGCCAACCCACTCTCACACTCCATGGGTGACCCAAAGTACATGTGCCAAGTTTGGCTGAGATTGGTTTTACAAACCAACTGGAAGACCAATTCACACTTCAAAGTTGGCCAAATCAGCACATTGTGAGTCCCTACAAATGGCCCAACCCATACATGTACAGACCCTATAGTGCACGTACATGGTATAGTATAGTTACATGTAGGCATGTAGTGATAGGCTCACCTCCGACAGCAAGATCTGTTATTGATAAGTTATCTTTGGCACCACTCAGAATGGGAAGTATGTACCTGCTAGCACCCCAACAGTCATCCCACAGCTGAAGTCTCTTCAGGTGGCAGTGAGAAACCTTCTCTGTCAGCACAGTGCTGTCACCCACCGGCTGCACACATAACATACAGTGACAACAGACAGAGAGTAGGATGGAGCATTCACACACTTGTTGTGTGGGTCAGAGTACACCAGTCGTGTTGACAGCAAGTCAAACAGAGCTATAGGTCTAGCTTGGACACTGACAAATGGCCATGATGTAATGAGATGCATATCAAACTGATTCACACATCCCCCTTCAGAGTGGGGAGTAAAGTGGCACATGTTATGCACTCAAACAACTCAAGTGTAGAAACTAGGAGCAGAAACAGGAGGAAAGCCACACAGCGTGTTCATGTGAACTGGCCCTTCAGAGTCCACACCTCACAACTACATACGTACATACGTACCAGGTGAACATGCACTACTTACTTTATCACCATAGAAGCAAAGAACCAACTCCTCCAATTGCAGGTCAAAGATCCTAGCCACTGCCTCGTGAGTGCCACTATTGAACACTCTCAGGTCCAACTTCTTCAGTGACAAGGCAGCCTCACACAGTACCCTGGCATCTACGCGAATAGGGGAAGAGGAACAAGGGAGAATGGAGGAACACAAGAGACACATCTGGCATCCACACAAAGGGATACAGGGGAGTTAAGAGACATGCAACACACACTACACACACCACACAAGTGACACATACTAGATACTTAAGAATGCGTACAATAAGTGGGTCACTTGTACATATACTTCACTGAAAGAGACAACAACTGAAGGGGCACACATGCACAACCCTCATACAACATGGATGACACCAACAATCAGTGTGGTCCATTCACTCACCTTCAGTGGATAACTCGCCCACATATAGTGACAGTGACTGCAAAAGAGGGTTGAACCGTACAGCAGAACATACATGATGAAAACTGGTGGGGGATGCTGATATGCACATGTCTAGTTCAGTCAGGTGTTTGCACTTGGTGAGGCAGTGACTGATTGCCATGGTGTCAAAAGGAGTGAGGTAGAAACCAAAGGTGAGATGGCTGTTCAACTGAGTGGCAATGCTCTGGGTGAGAGACTCATTCTGAGACTCAAACAAAGCATGAAACACATACAAAAGATAAGGATTGTCAGTGTCACACTTTGATGGCAGGCCACCACCGCTGGTGGGAAGGATGGCCTCGCTGACAACTGGTGACTTGAGCTTTGTCAAACCAGCAAAGAACTTCAGGACAACGGCAAACTTGGGGTTGTGGCGGTTCTTCCTCCAGAAGGCAGCTTGTTCTGCCTCGGGCAACAACGAAAGATGGTAGGCAGCAAAATATTCTTGTTTTGTGGTATGGCTGAAGTTCAGAGTGCTGTGTGTTGAGTAACCAGGTTCCTCAGCAGCGTACAAGTGAAGCAGGCCACAGAAGTACTCATCCAGTGATGTACTGCGTGGGATCGAGTAGGTGTCACGCACATCAGCTGCTTGGAAGATGTAGTCAGGAGGTTCGCGATTCAGACCAGTGTAGGCGAGGTCACCGAGGGCTAACAACAGGGGCTCCACTTTGGATGGGATAACTTCATAACTTGGATTCTTCTTCTCTCGTTTCTCTCGAGTAACTGTCCTGGCAATGGAGGACTTGTAGCACTCGGTCATGGTTGCAGGGAACGACGACCTGCCAGCAACTCCGCTCTCATAGATAGAACAGAAGATCAGCAAATTCATTGGTACATAAACTCCTCCCATGAGGTCTGGACGGGCCCTCAGATCACTCAGCATTGCTTCCCCCTTGCCTGGCTCGCTCTTGAAGAACTCCTTCACGTAGGACTCCACTGCTTCTTCATCAAATCCTAGGATCTCGTAGAAGAGAGTGACGTGTTGTTGCAGAAGGGGGCACCCACCGGGACGGGTGGACACAATGAAGTGGGCTTGGGGAAGTGCACGGCCTTCCAAGAGGGCTCCTAGGAGGGATCCATCATGGCTGTCCATCAAGCCGCGCACCTCATCTGCTCCGTCAAAGATGATCAGTACATTCGCACCCTCACTCTCCAGCAGGGCTTCAGTCGAGGTAGAGCTCTTCTTCCCTCGGATGTAGTATTGCATCAGTTGCTCCAGACCAGCATCACTGTCGTTCTTCAGAGCTTCAGACACGGCCTTCTCACGCAGGGGGAAGTAAAGGACAAGGGAGAAGTCACTTGCTTCATCATCAGCCGCTCTTTGGCACACGTGCTTGAGGAAGGTTGTCTTCCCTGTGCCTGGTTGCCCATAAACGACCCTGGTTTGATCAGATCCTTTGCGCAGGAAGTGACTGACTGTCACTTGTTCAGCTCCCTCTGACAGGCGTACGCCGCAGTCACGGAACCGCTTCAGGAACTCGGCTTGATCCGGATCGTCCTGTTTTCTTGGTTTAGGGGCATTCTGCAACACAGCTACTTTGGTGAACTGCAGTGTGCGTTGTCCTTCTCTAAGGGACAGCTGCTTGTATCTGCTGTATACACGTTTTTGCACGTGTTGGAGTGGCTCTGGGAGGATGGGCGATGCCTCCACCTGCCGAGGGAGGGGAGGGTGAAAAGAGGTAAGTGTGCGGTTAAGGCCTGAGCAGTCAAAAATGAGCCAAACTATTTGACAACACTGCAACTGCCTTTGTCATGATTAATGACATTTACCAGCGGGGTGTATCTGTAAATTAATTAAATAGGGTAGTGATGTGAGGTAGATCAGATACAGTAAGAGTGCGGGAATGAATCTACGCAGGACGAAACAAAATAGAATAAAAATAATGCCTAAACAGAAATGGCCTACAAGGAGCGGGAAGTGAAAAGGGAAAGAAGACCATGCAGTTCAGCTGCACTCCTAACCCCACCAAGCCCCTCTCAACAGGAAGACGGGTCCCATGACTCTATGCAGCTCTGCTTGACTGAACTGAGTTGGTGTTTCCCCCTTTTTTTCCTTTTCCTTTCTTTCTACCCCCCCCCCCCCCCCTTTACATTTACCCATTCTGGTTTTCATTATTTAGTCTACTTTAGTTCTGTCTTCAAGTTGACATATGTAGATTTATTCCTGCACTCTTACATGCTGTTGATTGTAGAAAGCAAGCAATCGTAGTGTTAAGTTGCATCCCACATGTCTATCTCTATTTATACACACCCCACTTCTAAATGCCATTAATCACTGACGAAGGCAGCTGTAGTGTTGCTGAAACATTTGATTTACCTTTGATCGACCTGACTAGTGTTCTGGGCAAAGTTATCGAGAGGTAGAGTTACAGTGAGAGTGAACAGTGAGTGGCAGTCGGTGTGTGTTAACTTGCCAGCAATAACTCAATTTCAAGAGTATAAACAGATTGAACCATGCAGTGAAAAGACACAACAAGTGCCCTTTCTCCTGGTGGGAGGAATGTGTGGACCCTGTCCACCACTTTCGGTGGAGATCACACTCAGAAAAGTAAAACATGCAACAAGCCAATCACTAACATTTCAATACCTCCATGGATTCCGCTGCATATGTATTCTATAATATTATTGCATAAAATTGAGAAACTCTTCAGTCTATAAAAGGTCACTCCATGAATAAACAGAGCTCATATAGGGTAGTGGATGTATTGACCACAGACACACGGTCAATGTCCTGTGAAATTGTTGCCTTCATTGAAAATGTGGAAAGGAAATGTTTTACCATCAGAAGTGCGTCACAATCTATCACCACATGTAGGTGTAAGACACTATGCGATATGCGTATATGGCATATACGCATATCGCATACTCTCTTACATGCTCTCAGTAATTTTTATGTATAGCCACATGGCTCACTGAAAATTCTTCCAGGTAAAGGCAGTGAGAGTGGGACAGTGAACAGGGGAGCAGTGAATCTAATTTGGTGTGACCCTTCTCACTAGCTCACTTGACACCTGTGTGTGTATCGGTTATTGTATGAGGTAGAGGTTGGGATGCGATTTATCACCCCAGACAAGAAGTGCCAAGGGTGACAAATTGCATCCCAATCAACACCAAATTTAATAGCCATCTTACACAACGTGGGTATGAGGACTATGGGCATTTATTTTGAACGGAATGCACAGGTTCACACCAAATCCTATGCAGATGGAAGGCTGACGCTGCCAGAACAGCTCTGAATTGCTCAAAAGGCAAAGTCATCCAGTTGTTGTTTCTCTTAGTGTTGAAAAGAGCTTGGGCAACAAACATTGACTGGACATCATCACTGGTCATTAGCAGGTCACATCGCTTCTTGTAGTCCTGCAACGCAGCTAACAACAGAGAGTCCTCTCCTCCTCCTGTTGTTCTGAAAATGCCTGAGACACCTGCAACAGCAGATCATCCTCCCAAATGGTCGAGAAAGGACGGTCAAAGAACGATTCTTCAGCAGTTCAGGCGTTCGAAATTGAAGGAACCGCGGGAATGCACAGCTCACAGGATCTGCTACCTTTTTCCATTGTGGCAATGGCTGTGATAGGAGTTGTAAGTCATGGCTTTCAAGTTCTCCAGAATCTCCAGAATCAGCAAGTTAGAGCAGTTCCTGCAGCACTTAATAATAATAATAACTTATCGACCAGCAGTCAGGTCAATAATTTTATGATTATTATCGACCCAACCACATCAAAGGAAATGCCCAAGGACAGTTGTGTAATGTCAACATTGTGCCCTGTATACATATGTGTACTTTAGTCCTGTACCAACGACTGACAGTAATGCTAAGAGAGAAGAATGAGCATATTCTGTTCACACGTGTGTACATGCTCACTCTCAGACACAACACATGCAACTGGCAACGCTGTTAAGAAAGAAGAATGATACTATGAGCCTCCTCAAACATGTGCATGCATGCAAGCGTGCTCTTACACACAACACATGTAGTTGACAGCAGACCCCACTCAACTCACGTCCTGGGAAAGAGGGTCTTGTGTCTGACTGAGATTGTTCACTTCAGTAATGTGAGAGTCCTGCCCACTGTCCGAGAGTTGGTCACCTACAAGGAGCAAGTATGTAACAATACTATAGTTCTTAGTGAGTGTTGTGCAAGCTATTGTGTAATTTGTACAAGTGCGCTAACTACGTACACAGCTTGAGGAAAGTGACGATTAGAGAAAGAGAACCACGACCCGGTGCCCAAACTCATGGCCTATGTGCTAGCGCAGAGTTTCAGCCACGTGAGCCATTGATCCGGCCACGATTTTTGTCCCCAATAGTCGTAGATATGGTCATGGGCGGGCCGCAATGCTGCAACCACTTAGGACCCGTGCCTTGAGGCTTGATCTGTGCGATGGCACGCTCAGTGTGTAAACGTACACACCAGTTTGCATAACACTCACTGACAACGTACAGAGAGATAGGAACAGTGCAGCATCATCCAACTCAGGTTCGCGGGCTCATGCAAGTGCTAGCTGCCAGCTGAGCATACCATCAAACAGATCAAGCCTCAAGGCACAGGTCATAAGTGGACACAGCATTGTGGCCCACCAACGACCATATCTATGGTGATTAGAGACAAAGAATCTTGGCCAGATTGGTGGCTTGCATGGCTAAAACTCTGCAGTAGAGCGTAGGCCACAAGTTTGGGTGCCAGGTTGTGGGTATTTTCCCCAATCACCACTTTCCTCAAGCTGTGTAATTAGCGAACTTGTACAATACTATAGTTCAAACAAATAAATGCCACATTTCCAGCAACTTCCCTCCAGTAAGAGGTCAATTCGTACATAGGTACTTCTCACCTGCATACAACCCAGGCCCTCAACAACATTAGACACAGGGTATGTCACCTGTGCTCTCTCACGCAACGCTCACCCTTCTCCAGTGCACTCTTCATCTCTTCCCCAAGTTGGTTCATCTTGGGGTTGCCCAAAGTGTTAATCATTTCGTCACAGACTTTCAGCATGGCCTCTTTGGTGCAGCTCCCCAACAGGAAGTCATGCAGGAACTGGTTCTTCTGTCTTCCGTCGTCAGTCCGTGTGATTCTCTTCTGCTGGCCATCTCTGAATATGTTGTAATACTTCAGGTTCATTACAATGGCATCGGCATCCACTTCTTCAATGAAACGCTGTCTGAAGGCAACAAGAACTTGCTCAGCTGTATAGATGGAAGTGGAAAAGGAAGACACGTCACTACAAGCAGACTGCTACACCACTCTTCACATTCCATACATGAGCAAATAGGCATACATATATACATAACATGTACGTAGATACATGTGTTGTTGGCCCCTAATCTGTGGCACTGCATGTGTTCATGCCCACAACTTTTCTACATATTGAGCTCCTACAAGACCCGTTTCATTGCCCATCTTCCACCTCCATAAATGCTCAACGCACGATTTGCTGCTATTTTCTCTTCGCCGCTGTGAGGTACGAATCTGGCACCACAAATCGATAACTGACGGCAAAAAGAGACCTGAAGTGGTAACTGGCTAAAGATGTGCCGCTATTTTCTCTTCGCTGCCAAAGGTACACAAATACAAGGCGCGTGCTATCTCCCGTTGCGATTCATGTGCAAAGGACAATTTGCTGCCATTCTCCCTTCTCCGCCATAGGTATACAAATCCACCGCCATACATGAACAACTAACGGGGAAGAGACCTGAAGTGGTGCAGCAGCATGGTGCGGTGGGTGTGGGCTAGCTAAGACTCCAAGCGCATGCAGCACACTTCCAGTCTTTCCTGACTCACCAGACATCCCACCATGTGGCCTTGAACTTTCTCTCAGTGATGGTCGGCCTTCCATTTGGCGAGCCATTGGGGGCACACGGTCGATCGCGATCGTCTACGGAGAGTCAGCGGTCAAGTCACTGTTCCTGTATAATATCCGGTATCGGATACGCAACGTGTATAACGGTTCGCGCATGCACGCATGCAAAGTGGTCTTCGCTCAAACATACTATAATACAGAATACCAAAACCAAACAATACCACACCCCACTGTCAGATATACAAACAATACAAACAACAACAACATTATGATCTAAATAGTCCGGAGTGTGTACATGACCCTAACGCCCTTCACTCCTATAACTAGCTAACAACTCTCTACTGTCTCGATCGGAAGGCTCAGCAGTCTCCTCTTGCAAGCTCCACTGCACATTGCACCTGCTGTAACATCTCAGGGTCGCCGGCCAGCACGGTGCACACATGCTGCAGGACACTGTCATTGCCGGGCAGGAGGAGAAACTCCAAACACACTGACTGCAGCCTCAGGAGATGCTCTGAGAAGCTCACAAGAAGTGGAAAGAGTAACGAGCCCTGGTGCAGGGTCCTCCTCACAATGGGCAATGCCAAATCAGTCAGCTCAAATATGTGGAATTTCTCCGCTAGAATACACAACTGAATAGCTACATCTGAAACAAGTGAAGAGAATACACTAATTCACTGTAATTCAGGGATACCAAAGACCAGTAAAGACTTGTTTATCCAACCAAATCGATCCTACCTATACGCACACTCCAGCCAGCAGTACACTGTCATCACACTGTACACAAGGGGCTATCTGCAGCCACAGCACAAGCCCATAGCCTAACAACACATAAGGACTACCTTCGCTGATGTCCACGCTGCCTGTGTAGAGGAAGGAGAGGACTAGCTCCAGTGCTTGAGCCCCAAAGCTCTCACACAGCACCACATGGGATATGTGAAGAGGAAGAACAACCTCCACTGGAGCTAGAATGGAGCTCTGGGGGGACATGGACTGGTGAGAAGTGGGTGGGGCTTGCTGAGCAGTGGGTGGGGCCTGGGACCTGCAAACATTGTTAGGACAACCACATACGCAGGACAGACATGCAATAACCCACACATCCACACACTCTACTACAAGTGCATACCCCATACATACACCACCCTCGTTGTGCATCACTATCAAACAGCTATTGGGAAGAAGTGCATGCGCGCATACCTTCTTCCTGTCGACTGCAGTGATGAGAACAATGCTTCATGTCCACCAGCAGTGCACAGGCTGAGCCGTTGGACAGAGAGTGTGCCGTGTGCTGCTGCCACTCCCACAAGCCGCACTGCCCCTCCCCCTCCCGGTGGGGCGTGTCTCAACACAAGGTGCAGTGTGGAGTGCTGCACAACTCCACTGACTGCAACGGTCTGCACCTCCTCGAGGGCCTTTCCCTGAAATACGAGACGCTGTTGTTCCACTGGGACCCCCACCTGCATGGCTAACTTCAACTTGATGTCTGCAATGGTCTCATTTGAACGTGTCCATACCATGTACGAAGGCCCATTGAAGGCATTCACAGTCACTTGAAATGGAGCTACAACACACATTGACATTTATCATATATACCTTTGTTGTACATCACTATCATAGAGCTATTTGGAAGAAGTGCATGCACGCACACCTTCTTCCTGTCGACTGCAGTGATGAGACAATGGAGAGCTCATTGAGATGGAGCACACCAGTCAGCCATCATCAGATCGAGGCAGCTCCCTCCACGACCGAGGTCTGTGGTCAAACATGAGTCTGTGGAGGAGAAGAGGAAGAGGGAGGGAGGGACGGGGGGAGGAGAGGTTGCGAGAATGGGATAGGAGAGTAAGGGAGGGAAGAGATGAGAAGAGAAAAGAGGGGAGATGAAGTGGGAATGAAGGAGATGGAGGAGGACCAAAGAAGATATGGCAGGTGTCTAAAAGAAGAGCGACATACGTACATAGCAGCAGCTAAGTGTGTAGTAGGACACTACATACATACGTATATACTACACATATAAATATGCATAATTACAGTATGTGACAATATAACGTTATCGTACCGTTTTTATGAAACGAAAACGGAACGACCTTTTCCATTGTAGGAAACAATGGTATATGCAGACCGCACGATTATTTGTTTTCTACGCAATCGTTTTTCCTCCATTCTGCCAGAAGGCAGTTAAACAAACAGACGAAACGGAACGTCCATTTAAACGATTCGACCTTCCCGTATAAACGAAATGAAACGATAACGTTATATTGTCACATACCGTATATATATACTTCGTATGTAGGTACCAATACTACGCATGTACATGCATATATACGTATATACGCACCACTCATGCATGTACCAATACAGGGAGTGGGTGGGTAGGCACATGAAGTGTACCACTGGTAGAAAGCACACACATTGGCACGCAAACACATGCACATACATACTCATACACACACACACATGTACAGACTCAGAGCTGCCCCACCCACGTACATATGTACAACTGCCCGCCCACCAACACACCTGCCCACCCACCACTTCCACTTACACAGCTGCCCCGCCCACCTGGAAGTGCTGCCACTCCTTGAGCTGCTTGGTGTCAGGGAAGCTGATCCCGTAGATCCTCTGCAGTGACTCAGCGTCAGCCTTCCCTTCCCAGTAGGTGGACGAGTTCTTTGTGATCTTATTGGCCTTGATCTTCCCTGTGTGCCGCACGTGGGGCCCACGACAGAGGTCGATCAGCGGTCCACAGCGGTAGACGGTGGTCTTGGGCTGTGTGATCTTGTCATGGGTGATACGGCACTTGAACTCGTTGTACTGCACCAAACAAGGGAGGTGAAGCCACTGGAGGAACACTACAGCAAATGTACGTACATCTTTTAAACCCTCACTGCAGCTATTTCTCTAACGAGAAGTTTAGTGAAACACACAACGCTACACAGCTACTGTATTCGAACTAATCCACATACTGTAAGAAACGTGAAGGAGCCTTTGGTGCAGCGGGCACAACAAGAGGTTCCCAAAGCTTACATGTCACACATTCATTGACACATTCATTGATTATGTCTTGCTAAGATACGAATGTATATTCCAGGTTGTGGCTTTACATGGGAAGTGGTACGTTGACATTGTTAGTGTTTTACATCCGTATGTGCGTTTGCTAAAGTTCTTGACGATCCATGTTCTGCTCACTTCCTTTCTCTCATCAACTTCCACTCATCTCACACCTCATGCAATGAAACCAGTCCAAACTCCTGTAAGCCAGCTATACCTTACATGACATATGTACGCAGCCACACAAGTGGCTGCATCATACAGGTAGACAACAGTGTTTTAGGCAGTGCGGCTATAGAAGGGCCATGCGACAACAGAGGGAGGCTGGGTTCTTCAGAGAGGTGGCTGTCTTACAGTGACCATCACAGACAGTTTCCACTGTACTCACGTCATGTCCTCTACACCCCCAGTGTCTGATGCCCTCATCCCTCACCCCTCACCCACACACCAGCACACCTTGAACATCTCCATCAGCTCATCCTTGCTCATCTCCAGCCGCACAAAAGGCTGTTTCTCTTTGACAATGCCCCTGAAGAGTGTGTCGAGCTGGTCAAAGTCCGTGGAGGAGACCTGCCGTCCCTCCAGGAACATGTCGTAGTAGTACCCATCCTCAATTGGAGGTCCGTAGCAGAGGCAGCCCCCGTAGTGCCTCTCCATGGCCTCCCCCAGGATGTGGGCACTCGAGTGCCAGAACACCTGCTTGCCTGGGAGAGGGAGGGGAGAGAGGGAGTGTGCATAGGAGGGGAGGGGAGTGCGTATAGGAGGGGGAGGGGGGAGTCTGTAAAGGGCAGAGGGGAGGGGAGTGTGCGAAGCACACACCCCCTACCTGAAGGCCACAACATACGTACCTTCAGTGTCGTCAAACTTCAAGATCTCCACCTTGGCATCACCCTCCAGCGGCCGGTCAAGGTCCCACAAGACACCGTTCACTTTGGCAATCACTGCATTGTCGGCCAGCCCTTTACTGATCTGACCAGCAACATCGTAGGGTGTGGTCTCCCACGCCTTGCCGTCTATCACCTTCCCATCGGACAGAGTCACCTTGATTGGACTACGCTCCTTGGCCGCTACTTCAGCGTCGTACTTGGCCTTCAGCTTCTCAAACAGGGCTAGACGCTCAGCAAGGTACGACGGAGGGGGCTCCAACTGCGCACATGTTACAATGTACATTCACACGTGTGCAAGTACACAGACACAGATACACACACACAGATACACGAGAGAGAAACACACAGATGAAGATTGAGAAGAGCATGATGAACCTGAATCCCTCAATACATGGGGCTCCAACTGCGCACATGTACATACACGTGTGCAAGTACACACACAGACACACACACACACACATACACGAGTGAGTACCCCACAGAGAAAGATTGAGAAGATCATGGTTTAATCTAAATCAATACATGTATAGCTTCCTACATCATACATACATACATACATGTACATACATACAATGATGTACAATGCATTGGGAACTTTGCCATATATTGTGCACAAAAAATACAAACCAGTCATACTATATCCACTCGCATGAGATTTAACACGTGTGATACCACTACCGGCTAGGCCAGCTAGTTCAGGCCATGTCATCAGACTGCTGACACGTTTATTGCGTGTTACAGGATGAGAGGTCACACAACGTGTGATACCAGTACATGCTACAGCTGTAAGGTCTAGCTTAGTCAAACGCTTGTGGAGGGTCCAAGCACAATGAACACACCTCCAGGGGGTACTTATGTTTCACTGCCTTGTCTGGAGTAGCCTTTTGCTTCTTCTCTGCCATGACGAATAAGCTCCTTACCCAGCGGGTCCTGTTCCTCACTGCTAACAATGGAGCCCTACCAGTGGCACGAGCAATCATGGGCACATGTGGTGAAACCGTATACGGAGATACGGATAATCAGAAAACGGAACAGGGGAAATTCCCTACCGAAGCAAGCCAGAAGGTGCATATCCAGGTGTTTGCTCGTGTGCGCGCACTTGTGTGAAGAGTACATTTCAGCTGCACGTCTCTGTGAACTATGTGTACATGTAGTGCAGACCTGTCAGAAGCTACAGCTGAAAGCTTGGATCTGGAGGTAAAACTGGATAATTTGAGACAGCAGGTAAATTGGATATTCTGACCGGCACACGGTAGGGTGTGGTCTCCCATGCCTTGCTGTCTGCCATTGTTGTATCAGTTGCTTTAAGGTTGTCAACAAAGGTGAAACGGAGATATTGTATACTTTTGGTATTGGTACTATTGTTTTGTAGGTACTAATTTGAGATAATGTTGAGATTTGCTGTTGAAAACACTTATATAGTGCCATATTAACAGTAGCCTTCATTAAGGTATGCAATTGACCCAATTCTCCTGTTAGTGGTGATGTCGTCTGTATCTCCCCAGGACACTGAGGAGCTCCGTGTCGAGTTCACTCATGAAGAGCTCTTCTAGTTTTATTCTCATGTGTGTGTGCGTACTTGTGCGTGCATGTGTGTGCGTGTGTGTGTGCATGTGTGTGTGCATGTGTGTACGTGTGTGTGTGTGTGTGTGTATGTGTGTGTGCGTGTGTGTATGTGTGCGTGTGTGTGCATGTGTGTGCGTGTATGTGCGTGTGTGTGCATGTGTGTGTGTGTGTGTGCATGTGTATGTGTGTGTGCGTGTGTGTGTGTGTGTGTGTGCGTGTGTGTGCATGTGTGTATACGTGTGTATGTGCGTGTGTGTGCATGTGTGTGTGTGTGCATGTGTGTTAGTGTGTGTGCTCGTGCGTGCTACTTACATGGTGCTGGTTAAGGGGACCACAGATCGAGGTAATGCAGATGGGTGCAGTATGGAGGTGTGCTGAATGGAAATGTGGAGGCGTTGAGGTAGTGACATGTGGCCACTTGTGACCGTGTATATAGAAGGTCTGAGGATGAGAGTCACAGGTGGAGAGCATAGAGAGTGGCATTGTCTGGTATGGCATGCGTAGGTATTCGTACGTATGCATTTATGTGTGTATTTGAAATGCATATGTGCAATTGGATGGAGAGACTGCTGGGTGAAGCAACGTAAAAGGTCAGTTGAGTGCATGATGCCTTATCTCCCTCTCTTATTCTTGTACTGATGTGCTGTATGCCACTCTCTCCTTTGCTCCAGCTGGAGTCCATTCAGTAGCAGCTGGATGGACTGCATGAGCAGCTGAACACTCTCAGTGGACGGGACCACATGCAAGGGAGGAGTGTATATACTTGTGTGCATGCAGACTTTATATGTACTGTAAGTGAGCGTTACTCTGTGAACCTACGTATGTGTAAATACAGTATATACACATACCAATGAAGAAGACAAAGAAATGTGGGTTTTACATAGTCACACAAATTAAGTGGGTATTACAGTACATAGTCACAAATTAAGCTCAGTTAGCGAGGAGTTATATTATTTAAATATAATGTGTGTGCGTATTAAAACTTTACCTAACAACAACAGTTAGTTCTGCATTTGACTGCAATATCTCTCTCACTTTTTCTTTCACATCTTTTGGTACACCAGTGAATTCCACTTCCTTGAGTACTTTGTTCCTAACAAGCCCTGCAGCCAGGACTGTGCAACCTTTACCATTACCCAGACCCTGAAGGCCGTACACCTTCATCACCTCCACCTTCACTACCTGGGCACAGGAGGCTGCCTCCTCCAGCTGTGCCCACTCCTCCTCACTGAACCTCCACTGTAGGTACAAACCACAAGACAGGGGTACTGAGGTGACACCTTACAAGAACAACAAACACTGTACTACTGGTGTGGCTTCAGGGGAGGTCCCCCATAGACACAAAATGGTTGTTCAACAGGCACATGAGATGGGTGGGTTACATGCACCCACTTTGGGTGAGGTCCACATCTACACACACATGTGATGCCAACAATCAATGTGCACAATGAATGTGTGCAATCACAATGTAAAGTACACCAAACTCCACCTCTATAATTACCCTCGCTACTATAGCACCACTAGCATATTGGGGTCACCAGCTGTGACAAACAGTCCTGCCTACTAAGCTCTGGCACTGTGTCATCAGTCCTGTCCTTCCTGCTCCCACAGGACACACAGTCTTCAAGTGGACGGAGTTTGGGTCATATAAAACAGAGGTCCCTTGACCCACGCACCTACAACTACCCACACTACCTCCTCCTGGCCTGCATGTACTGACAACTACTGACCACACACCACCACTACTTACACACACACACACAGCATTACAACACGTACACTAGGTGAATGCACGACAGTATGGAGTGAGCCTGACCTATATATAGCTAGTGTGAGGTGTGCAGTGGGTGTATCTGACGAGTGGGCGATGAGGGGAAAGAGACACATGGAGGCGAGCATGAAACTTGCCCCCAAGGCTTTCGCTGTTAGCTAACCATGGAGACTGCAGATAGCAACCTTTGTGATGTGAATTGTGATATTCGTCCACTTGTGGGGCAATTCCTTTACCCCACCAACAGCTGCAGACCACATGGATACCAGCGACACTGCCAGCACCATGCCCCCATGGCCCTACAACTATCACCAGTGGCTGCCAGCATCATTGCCAGCTGTGGCCTCATCACAAGCACCAGCTGTAGCACCATCACCAGCAATGTCATCAACAACTGATACACAAATGGAGTTGGGCCAGACACTTTGAGCACTCCACGGCATTCCACAATGTACATCTTCCCTCTCTCACACACCACACACACTGCTGGGTGCCCTGAGCCTCAGAAGATACTCATACACACATGCGCACACACGCACACATGTACGTACACACGCCTATCAACTCTATGTATGAGCAGCATGATTTACGCACGTATATAGGTGTCTATAAGTACAGCTAGTAGGCTACCCTATATACTGTATATATCCACTGCCTACCCTCCCCTCATGACTGTCTGTCTGTCAACACATACTGTATACGTACGTACAAGTGTACATACAGTACACACTTATCCACAACAGCTGTGTAGTGGTAGCAATACCAACACAAACTGTGAAGTCTGTGATCAGAGGACCACAGAGTAGCTTGAGTGTGAATCAGGAGTAGACAAAAGACAATTCATGAACTGACAGCCAATAACAGTAAACCACAAATTTTCACTGCATGTCGTTGTAACATTGCTCTTTATGTACTATGCCCAGTGTACACACATGTACTGACATGTAGACACACAATGAGACCTGAACATGCACACTTGGACAAGGGAAGGGCACACATCCATGAAAAAGAAGCCATGGGAAGGAGGGGGATACGAATGGCAATTGGGGAAACACCCTCACAGCTACGTATTGCACTTCACCTGTACACAAACTGTACAATGCTGTCTCCTACAACATGTGTGTACATGCACACTCTACAACATGGTGACCTGTTTACTCCAGAGGTTGGACCAAACAACTACTGACAACTAACAACTTTTGACACTAAAGCATTGCATCATCAGTCCTGTCAACACACACAAGTACTGTACATACCCATGGTGGGATCTCCACTGTGACATGTTCCAGAGGACAGTCTCTGTCTCCCAGTGCCCGGAGCAGTGGCAGAGGGTTGGTGTAGTGGATGGTCAGTTTCCTCAGTTGACGCATTGCCTGACCACATGTGGCCACAGCTAAAGCAACTTCAACACTTCCAGACCCACTTTCAGACACCATTGAACCTAAGGAAGAAAACAGCATTAATTGCACAACTGCATTCAGTTGCCCTTGAGGGGCTTCCCAAACAGCAAGGACTGCTGCACATTCACTCACACTTCACCACATGTACACCACTCCATTGAACTCTGCTCAGTGGAATGGGGTGAGTGTATTTTGTTGTGACAAACACTCCATGCACTGCCTCAACATCAAACTGGTGCTAAGCTGCAGTTGCAAACCATACCACTTAACATGCACCCAAACGAGCAACACAGCAGATACTGATTATGTACACAACCAAGCATTTTGAGGGGCAAGGGTGGCAAGGGGAGGGGCGGTGCTTCTAATCGGAGCACTAGCTGTTCTGTGAAGGGCTAGTCCTGGTGTCGGATTGGGACACGTGAAACACACAACCAGCAACAAGGGAGAGGGGATGCAGTGGGCAAATGAGAAAGCTGTTATAGCAGACAAGGTGTACGATAGGTTGCTCTCGACTTCTCTACACTGGTGAGATGTGAGCATGGACTGCCAACACCCACACACACTCCCTTGTTACATTCACCACTCACCCTCCCTCAGCTACACAGCAACACAGGCAGGGAAGGGACACACACTGACTGGACTCACCTTGCACCCTTCATGCACATTGACACAATGCCACTGGCAAATAGGAGCCTGACACAGTCTACGCCACAATCATGTCTGAGCTACTGGCACAAGGACCAGTTTAAACAGACTACAGACACCACCCGACTACACTCTGTTCACCTTGAGTAGATCCTGTAGCTACACACAGACCACAGTGGTGCTATGTAAACAATCATCTGCTACTGTGACATTAGGCAGAGGCACACCTTGTCACTAGTTGGGTACCTGTCCTAAGGACAGGGCTGAGGGGGCGGGATGCCAACCCACTCTTACACTCCATGGGTGACCCAAAGTACATGTGCCAAGTTTGGCTGAGATTGGTTTTACCATAGATCCTCCAACAACGGGATTGGCAACTCCCAGTATTGCGTATAAATTTGTATTGTTTATACGCCATATATAACGTAATAATTGTCGATGAAGTCATACTTCCGGTTTCTAGGTGTGTTACGCTCTGCTCCCGAATGAAGACATCACTGTAGCCACACGAACTGCTATCTGTAGTGCTTGGAAACGGTTTAGAAAGGAAAGCTATAGCTAGATGTCATCTGCTAAGGCTGTGTAATAGCGTAGTATAATTTGCTAAGCACATTTCAGAAAGAAACATTGCAGTATTTGAAGAAAACGAGGATTTCTATGCATTTAATCCATTTTGAAGCAGTTTACGCTGAGGCGGTAGCATGCTTCACTGTCAGACATTGGCCGTTAGAAAGTAAGCTCCGTGCCCTGTGGAAAGATGCACATTTCGCCTTGTACAAGCCTTCCTGAAGGTTGCAATACGGCCAGATGTCTACTTTTACCCAGGCTAACCTTGAAACAGCCTTAAGATTGCGTGTTGCTTGAAGCATATCGTGTTTGGTATCATTCGAATCAGCTAAAAGCGCTACGTAGCAAGAGACGCCATTTTTTCCGGTTATTTGCTTCCGTAAGGAGAAGTGAACGTCAGAAGTTAGTCAATTGGCACTCCGGGTGACAACGATGTCGCAATAGAGCTGCTCAATGACATTCATAAAGCAACTACAATTATATTCATAATTATTGCACGTCATGAATCTAATTATATACTGAATAAGTAGCACTATAATCTACATTGACACCCGCTCTCGCATTCTTGTGGCTTAAATTGCTAAGTGTTAAGCAAACAACGGAAGTCTTCCATTATTGCAACACCGTAACACACCTAGTTCCCAATTTTTTTTGAGTTTCCAATCCCGTTGTTGGAGGATCTATGGTTTTACAAACCAACTGGAAGACCAATTCACACTTCAAAGTTGGCCAAATCAGCACAATGTGAGTCCCTACAAATGGCCCAACCCATACATGTACAGACCCTATAGTGCACGTACATGGTATAGTATAGTTACATGTAGGCATGTAGTGATAGGCTCACCTTCGACATCAAGATCTGTTATTGAAAAGTTATCATTGGCTCCACTCAGAATGGGGAGTAGGTTCCTGCTGTCACTAAACAGCTGAAGTCTCTTCAGGTGGCAGTGAGAAACCTTCTCTGTCAGCACAGTGCTGTCACCCACTGCCTGCACACATAACATACAGTGACAACAGACAGAGAGTAGGATGGAGCATTCATACACTTGTTGTGTGGGTCAGAGTACACCAGTCGTGTTGACAGCAAGTCAAACAGAGCTATAGGTCTAGCTTGGACACTGACAAATGGCCATGATGTAATGAGATGCATCTCAAACTGATTCGCACATCCCCCCTCAGAGTGGGGAGTAAAGTGGCACATGTTATGCACTCAAACAACTCAAGTGTAGAAAGTAGGAGCAGAAACAGGAGGAAAGCCACACAGCGTGTTCATGTGAACTGGTCCTTCAGAGTCCACACCTCACAACTACATACATACTTACATCAGAGAGGAGGGTAAGAACCAACTCCTCCAAAGCTCGAAGGACGAAGATCCCAGCCAGTGCCTCGTGAGTGACACTATTGTGTACTGTCAGGTCCAGCTTCTTCAGTGACATGGCAGCCTCACACAGTGCCCTGGCATCTACGTGAATGGGGGAAGAGGAACAAGGGAGAATGGAGGAACACAAGAGACACATCTGGCAGCCACACAAAGGGATACAGGGAGTTAAGAGACATGCAACACACACTACACACACCACACAAGTGACACATACTAGATACTAAAGAATGCGTACAATAAGTGGGTCACTTGTACATATACTTCACTGAAAGAGACAGCAACTGAAGGGGCACACATGCACAACCCTCATACAACATGGATGACACCAACAATCAGTGTGGTCCATTCACTCACCTTCAGTGGAGAACTGGTCCACACCTAGTGACAGTGACTGCAAAAGAGGGTTGAACCGTACAACAGAACATACATGATGGAAACATGTGGGGGTAAGGTAAAAAATACCATATGATGGTATATCAAGTTCAGTCAAGTGTTTGCACTTGGTGAGGCAGTGACTGATTGCCATGGTGTCAAAAGAGGTGAGGTACAAAAAAAAGGTGAGATGGCTGTTCAACTGAGTGGCAATGCTCTGGGTGAGAGACTCATTCTGAGACTCAAACAAAGCATGAAACACATACAAAAGATAAGGATTGTCAGTGTCACACTTTGATGGCAGGCCACCACCGCCGGTGGGAAGGATGGCCTCGCTGACAACTGGTGACTTGAGCTTTGTCAAACCGGAAAAAAACTTCATGACAACGGCAAACTTGGGGTTGTGGCGATTCTTCCTCCAGAAGGCAGCTTGTTCTGCCTCGGGCAACAGCGAAAGATGGTAGGCGGCAAACCATTCTTGTTTTGTGGTATGGCTGAAGGTCAGGGTGCTTGACAAACCATCCTGGTCGGGGTGCAAGTGGAGGAGGCCTGCAAAGGTAGAGTCATCCAGGGTCTCGTCATGCCTGACTGTCCCATGGAAGGCATCTCGCACTTCTCCCTCTTGGAAGATATAATGAGGAGGTTCTTGGGTGAGACCATTGAAGGCGAGGTCACCAAGCGAGGACAACAGCTGTGCAACTTCTGATGGGAGGTGAGTGAGGGAAGGGTCGACTCGGTAGGTGTTCTTCACTTTCTGTTTCTCTCGAGTAACTGTCCTGGCAATGGAGGACTTGTAGCACTCGGTCATGGTTGCAGGGAACAACGACCTGCCTGCAACTCCCATCTCATAGATGGAACAGAAGATCGCCAAGTTCATAGGAATGTAGGCTCCTCCCATGAGGTCTGGACGGGCCCTCAGATCACTCAGCATGGCTTCCCCCTTGCCTGGCTCACTCTTAAAGAAGTCCTTCACGTAGGACTCAACTGCTTCCTCATCGAATCCGAGGATCTCATAGAAGAAAGTGCTGTGTTGTTGCAGCAGGGGGTACCCACCGGGACGGGTGGACACAATGAAGTGGGCTTGGGGAAGTACACGGCCATCCAAGAGGGCTCCTAGGAGGGATCCATCACGGCTGTCCATCAGGCCGCGCACCTCATCTGCTCCATCAAAGATTATCAAAACATTCGCCCCCTCACACTCCAGCAGAGCTTCGGCTGAGGTAGAGCTCTTCTTCCCTCGGATGTAGTATTGCATCAGTTGCTCCAGACCAGCATCACTGTCGTTCTTCAGAGCTTCAGACACGGCCTTCTCACGGAGGGGGAAGTAAAGGACAAGGGAGAAGTCACTTGCTTCATCATCAGCCGCTCTTTGGCACAGGTGCTTGAGGAAGGTTGTCTTACCCGTGCCGGGTTGACCGTAAATGATCCTGGTTTGATGCGATCCCTTGCGCAGGAAGTGACTGACTGTCACATGTTCAGCTCCCTCTGACAGGCGTACGCCGCAGTCACGGAACCGCTTCAGGAACTCGCCCTGATCTGAATCTTCCTGCTTCTTTCCTTTAGGGGCATTCTGCAACACAGCTACTTTGGTGAACTGCAGTGTGTGTTGTCCCTCTCTAAGGGACAGCTGCTTGTATCTGCTGTATACACGTTTTTGCATGTGTTGGAGTGGCTCTGGGAGGATGGGAGATGCCTCCACCTGCAGAGGGAGGGGAGGGTGAGAAGAGGTAAGTGTGCGGTTAAGGCCTGAGTAGTCAAAAAAATGAGTTAAACTATTTGACAACACTGCGACTGCCTTTGTCATGATTAATGACATTTACAAGGGGGGTGTCTCTGTAAATTAATTAAATAGGGTAGTCATGTGAGGTAGATCAGATACAGTAAGAGTGCAGGAATGAATCTACGCAAGACGAAACAAAATAGAATAAAATAATGCCTAAACAGAAATGGCCTACAAGGAGGGGGAAGTGAAAAAGGAAGAAGACCATGCAATTCAGCTGCACACCTAACCCCACCAAGCCCCTCTCAACAGGAAGACAGGTCCCATGACTCTATGCAGCTCTGCTTAACTGAACTGAGTTAATTGGTGTTCTCTCCTTTTTTTTTTTCCTTTTCCTTTCTTTCTATCCCCCCACCCCCACTCTTTACATTTACCCATTCTGGTTTTCATTATTTAGTCTACTTTAGTTCTTTCTTCAAGTTGACATATGTAGATTTATTCCTGCGCTCTTACATGCTGTTGATTGTAGAAAGCAAGCAATCGTAGTGTTAAGTTGCATCTCATGTCTATCTCTATTTATACACCCCCCCCCCCCCTTCTAAATGCCATTAATCACTGACGAAGGCAGCTGTAGTGTTAATTGCTGAAACATTTGATTTATCTTTGATTGACCTGACTAGTGTTCTGGGCAAAGTTATCGAGAGGTAGAGTTACAGTGAGAGTGAACAGTGGGCGGCAGTCGGTGTGTGTTAACTTGCCAGCAATAACTCAATTTCAAGAGTATAAACAGATTGAACCATGCAGTGAAAAGACACAACGAGTGCCCTCTCTCCTGGTGTGTGGAAGGTGTGGACCCTGTCCACCACTTTCGATGGAGATCACACTCAGAAAAGTAAAACATGCAACAAGCCAATCACTAACATTTCAATATCTCAATGGATTCCACTGCATATGTATTCTATAATATTATTGCATAAAATTGAGAAACTCTTCCATCTATAAAAGGTTACTCCATGAATAAACAGAGCTCATATAGGGTAGTGGATGTATTGACCACAGACACATGTCCTGTGAAATTGGTGCCCTCATTGAAAATATGGAAAGGAAATGTTTTACCATCAGAAGTGGGTCACAATCTATCACCACATGTAGGTGTAAGAGACTATGTAATATAAGTGTATATTCTACGCAGAAGGCAATAGCCATTTTACACAACGCAGGTATGGATGTTCATTTTGAATGGAATGCGTAGGCTCACACCAAATCCTTTGCAGATAGAAGGCCCGACACTGCCAGAACAGGTCAAAATTGCTCAAAAGGCAAAGCCATCCAGTTGCTGTTCCTCTTAGTGTTGAAAAGAGCTTGGGCAACAAACATTGACTGGACATCATTACTGGTCATTAGCAGGTCACATCGCTTAATTCTTGTAATCGTGTGACGCAGCTAACACAGAGAGTCCTCTCCTCCTCCTGTTGTTCTGAAAATGCCTGAGACACCTGCAGCAGTTCATTCTCCCAAAGGGTCGATAAAGGACGTTCGAAGAGCGATTCTTCAGCAGTTCGAACCTTCAAAATTGAAGGAACCGCAGGAATGGAAAAGCTCGCAGGATCTTCTACATTCTTCCATTGTTGCAATGGCTGTGACAGGAAGTGTAAGTCGCCGCTTCCAAGTTCTCCAGAATCTCCAGAATCAGCAATTTAGAGCAGTTCCTGCCGTTCCAGGCCTTCCATCTTCATAGTATTCGATGTGAGCATACAGAGCCTTGTTATCAACTTTCAAAGATTAGCTAAACAGAAGCGCTCTTACTTTTAGCTGGCAACTGCTATTGACATGACCACTTGATTAAAAAATTGTACATTGTTTTCTCTCAATTCTAATCATTCAATTAAAGCAATAAGAGCCCACATTGACATAAGAGCCTCAGGTTGATGAATAACTTATCAGGTTGATGAATAACTTATCAGGTTGATGAATAACTTATCAACCTGTGTTCAGGTCAATATTTTTATCGACCCGGCCACATCAAAGGAAATGCTCATGCACAGTTGTGCAATGTACAACATTGTGCCCTGTTATACGGTACTTGTCACAAGTTATTTACGTGATTCCGACGTATTCTGCAGTATCCTGCTGAAATTTCCGTGAATGTTGGCGAAGGCTGCTGCAGATCGGCTGTGCCCCTTCCGCGTATTACCGCGCGGGTTCGGCAAATTCCTTGAACGACGGAATTATGCAACACACCTTCGAATGGTGCAGGCGTCATTTCAAGTGCGAAGCGCAAGCTGAGATGATTAGAGCGAAGCTCTGGACGATTTCATAGGTATACGTATACGTGAAGTTATTCTGAATGACCTTGCAGCCCCGCACGGAATATGCGATCTACTGTGCGGAAGTCCACGCGCAGCCTTCGAGCAGTCCGCAGTCTGCTGAAAGAAGTCGCCATTCTACCGCGCGGCGTTCTCCAGAATGCCTACTCGGCAATCCGCATAAAAACGTAAGTAACTTGTGACAAGTACCGTATGTGTACTTTAGTCCTGCAAAACAGACCAACGACTGACAATGCTGCTAAGAGAGAAGAATAAGCACATTCTGTTCACATGAGTGTACATGCTCACTCTCAGACACAGCACATGCAACTGTCTCTAACAGCAGACCCCGCTCAACTCACCTCCTGAGAGACAAGGTCCTGAGCCTCCGCACTTGGGCACTGTTGGATGCCTGCAATGAGAGAAAAGCAATGCCACATGTATAGTGTTTGTTGTAAATACAATACAACAGCCCACCTAACTACTGTATTGCACAACATTTACGTGCACAGGTAAAAATGTATGAAAATAAGGCTACGTTTACACGACAACGCTGTCCCAGATAAACGTTTCCTGCGGTTTGCATCCGGTAAAATTAGTTAGCGTTTACCAAATTATGGGTAACAATGGCTGCCGGAACTACAAACGGTTTGTAAAAAATGGCTGTCGGAGAGTCGCTGGGGTCGTCGTTTGCTCGGCGCACAGACACAGATGAATGAGAAATTCCAAAAGCATTGGCCGTCTTTCGCATTCTTCCTTCATCACTCAAGTAATATAGCGTTGCAGCAACCTGGCATTCCACATAGATCGGCATACGCATGTTTGTTTGGCCAAATGCACCACGCGTCGCCGTCTTCGATTAAACTGAACACAGCAGGCCACCATCGAGTGATACGCTGACGAATACAAGCCAACCAAGCTCGACAAGAGGGCCAAAAGAGCAGCAATGACGCGAAACTCCATCTTCTCAAAAATCGATAATCCCGTTTACACGGCGACGTTCCTAGCAACGATAGGTGAGATTTCCACTTTTTGTTGCGGATACGAAAAGTTCCGGAATTCACTCCGTATATCGTCGTTGCCGTATAGACGCGAGGCATAAACGCAACAAACTTTCGCGGATATGCCCAAAATCGTTGTCGTGTAAACGTAGCCTAAAATTGATTTAAATGCAACATTTTGTGGGAAAATGTCTACTTTTGCAGTTAAATAGCTACACTTGTAAACAAGGGTGGTATGGAGAAATTAAAGGAAGTGCTTGGAGTACAGGCAGCGAACGATTTGAAAAAGAAACATGCTACACCAATAATTCAACCTTCCCCACCCGCATGCACCCCAGACCCTCCAACAACACTACACAGACACAAGGTATGGCACTTGCTCTCTCACAAACAACATCTACCTGTCTCCAGTGCACTCTTCATCTCCTTCCCCACTTGATTCATCCGTGAGTTGCCGCGACAACCAATCATGATGTCACAGACTTGCAATAAAGTATCTTTGGCGGCCTTTCTCTTCAGGCAATGATGTAGGAACTGATTCTGCTCAACTCCACTTGGAGTCCTGGTGACCTCCTTCAAGTCCCCGTCTGAGATAATGTCCTGGTTCTCAAGATCGTACACAATGGCATTAGCATCGACGTCCGCAATGAAGCGCTGCCGGAACATGTCCAGAACTTGTTTAACTGTATCAATGGAAAGGGAAGAGTTGTGTCACACAAACTGCTAACATGGACACTCACTGTAGGACCACCTCCCTCCACCTACTCCCAACAGGTGTGTGTGTACAGGCTGAAGCCCATGCCACATAGGATTTAGAGCAGTTTTGTAAGAGTTTCCTGACAGACGTTAACCGCGTTAGAGAAATGACAAACTGAACACGCTTCACTGCACATGACTAGCAAACACTTGAATGTGAGGTACGTGTGAGTGTGCAACCTTATGTGAGTGTGGTGTGTGTCACTAGGTGCACTGGTCTTCAGATCAAGCAGGGAATGTACCATTCACTTGTTACATGTCATTGTAGCTATCCACGTATAGCTCATAGGACAGGAGGTGTGCGTAGCAACATGGGGTAGATTTCCACTGGGTTCATGCCCACCGCTGTTCATCACCCAGTGACTGGCATAACCCGCTTCTCTACACGCTGAGCTCCTACAAGACACATGCTATCACCCGACGCGATTTATGCGCAAAGCACGATTTGTTCCCATTCTCCCTTCACTGCCAAAGGTATACAAATCCGGCGCCATAAATGAATAACTGATGACAATGAGACCTGAAGTGGTAACTGGCTAATTAGCTAGCTGCCAGTCAGCAGCAAGGTGCGGTGCGGGCTAGCTACGACTCCAAGCGCATGCAGCACACCTCCAGTTGGTCCCGACTCACAAGACATCTCACCATGTGGCCTTGTACTGTCTCTCGGTGATGGTCCACCTTCCATTTGGAGCGCTATTGGGGGCATAACTATGTCAGGAGAGAGAACAGTGTCAATGAATGACCTTCATGATATCAGGGTTGATGTAGATGCTTTATGTTATAGAGTGTGCATGCCCTACTAACTCTAAGGGATGCATGCTTGTGCTCTCTTAACCCAATTCATCCTTCACTTGGACCAAAACATTCAAATAACACGATACAAGTGAGTCTACACAAACCAGCACCAGGGCATGAAGCACTTGGCTAGCTACCTACGTAGGTAATTGGCAAATCACATGCCCACGCTAAACACACCAAACCCTTAGTGGGACATGCTAAGCACACCAAACCCTAACCCTAGCCCTAACACTACAATGACTGTGTACACTGCATGGTATAGCCAAACAAAAGCTATAGCGAATATAGTGTCACTTACTCTGAGGTGTGCCAACACTTGGACTGGGCTCTGGAGGAGGTTGCGCTGCTGGCTGGGGTCCACAGTCATCTTGTGGGCTATAGTTGGAGGCACTTCCTTCCTTCTTACGTTTCTTGGCCAAGGGTGCTTCCATTTGTGTGTGAGAATGACTAGCTATGTGGGAAGATGTCAGTGGAGGACCTTTAGGACAGCGAATACACATACACACTCAGTGCACACTCGCCCGAGCGCACTGATAGCTAGCCTACCCTACGTCTATCTAGGGTCGATCCTGCCGTCCTCTCGGAGCGTCGTAGAGGGAACAACAAGGACACAGCCTATCTCACACACGAGTAACAGACTAGCTTACTCACGCAGTGACGCTAGTAGTGCGGAGGAGCAGGGCTGGCTTAGATCGGGAAACTCGCTTGGCATGCACTCCTGAGATGGAACCACTGACCACTGGCATTCAATGGGCACGTGCATCTAGTCAGCTGGCGCGCAGGAGAAATGGCGTCTGGCATCCGTAGTTCCCCTGGCTGAGTGCTGGCGATGGACCCGGCCTGGTGCGGCAGACCCGAGGCCTCAGTGCGCATACAGGGCACTCTCCAGCGTCACTCTCTCTTCGGTGAGGTCCCCGGCACTTGGGCCAGCGCTCACTGCAGCTGATGGCTCCATTTGGTGTGTACTGTTCTGTGACATTGTGGCTTTGTCTCTTACTGTTACTGCTGTTGTGTCTGTTACTGCTGATGAACTGACTTCAGATGTGATGTTGCGAGTGCCAGTGAGTGTGTCTGACATGTCTGACATGTGTGACACGTGTTAGCTACTGGACACGTGTTCCTTCACTGCCTGTTTTTGGCTATCTGGTGGAGTCTCCAGTGGTGTGCCCCTCTGCAGTTTGGTCGTTGTGTGTCACCAGCAAGGATGCTGGGGGAAGAGCACAATTAAAGTTGCATACCTTTTATATATAGGGCCGTGGTACAAGGTTTGCATGTGCTTTCTCGTCTGTTTGCACATCCACATGGTATCCACAGTAGCTGTGTCAATTTGCATGTCAGTGATGAGTGTTGTTTAGTTCCTAAAGTGGCGTGCACACGGAGCATTGCATTTCACTTCCTTTTTCTATATGTACTTATAAGTTGCCTGCCTAGTGTTTGGCCCCGTACTGCCTGTGTCATCCTATGCAAGTGAGACAACTCCAGTGCTCCTGCATGTGTAGGTGCACTTTGTTACATGTGTGGCCCGAGGATGGGGCTCTGGCACCGTTACCTTTTCCATTCACCCCACCACATTGTTTCTAGGGATTGACTTCCATGTGGGCTGGCATCTTGTGACTGTGGTGGGTACGTAGTTGGTTGGTGCTTGTAGTCCTTCGGTTCTGTTTCAGTGTGTGCCATGTCATTAATGAATCATTCCAGTATAATGTATTTTACGATGGGTCGTTGTTCCTGCCCCTATGTAGGATTGCTTGGTGCCAAGTTTGTTCTTTAGTCTGTTTAGTCTCACCTTTTTCAAAGCGTTGGTCGGCTTATTATCTGTCTGTCAATGAACTTTCTAAGCGATCTAGCTTAGCGAGACTACTCATTGTTGCCCTGTGTGCGTAGGTAGCATTCATACACAAAGCCAATTCTGCATGTAAGAGTGGAAGTTGGTACTGTAACAAGTGCAGCAGTCACCCTGACATCTGATCTGACACCTCACAGCACCAACCTTGTGACCTGACGTGATGTGTTCTAAACCCTTCCCTGACTAGAGTCACGTTTGTGCCCCCTCACCTCAGTGCCTCATGGTCTGTATCAGTCTAGCATGCTAGCCCCTCTCCACCCCCAGCCCTCACAGTGCGGAGGTGAAGAGGCCTCTGCCTTCTGCAGTGTGAGCACCTGGTCGTGGGGAGGGGCTAGCTTGCTAGACTGCATCTTTGTGTAAAGAAGAGGCTGAACTGTCATGTGTAGTTGTCCCTGCTTGAATTGGAGTTGCATGTTGTTGAGCAGTTGTGACCGTTGCAGATTGCATTTCAGTACTGAACCGAACAGTCCCAACACATGTGTCGTCTGTGTTAATGATATGCAGTAATACATGAGATGTACCTCATAATGTGGTATAGTGTTTTCTCATTTGGTGCACCTTATGTCAGCTAGTAAATGTTGCAGCTCTGCAGAGCTCCATTGAGCGTCCCTCTCCCCTGTCCCTCCTCCCTCCTCTCGTGGACTTCTCCCTACAGGGGACACACGTATGTGATCATATTGCAACGACCTGCTATAGGCACTGCTGCCTGTGATAGTGTGACAGGTGACTGTCAGTGACGCCCTTTTGTGTCCGGAGCCACTGTGACTCATGTGACACTAGAGCAGACAGCCTCACCACCAGTGAGTTTGACCCCAGTGGGTGTGTCCCAGATGGCAGTGTGCCCCACCCACTCCAGTGACTACTCGCCACTTGCTAGGTGAGCACTGCATGTTCGGTCCACCTCACTCCAGTGAGCATGTGATGTGTGTCCCATGAGCAGTGGCTGTACTAGTATATACAGATTTATACACTACACACTTTGGTAGTTTCAATGTACGTATGTACAGTGACACACTCTCAGTCTGTCCTGTGCTGTTGCTCTGACTCTGCCTGCAGCCTATAAAGTCAGTGGAGACAAGTGTGTGCTGTGGGGGCTCCTCCTGCTAACATGCCCCTCCCCTGTGAGTGTGTCACTAACGGACGTGGACTTTGGAAAGTGACGTCTGCACAGGCAGCTGGCTTAACTCAACTTGTAGTGCTTGAAATTGATGGTGATGTTCTAAAAGTCTGTGTTTAATCCAAACCTGTGACATCTACTGTATATCCTCTTGTGGTCATATACTGTACGTGTATGTGCATACGTACATACAGTGTGTGTCTACGTGTCTTGTGTCTACTCTTTTGTGTGTATACATGCGTGACATGTATGATACATGTACGGAGTGCCTTGCATGTGCATATGGTGCAGTTCACAGTACACTCAATTCTGCAACATACGTACTTTCTATATCTGACAGACATATTTCTAGATTCATAATATTATACACTGTATAGTACGCAGTGTATAGTTGGCTCAGCTACAGTATTATGTGTACTGTGTGTGGTGCGTTCATTGCGGTTTGTTGGGTGCGAGGATATTTTTGGAGGAAGAGGAGGAGGCAAAGCTGCAGGCTGTGTTTGGTCTGGATGTTAAAGGTGTGCAGCTGCTCATCGAGTGACAGTGTTTGTGTTGAGCGAGTGCATCACTGTATTGTCCTGTTCTCGATAGGCTGCAGTTGTTGATGTGGGTGGTATGTGTGTGTGGGTGTGGGTGCGTCTGTGAGTGTGAGTAAGATGTAGATGGTGTGTGCATATGCATTATGTCATATAGATTTGGATTAGTCCGTGTGCCCTGTGTGTCTTGTGCACTTGCATGTACATGTGTTCTTGTGTGATTGTGTGTCGCCCTTCCCCACTGCAGTCAGCGTACCACTTAGCAAAGTGGTCCTGTCAGAGCAGCTCCAGACACTTGGACTCCAACAGGATAAGGTGAGGTGTGTGTATGTTGGGGAAGGAGACAGGAGAGAGACTGTTGTGAGCTGTGTTCCTCCATCCCTACACTTGTATCTTCTCTTCTTCTCTCCCATGCTATCGCCTCTGCTTCCTCTATCTCCTCACCCACGTGCTGTATTGTGAGGACATGGTGTGAAGGGGAGGGGACAGACGGGGAGGAATAAAGTTCACTTGCACTATTTCCTTGCTCCCCTCCCATTCCACTCCTCCCCTCTCCAGAAGGTCTGAGTAGGACAGTTACAGGTGGAGAGCATAGAGAGTGGCATTGTCTGGTATGGCATGTGTAGGTATACGTATATACGCATGCATTTATGTATGTATTTGAAATGTGCAATTGGATGGAGAGACTGGGTGCAGCAACGTAAAAGGTCAGTTGAGTGCATGATGCCTCATCTCCCTCTCTTATTCTTGTACTGATGTGCTGTATGCTACTCTCTCCTTTGCTCCAGCTGGAGTCCATTCAGGAGCAGCTGGATGGACTGCATGAGCAGCTGAACACTCTCAGTGGACGCGGGACCACATGCAAGAGAGGAGTGTGTACTTGTGTACATACAGACTTTATAAAGCTAACAATTCTCTATTAGTGTATATATGTACTTGTGTACATGCAGACTTTATATGTACTGTAAGTGAGTGTTACTCTGTGCACAACAAATGTACACTGTATTATGTTTTGAATTAGAATTTGTTCACACATATATGCATGCATCACAAACACACTGCCACTGAACATCACGAAGTGAAAACAAAATGGAGCATCAGTGGAGTCAAACGCAGACAATAGACTGCATATAGTACATCAATCAATCAATCAATCAATCAGCATCATAAGAACGTTAAAATCCCCAGTCCTGGGGGTCGTTCTGCATATCAAAATATATGTTTACATACATGCAGGGTGGAATAATAATAACAATACTATCATCTTCACTGGAAACCCCAGTATACCATGCAGCATACTTCAAGAATACCATTAGTATCCCTCCATTCTTCAGACATACTATGCAGTAAGGTGCAGCTAGTGGTATATCATTAGTATACTAATGGTATACTGAGGCAGCAGGTATCCTCACAGTATACTGCGGAGCATACTATATAGTGTGCTTTGAATATTCATAAACCACAAGAATGGCAACACATCATTGCACTCTCACACTTACATATAAAAAATAGGACAGTCTGTACAATGTTAGGTATATAGATGTGTGCAAGTGCCCACATGTGCATGCATGGTGTTCTTGCCTGGCTGTCTAATCATGAGGAGAAGTCTGGATCTACATGTATCATCAAGTTACCCAGGATACTATACTCAAGTATGGCTAAGACGATGTATGTAATCATGATACAATGAGCCTGAGGTTCCACTTCCTTTATCCACTTTTGATTATGCTGCTGCTGCTGCTGCAAGCATAGATAGAGGAATATATGCTGCAAGAGAGTGAATCGGAGAGAAGCAACGTCGTAACAATCGCGCATCAACCGTGACAAATCCTCTATAGCTAGTCAGAAACGACACTTTCAGATATCGTCGACTACAGAAGTTCTGCATTGGCGGTACTACACCAGAAACAACTTGTACACAAGAGTAGTAAATGGCGATTCTTAGCTGTTTAACCATCTTTCCTACCATCATGCTCTTACGCATGAAGGTCAGAAACAAAGAGGAGGTTTTGTGTCGTGTTCAGTGTAGCACTACGTACCAGAAGCCTTCAGGAATTCATTCGAAGACAGTATTTTGTCCAACTCCTGGCTCCAGTAAGTGATTCAAGCGCTTCTCACTGCTCTTGAACTCTTGTCTCCAGTAGGACCGGCGACCGTCTACTTTTACGCCATGTTCAGCTGCTCGCTACCCATCTCTGGGCCGCCAGTTTGAACTGTCAATTCGACCCTCACAATATTATATTGTCTCGACCCATCCGCCATTTTTATCACAGGCGTGATAAAAATGGCGGATGAGTGACAGTGTGCACTGACTTAGGGTTAGGGTTTGGTCTTTTTTTGACACGATCTGGCCACTGGAGACTACTACGTCGACCCCCAGCACAGACCACTGTCTATTCTCCGAGTGAGTGTTTATGAGAGTTTCAGGGTGTACTCAGTTCAGTTTTTCATTTATGTTGCAACTGTTTAGCTAGACCATAGATCGCGGACTGTAGTGGGTAGCTACAGCCTTGAGCTTTCCAGATAGTAAATGCAGAGATTGACTTGGGTTTCACAGGGTAGAAAATATGAGTATATAGGATTCGCTGCGTATCATATCTACCCGGTTACCGTAGTCGGCACGTAGCCAGCCGCCATTTTGTTCGAGAAGCTGGAACAAAATGCGAGTTGGCTACACGAGACTAACTACCACTATTTTAGAACAATGTGGTCACAGACAAGCAAGATTTCGTGAGCTGTGACCATACTGTGGACCACTAGTTAAAGTGGTAGAGGAATGCAGCCTGAATATTGTTGCTGCATATTTTCATTAATAAAAATACAAACCTATATACGAAAGTCTCTCACGATAGAATGTTGCTAAAGTGTCTGTATAAGCAGAGGTGCATTGTGTGCAGCCATGAAGAATTTGGATATGCCAGGCTACTTTTAATGTATGCCTTTATGCCCAGGAGAATCTTAGGATGTCTATGCATGTGTTCAGCTCTTCTTTGCATTTTTTCTGGAGAATGCCTCCAAATCCTTGTTGAAGGATCCTAGGAAATGGAATGCTAACATTATAATGTGTCATATACTATAAGTGGTAATATGGTGTGTGTGGGGGGGGGGAATAGAATGTGTAGTACAATAGCATACTGTTAGTAACTGTTTACATACTTCAGTCAGTATTCTTGTTAAGATTCAGTCAGAGATTGTAGCTAAACTGTAAATAGGTTGTGTTTCTGTATTCCCAGTGTTTTGCTATTCTTGTGTAACCAGCCTGTTTTTGGCTGTTGCTGTTTGTGTTTTAAACTCATGGGTAGAAACTGGTCTGGTGACTAAGGAGATAAGATAAGCTGTGTAGAATGTTGGGCTTCCAGTAGACAGCCAACAACTAAGTGACACCATATGTGAGCGGATTTGCGAAAAGGGACCATTTGGGGCGCACTTCCGATTTTGAGTTAGGCAATGGCGTGAAAGTACATCTGATGAGCTTCCTTTTGCACTTTATTGCGCTGCGCTAGCTTATTTCGTTGCCGAGATATGCTTGCGCAAAGCGTGGAATGACAAGAAGTATGTTTTCGAGAAAACAGCCCAAAACATTTACTTCCAGTAAAATCTGCAACATTCCGCATACTGTCATGTTATGAATGATACCATCGCGAGCATGGCGGACTCGGCGCAAAACACACTGTTAGTTTCACGCCTGTCTACCTAATGTGGACTTCACCCGAAACCTCATAGAACTACGTCAGATTCTTCTGGAAGGCCTCCCTAACCCAGAGTGATGGCACTGAACTGCGCTGTTAGCGCAAGCTACGTAAGCTTGCGCTATCAGCTTGTCGGTCGTCGGTAGTGGCATCTTCATCACTGTCAGAATCTCTGCCTTCAACAGGTGCAATGGAATAGTCAGTCATGACTTCCAGAAGTGAGAGAAGGTACAGTACGTGTCACACAATAAAGTTTCCCGCCAACGCCCGTGCGTACGGATACGGAAACGAGCGTCTGAGACAAACGGGTACGGGCATGCGACAAATTTAGAATAGGCGTCTGACAAAACGGGTACGGACCATACTACAGCTGTAGGTAGTTGTCGAGAATGCTGGTGCATACCTGCGAATGACACCTACGTGCAAGTTAAATCAAAGGAATCGGCCTACGTACAAAGGTGTTAATCGAGTATCCCTCTTCTGTTAAACAACGAGCAATTTCCGTGCAGTTGTTCTTGCAACGATAGTAAACAAGGATTCTGTGCTTTACGTAGTCTGAATAAACCATTTTGAGACGCTGAAGACACAAGCCTCAATAGTGAACACTCTGAAAAGGACACAGCAAGCCGCGCACATGAACACTCGAAAGGCCAAAAGTAATATGTTGATCGCTCCGTGAACATGCCGAACAATTCACACCTTCTGGTACTGATTCGGCGCTTTACGAAAACAGGCGTACTGACGATGTCAACTGGTACGGGCATCTGGCGACTACGCAAACGGGCATTCGACAGGTACGGGTGTACGATGGGTACGGGTACGGGTGTACCGTTGGAACGGAAACGGGCATGCATACGGGCGTCCAAGGGAAACGAACCAGAAGTGGGTTGCGGGCTTAGCCTGCAACTTCTTTCTGTACGATCATAGTCTAATGAATAATGTCATGAAGATTATGAATACACTTAACAGGTATTGAATACACTTAACTTTGGGTTTTTCCCTGTGTTACACTTCCGGTATAGTCCGTAAACCCACAACGTGACCACGGCATTAAAATTTTGCGCATGTTTACCCCCATACTAACACATTTACAATAGGCCCAAATGGTCCCTTTTCGCAAATTCGCTCACATATATGGTTGCAAAATTAGTATCCGCTATGTGACATTGCCACAAAATGGCACATACCTAGCAATCAATCATCGCATAGTGTACTAGTAGGAATATGTTGTAATTTTTTGAACAGTAGATTTCATTGCTTCATTCATTGCAGATTCTCTCCTCTGGTTTTGTTTACAGTCGTTGCATTGTTTAAATAGTCTGCCTTTGAAGGACCAGCAGTCTCTATCCATTGTGTACGTTTTAGGTACATTTTAAGAAGTCCAAGATCAGCTCAGGCAGTTACGGTACTTCTTAGAAAAAAGTTAGCGTACTACGCTCGTTCGCACGCCCGTCCGTTTACCCGTAGTACGCCCGTACGTTTTACACCGAACGCACGTGCGCGGATGCGTACGTTTTCACTTGTGCGCCATAGCACGGGTACGCCGTAAATTGCGAAGAATTTCACGCCTTCGTCGTTGCCAGTAAAGGTGCCAGGCTTGTGCTTCATCGTTTATTCCGAGTGTGATTGGCTTCAGCGCGTCCTCTCCGAGTGTTGTTGGCTTGCGTCTTCCCTTCTCGCTGTTTGTTGTCGGCTGCTCGAGAGTGTGCCCGTGGCAGTTGAAGATGGTCTACTCAGATTATGTAAAGCAGAGAATTCTGTTTTACCGCCGATTGGGGAAGAGCTTCGTACAGATCACCCGCTGCTTGGCAGAAGAAGGGTACGCAACGACGAAAATTGGCGTATGCAAGTTTATCCGTCGTTACGAAGAAACAGGGATGATATAGATAGCGAAATCGTCGAGTAGCACCGCCTTACGCAGATATATCATCTTAGGAAAAATGCACAAGCAGCTAGCACGTCCTCTGTGGCCAATTTGCTCACGTTAGCGCGATCCATGTTTACTCAGTACATACCCGTGCGTGTACCCGTTGCGTAATCAAGAAACGCCCGTTCGCATATGCGTACTATACCCGTACGTAATTGAAAGAACGTCCGTTGTACGCTAACTTTTTTCTGAGAGGTACCGTATTATACTAGCGACACCAACTCAGCGACTTTTATAGTTGGTCTAGTGTCCTGCCATTGCCCAACCCTCTGTAAACGTTTCATTCACCGCCCAATTGTGCTTGATCACTTGAGGCATGTTCACACTTTGATGTGCATTCGATTCGCATTGCAATTCGGCATAATCTGATGTGCATCGCATGCGCATCGATCGCGTTCACACTGTTCTTTTGAAATTCGTTGGCAATTATATTGCATGTGACAATTACGATATCTGGTTATGCAACAGTTGTAAGAAAATGGAGTACATCAAAGCAATCGCAGTGTTAGCTGTTGTTTTGGCTGAACTACTTTCGACTTTGCTGGAAACACCGCGGACAGGGGAAGAGAGATTGTTCTTGTCTCTTCCGTTGTCCGGTCCACTCCAGCCATCGCTAGAACGTTTGATAATAGCGAGGTATGTAGTCGTCGATAGTGTTAACTGTTTCAAGAGAACAAAAGAAGCTTTCGGCGCCATCAGATTTCCTTGGGCTACTCCGAATGACATTACGCAATAATGTGTTAATCTATCATGTGATTACATGCAAGCCGGATCTGCAAGGCGAATGCGCATCGAAACCACCTCCCGAGTTGGTTTCACGGATGTGAATTGGAATGCGCATCAACGCCAATGCGCATAAGAGTGCGAGCGCTTGAATGCGCATCGAAGGTACTTTGTGAACAGGCCTTTATTCAATGCTGACTCAGTTTTGATTGTTTATTCAGCAATTCTGAATCGTTTTGAGATCAGCTTATTCAGCGATGAATTGTTCTAGAATTGCCCGTGCATTTGTCTACATGGGGATGTGTTCCATACAACTGAAAATGTTCGTTCAGTTTTCTGATAACGTTATACTGTCACATAATATACATGCATATGAGTATGTTGCACTGATGAAGGCAAATGAGCCTGAAACAGCTTATGATGCATATGAAACTCCAGAAGTTTTGAAATATTGCCAGCTCCTCTGGAGGTTTCACATAAGCTGTATGCAACTCTCTGTGCATATTGTTGTACAATGCACACATACACATGTACAATGAATTGTCTGTATATGAATGCTTCATTGCTCTAATGACTTTTAACAATTAACTTTTAACAATACTGCAGCAATCATGGAAAATGTGCTATGAAGGACGGCAGAAGTTTACAAGAGCACTCCTTTGGAAAAACACCCAAGCTCTTTGCTACCATATCATAAATGCACTTAGGACTTTTATATTTTATGTACGATGCACCCCACCAAGTTACTGCATATCATGCAATTTGGACTTGGTCATCAACATGGCCGCCATGTAGTTGCATATTTAATAACATTGCACATGCAGCACCCTAGTTACCTCAGAAACTTGCTCCAGGCTTCCATTCAGGTCACACATCATGGTAACAGTCTGTTGATGCAGTTTCAGGCCTGTCGCATTTGTTGCTTTTGTGCTATAGCTCTCCGCAGTTCAGACCCACACACTCATTAAGTATTCATGAGCTGTAACTCTGCCGCACTTCACTCAGTCATGAGCAGATGCACATTGTTGGACTTGGTGCATTGAGTGCTTTCTTGTGATACCAATTGTGTGGGCGTCGGTCAATGTTTCACTTTCCACAGCTTACTTAGGGTAAACTGCATGGATGCATATGGATTTTGGCACACATTAGCTCTAACCCTAAAGTAAGCAGGACTTTTCACAAATGTGTGCGCAATGCATCCGTATTATTTGCCATGGTGGTGAAAATTGCATGTACGATGTGCCCCACCAAGTTACTCCATATTATGCAATTTGGACTTCGTCATCAACATGGCCGCCATGTAGTTGCATATTTAATAACATTGCTCATGCAGCACCCTATTTACCTCAGAAACTTGCTCCAGGCTTCCATTCAGGTCACACATCATGGTAACAGTCTGTTGATGCAGTTTCAGGCCTGTCGCATTTGTTGCCTTTGTGCTATAGCTCTCCGCAGTTCAGACCCACACACTTATTAAGTATTCATGAGCTGTAACTCTGCCGCACTTCACTCAGTCATGAGCAGATGCACATTGTTGGATTCGGTGCATTGAGTGCTTTCTTGTGATACCAATTGTGTGGGCGTCGGTCAATGTTTCACTTTCCACAGCTTTCCTAGGGTAAACTGCATGGATGCATATGGATTTTGGCACACATTAGCTCTAACCCTAAAGTAAGCAGGACATTTCACAAACGTGTGCACAATGCATCCGTATTATTTGCCATGGTGATGAAAATTGCATGTACGATGCATCCCACCAAGTTACTCCATATCATGCAATTTGGACTTCACCATCAACATGGCCGCCATGTAGTTGCATTTTTAATAACATTGCTCATGCAGCACCCTAGTTACCTCAGAAACTTGCTCTGAGCTTGCATTCAGGTCACACATCATGGTAACAGTCTGTTGATGCAGTTTCAGGCCTGTCGCATTTGTTGTTTTTGTGCTATAGCTCTCCGCAGTTCAGACCCTCACACATTCATTAAGTATTCATGAGCTGTAACTCTGCCGCACTTCACTCAGTCATGAGCAGATGCACATTGTTGGACTCGGTGCATTGAGTGCTTTCTTGTGATACCAATTGTGTGGGCGTCGGTCAATGTTTCACTTTCCACAGCTTACTTAGGGTAAACTGCATGGATGCATAAATTATGGATTTTGGCACACATTAGCTCTAACCCTAAAGTAAGCAGGACTTTTCACAAATGTGTGCGCAATGCATCCGTATTATTTGCCATGGTGGTGAAAATTGCATGTACGATGCACCCCACCAAGTTACTCCATATTATGCAATTTGGACTTCGTCATCAACATGGCCGCCATGTAGTTGCATATTTAATAACATTGCACATGCAGCACCCTAGTTACCTCAGAAACTTGCTCCGAGCTTGCATTCAGGTCACACATCATGGTAACAGTCTGTTGATGCAGTTTCAGGCCTGTCGCATTTGTTGCGTTTGTGCTATAGCTCTCCGCAGTTCAGACCCACACACTCATTAAGTATTCATGAGTTGTAACTCTGCCGCACTTCACTCAGTCATGAGCAGATGCACATTGTTGGATTCGGTGCATTGAGTGCTTTCTTGTGATACCAATTGTGTGGGCGTCGGTCAATGTTTCACTTTCCACAGCTTTCCTAGGGTAAACTGCATGGATGCATATAGATTTTGGCACACATTAGCTCTAACCCTAAAGTAAGCAGGACTTTTCACAAACGTGTGCACAATGCATCCGTATTATTTGCCATGGTGGTGAAAATTGCATGTACGATGCATCCCACCAAGTTACTCCATATCATGCACTTAGGACTTCACCATCAACATGGCCGCCATGTAGTTGCATATTTAATAACATTGCTCATGCAGCACCCTAGTTACCTCAGAAACTTGCTCCAGGCTTCCATTCAGGTCACACATCATGGTAACAGTCTGTTGATGCAGTTTCAGGCCTGTCGCATTTGTTGCCTTTGTGCTATAGCTCTCCGCAGTTCAGACCCACACACTCATTAAGTATTCATGAGCTGTAACTCTGCCGCACTTCACTCAGTCATGAGCAGATGCACATTGTTGGATTCGGTGCATTGAGTGCTTTCTTGTGATACCAATTGTGTGGGCGTCGGTCAATGTTTCACTTTCCACAGCTTCACTAGGTTAAACTGCATGGATGCATATTGATTTTGGTACACATTAGCTCTAACCCTAAAGTAAGCAGGACTGTTCACAAGTGTGTGCGCAATGCATCTGTATTATTTGCCATGGTGGTGAAAATTGCATGTACGATGCACCCCACCATGTTACTCCATATTATGCAATTTGGACTTGATCATAAGCATGGCCGCCATGTAGTTGCATATTTAATAACATAGCTCAGGCAGCACCCTAATTACCTCAGAAACTTGCTCCGAGCTTGCATTCAGGTCACACATCATGGTAACAGTCTGTTGATGCAGTTTCAGGCCTGCCGCATTTGTTGTTTTTGTGCTATAGCTCTCCGCAGTTCAGACCCTCACACATTCATTAAGTATTCATGAGCTGTAACTCTGCCGCACTTCACTCAGTCATGAGCAGATGCACATTGTTGGACTCGGTGCATTGAGTGCTTTCTTGTGAAACCAATTGTGTGGGCGTCGGTCAATGTTTCACTTTCCACAGCTTACTTAGGGTAAACTGCATGGATGCATATGGATTTTGGCACACATTAGCTCTAACCCTAAAGTAAGCAGGACTTTTCACAAATGTGTGCGCAATGCATCCGTATTATTTGCCATGGTGGTGAAAATTGCATGTACGATGCACCCCACCAAGTTACTCCATATTATGCAATTTGGACTTCGTCATCAACATGGCCGCCATGTAGTTGCATATTTAATAACATTGCACATGCAGCACTATAGTTACCTCAGAAATTTGCTCCGAGCTTGCATTCAGGTCACACATCATGGTAACAGTCTGTTGATGCAGTTTCAGGCCTGCCGCATTAGTTGTTTTTGTGCTATAGCTCTCCGCAGTTCAGACCCTCACACATTCATTAAGTATTCATGAGCTGTAACTCTTCCGCACTTCACTCAGTCATGAGCAGATGCACATTGTTGGACTCGGTGCATTGAGTGCTTTCTTGTGATACCAATTGTGTGGGCGTCGGTCAATGTTTCACTTTCCACAGCTTACTTAGGTTAAACTGCATGGATGCATATGGATTTTGGCACACATTAGCTCTAACCCTAAAGTAAGCAGGACTTTTCACAAATGAGTGCGCAATGCATCCGTATTATCAATTTGCCATGGTGGTGAAAATTGCATGTACGATGCACCCCACCAAGTTACTCCATATTATGCAATTTGGACTTGGTCATCAACATGGCCGCCATGTAGTTGCATATTTAATAACATTGCTCATGCAGCACCCTAGTTACCTCAGAAACTTGCTCTAAGCTTGCATTCAGGTCACACATCATGGTAAAAGTCTGTTGATGCAGTTTCAGGCCTGTCGCATTTGTTGCTTTTGTGCTTTAGCACTCCGCAGTTCAGACCCACACACTCATTAAGTATTCATGAGCTGTAACTCTGCCGCACTTCACTCAGTCATGAGCAGATGCACATTGTTGGATTCGGTGCATTGAGTGCTTTCTTGTGATACCAATTGTGTGGGCGTCGGTCAATGTTTCACTTTCCACAGCTTTCCTAGGTTAAACTGCATGGATGCATACGGATTTTGGCACACATTAGCTCTAACCCTAAAGTAAGCAGGACTTTTCACAAATGTGTGCGCAATGCATTCGTATTATTTGCCATGGTGGTGAAAATTGCATGTACGATGCACCCCACCAAGTTACTCCATATTGTGCAATTTGGACTTCGTCATCAACATGGCCGCCATGTAGTTGCATATTTAATAACATTGCACATGCAGCACCCTAGTTACCTCAGAAACTTGCTCCGAGCTTGCATTCAGGTCACACATCATGGTAACAGTCTGTTGATGCAGTTTCAGGCCTGTCGCATTTGTTGCGTTTGTGCTATAGCTCTCCGCAGTTCAGACCCACACACTCATTAAGTATTCATGAGCTGTAACTCTGCAGCACTTCACTCAGTCATGAGCAGATGCACATTGTTGGACTCGGTGCATTGAGTGCTTTCTTGTGATACCAATTGTGTGGGCGTCGGTCAATGTTTCACTTTCCACAGCTTACTTAGGGTAAACTGCATGGATGCATATGGATTTTGGCACACATTAGCTCTAACCCTAAAGTAAGCAGGACTTTTCACAAATGTGTGCGCAATGCATCTGTATTATTTGCCATGGTGGTGAAAATTGCATGTACGATGCACCCCACCAAGTTACTTCATATTATGCAATTTGAACTTGGTCATCAACATGGCCGCCATGTAGTTGCATATTTAATAACATTGCTCATGCAGCACCCTAGTTACCTCAGAAACTTGCACCGAGCTTGCATTCAGGTCACATATCATGGTAACAGTCTGTTGATGCAGTTACAGGCCTGCCGCATTTGTTGTTTTTGTGCTATAGCTCTCCGCAGTTCAGACCCACACACTCATTAAGTATTGATGAGCTGTAACTCTGCCGCACTTCATTCAGTCATGAGCAGATGCACATTGTTGGACTCGGTGCATTGAATGCTTTCTTGTGATACCAATTGTGTGGGCGTCGGTCAATGTTTCACTTTCCACAGCTTTCCTAGGTTAAACTGCATGAATGCATATGGATTTTGGCACACATTAGCTCTAACCCTAAAGTAAGCAGGACCTTTCACAAATGTGTGCGCAATGCATTCGTATTATGTGCCATGGTAGTGAAAATTGCACGTACGATGCACCCCACCACGTTACTACATATCATGCAATTTGGACTTCGTCATCAACATGGCCGTCATGTAGTTGCATATTTAATAACATTGCTCATGCAGCACCCTAGTTACCTCAGAAACTTGCTCCAGGCTTCCATTCAGGTCACACATCATGGTAACAGTTTGTTGATGCAGTTTCTGGCCTGTCGCATTTGTTGTTTTTGTGCTATAGCTCTCCGCAGTTCCGACCCACACAATCATTAAGTATTCATGAGTTGTAACTCTGCCGCACTTCACTCAGTCATGAGCAGATGCACATTGTTGGATTCGGTGCATTGAGTGCTTTCTTGTGATACCAATTGTGTGGGCGTCGGTCAATGTTTCACTTTCCACAGCTTTCCTAGGGTAAACTGCATGGATGCATATGGATTTTGGCACACATTAGCTCTAACCCTAAAGTAAGCAGGACATTTCACAAACGTGTGCACAATGCATCCGTATTATTTGCCATGGTGGTGAAAATTGCATGTATGATGCATCCCACCAAGTTACTCCATATCATGCAATTTGGACTTCACCATCAACATGGCCGCCATGTAGTTGCATATTTAATAACATTGCTCATGCAGCACCCTATTTACCTCAGAAACTTGCTCCAGGCTTCCATTCAGGTCACACATAATGGTAACAGTCTGTTGATGCAGTTTCAGGCCTGTCGCATTTGTTGCCTTTGTGCTATAGCTCTCCGCAGTTGAGACCCACACACTCATTAAGTATTCATGAGCTGTAACTCTGCCGCACTTCACTCAGTCATGAACAGATGCACATTGTTGGATTCGGTGCATTGAGTGCTTTCTTGTGATACCAATTGTGTGGGCGTCGGTCAATGTTTCACTTTCCACAGCTTCCCTAGGTTAAACTGCATGGATGCATATGGATTTTGGTACACATTAGCTCTAACCCTTAAAGTAAGCAGGACGTTTCACAAATGTGTGCGCAATGCATCTGTATTATTTGCCATGGTGATGAAAATTGCATGTACGATGCACCCCACCATGTTACTCCATATTATGCAATTTGGACTTGATCATCAACATGGCCGCCATGTAGTTGCACATTTAATAACATAGCTCAAGCAGCACCCTAATTACCTTAGAAACTTGCTCCGAGCTTGCATTCAGGTCACACATCATGGTAACAGTCTGTTGATGCAGTTTCAGGCCTGTCGCATTTGTTGCTTTTGTGCTATAGCTCTCCGCAGTTCAGACCCACACACTCATTAAGTATTCATGAGCTGTAACTCTGCAGCACTTCACTCAGTCATGAGCAGATGCACATTGTTGGATTCGGTGCATTGAGTGCTTTCTTGTGATACCAATTGTGTGGGCGTCGGTCAATGTTTCACTTTCCACAGCTTTCCTAGGGTAAACTGCATGGATGCATATGGATTTTGGCACACATTAACTCTAACCCTAAAGTAAGCAGGACTTTTCACAAACGTGTGCACAATGCATCCGTATTATTTGCCATGGTGGTGAAAATTGCATGTATGATGCATCCCACCAAGTTACTCCATATTATGCAATTTGGACTTCACCATCAACATGGCCGCCATGTAGTTGCATATTTAATAACATTGCTCATATAGCACCCTATTTACCTCAGAAACTTGCTCCAGGCTTCCATTCAGGTCACACATCATGGTAACAGTCTGTTGATGCAGTTTCAGGCCTGTCGCATTTGTTGCCTTTGTGCTATAGCTCTCCGCAGTTCATACCCACACACTCATTAAGTATTCATGAGCTGTAACTCTGCCGCACTTCACTCAGTCATGAACAGATGCACATTGTTGGATTCGGTGCATTGAGTGCTTTCTTGTGATACCAATTGTGTGGGCGTCGGTCAATGTTTCACTTTCCACAGCTTCCCTAGGTTAAACTGCATGGATGCATATGGATTTTGGTACACAGTAGCTCTAACCCTAAAGTAAGCAGGACTTTTCACAAATGTGTGCGCAATGCATCTGTATTATTTGCCATGGTGGTGAAAATTGCATGTACGATGCACCCCACCATGTTACTCCATATTATGCAATTTGGACTTGATCATCAACATGGCCGCCATGTAGTTGCATATTTAATAACATAGCTCAGGCAGCACCCTAATTACCTTAGAAACTTGCTCCGAGCTTGCATTCAGGTCACACATCATGGTAACAGTCTGTTGATGCAGTTTCAGGCCTGTCGCATTTGTTGCTTTTGTGCTATAGCTCTCCGCAGTTCAGACCCACACACTCATTAAGTATTCATGAGCTGTAACTCTGCCGCACTTCACTCAGTCATGAGCAGATGCACATTGTTGGATTCGGTGCATTGAGTGCTTTCTTGTGATACCAATTGTGTGGGCGTCGGTCAATGTTTCACTTTCCACAGCTTACTTAGGTTTTAACTGCATGGATGCATATGGATTTTGGCACACATTAGCTCTAACCCTAAAGTAAGCAGGACCTTTCACAAATGTGTGCGCAATGCATTCGCATTATGTGCCATGGTGGTGAAAATTGCACGTACGATGCACTCCACCACGTTACTACATATCATGCAATTTGGACTTCGTCATCAACATGGCCGCCATGTAGTTGCATTTTTAATAACATTGCACATGCAGCACCCTAGTTACCTCAAAAACTTGCTCCAGGTTTGCATTCAGGTCACACATCATGGTAACAGTCTGTTGATGCAGTTTCAGGCCTGTCGCAATTGTTGCTTTTGTGCTATAGCTCTCCGCAGTTCAGACCCACACACTCATTAAGTATTCATGAGCTGTAACTCTGCCGCACTTCACTCAGTCATGAGCAGATGCACATTGTTGGATTCGGTGCATTGAGTGCTTTCTTGTGATACCAATTGTGTGGGCGTCGGTCAATGTTTCACTTTCCACAGCTTTCCTAGGTTAAACTGCATGGATGAATATGGATTTTGGCACACATTAGCTCTAACCCTAAAGTAAGCAGGACTTTTCACAAACGTGTGCACAATGCATCCGTATTATTTGCCATGGTGGTGAAAATTGCATGTACGATGCATCCCACCAAGTTACTCCATATCATGCAATTTGGACTTCACCATCAACATGGCCGCCATGTAGTTGCATATTTAATAACATTGCTCATGCAGTACCCTATTTACCTCAAAACTTGCTCCAGGCTTCCATTCAGGTCACACATCATGGTAACAGTCTGTTGATGCAGTTTCAGGCCTGTCGCATTTGTTGCCTTTGTGCTATAGCTCTCCGCAGTTCAGACCCACACACTCATTAAGTATTCATGAGCTGCAACTCTGCCGCACTTCACTCAGTCATGAGCAGATGCACATTGTTGGAATTGGTGCATTGAGTGCTTTCTTGTGATACCAATTGTGTGGGCGTCGGTCAATGTTTCACTTTCCACAGCTTCCCTAGGTTAACCCATTACACGCGGGTTTTTTATTGCGCGCGTTGCTCGAGTGGCGAAATTAACATGGCCGTTCATATAGAGAATTAGGCGCACACACGTTCGCTACTTGTACAGCTTTCGTTCGCTCGAAACGTCGGCGAAGATTTGGTTGCAGCCTGCAGGGATGATTCATGAATACTGCGAATACGCTTGTGCCTTCTCAAAGTTATTCTGGACACGCTAGCGTGGAGTCAGCCCTACCTTCCGTCGAAGAAGACTCTCGGGTATATTGTGTACGCTTTAGAAGTGGATAGCACGACCTGAAGACCAGGTGAAGGGACTTCCACAAGGTTGAATTGCTCTTGTGCACTTTCAAAGTTGTTCTGGGCTCGCTAACGTGGAGTCAGCTCTACCGTCCGTCGAAGAAGACGCTGCGTAAACTTGCGCAAAGTTTACAAGCGCTTGCGCACCACAGGCGACACCAGAAGACCAAGTGACGCGGCTAACGGAAGGTTCTGGAACTAGTGCGTGTGCACTGAAAGCGACGTTGCTCTTGGAGACTCTTGCGCTGAGAAAAGCACTCGTAAATGGTGCCTTTCGTCATGACGTATAAAGTTGTCATCTGCGGCTACGTGCAAATTCTCATGACGACTTTATGCGTCATCCGCGGCTAAAGGGTTAAACTGCATGGATGCATATGGATTTTGGTACACATTAGCTCTAACCCTAAAGTAAGCAGGACTTTTCACAAATGTGTGCGCAATGCATCCGTATTATTTGCCATGGTGGTGAAAATTGCATGTACGATGCACCCCACCATGTTACTCCATATTATGCAATTTGGACTTGATCATCAACATGGCCGCCATGTAGTTGCATATTTAATAACATAGCTCAGGCAGCACCCTAATTACCTCAGAAACTTGCTCCAGGCTTCCATTCAGGTCACACATCATGGTAACAGTCTGTTGATGCAGTTTCAGGCCTGTTGCATTTGTTGCTTTTGTGCTATAGCTCTCCGCAGTTCAGACCCTCACACTCATTAAGTATTCATGAGCTGTAACTCTGCCGCACTTCACTCAGTCATGAGCAGATACACATTGTTGGATTCGGTGCATTGAGTGCTTTCTTGTGATATCAATTGTGTGGGCGTCGGTCAATGTTTCACTTTCCACAGCTTTCCTAGGGTAAACTGCATGGATGCATATGGATTTTGGCACACATTAGCTCTAACCCTAAAGTAAGCAGGACTTTTCACAAATGTGTGCGCAATGCAGTCGTATTATGTGCCATGGTGGTGAAAATTGCATGTACGATGCATCCCACCAAGTTACTCCATATTGTGCAATTTGGACTTCGTCATCAACATGGCCGCCATGTAGTTGCATATTTAATAACATTGCACATGCAGCACCCTAGTTACCTCAGAAACTTGCTCCGAGCTTGCATTCAGGTTACACATCATGGTAACAGTCTGTTGATGCAGTTTCAGGCCTGCTGCATTTGTTGTTTTTGTGCTATAGCTCTCCGCAGTTCAGACCCACACACTCATTAAGTATTCATGAGCTGTAACTCTGCCGCACTTCACTCAGTCATGAGCAGATGCACATTGTTGGACTCGGTGCATTGAGTGCTTTCTTGTGATACCAATTGTGTGGGCGTCGGTCAATGTTTCACTTTCCACAGCTTACTTAGGGTAAACTGCATGGATGCATATGGATTTTGGCACACATTAGCTCTAACCCTAAAGTAAGCAGGACATTTCACAAACGTGTGCACAATGCATCCGTATTATTTGCCATGGTGATGAAAATTGCATGTACGATGCATCCCACCAAGTTACTCCATATCATGCAATTTGGACTTCACCATCAACATGGCCGCCATGTAGTTGCATTTTTAATAACATTGCTCATGCAGCACCCTATTTACCTCAGAAACTTGCTCCAGGCTTCCATTCAGGTCACACATCATGGTAACAGTCTGTTGATGCAGTTTCAGGCCTGTCGCATTTGTTGCTTTTGTGCTATAGCTCTCCGCAGTTCAGACCCACACACTCATTAAGTATTCATGAGCTGTAACTCTGCCGCACTTCACTCAGTCATGAGCAGATGCACATTGTTGGATTCGGTGCATTGAGTGCTTTCTTGTGATACCAATTGTGTGGGCGTCGGTCAATGTTTCACTTTCCACAGCTTTCCTAGGTTAAACTGCATGGATGCATATGGATTTTGGCACACATTAGCTCTAACCCTAAAGTAAGCAGGACCTTTCACAAATGTGTGCGCAATGCATTCGTATTATGTGCCATGGTGGTGAAAATTGCACGTACGATGCACCCCACCACGTTACTCCATATCATGCAATTTGGACTTCGTCATCAACATGGCCGTCATGTAGTTGCATATTTAATAACATTGCTCATGCAGCACCCTAGTTACCTCAGAAACTTGCTCCAGGCTTCAATTCAGGTCACACATCATGGTAACAGTCTGTTGATGCAGTTTCTGGCCTGTCGCATTTGTTGCTTTTGTGCTATAGCTCTCCGCAGTTCAGACCCACACACTCATTAAGTATTCATGAGTTGTAACTCTGCCGCACTTCACTCAGTCATGAGCAGATGCACATTGTTGGATTCGGTGCATTGAGTGCTTTCTTGTGATACCAATTGTGTGGGCGTCGGTCAATGTTTCACTTTCCACAGCTTTCCTAGGGTAAACTGCATGGATGCATATGGATTTTGGCACACATTAGCTCTAACCCTAAAGTAAGCAGGACTTTTCACAAATGTGCGCAATGCATCTGTATTATGTGCCATGGTGGTGAAAATTGCATGTACGATGCACCCCACCACGTTACTCCATATCATGCAATTAGGACTACGCCATCAACATGGCCGCCATGTAGTTGCATATTTAATAACATTGCGCATGCAACACCCTAGTTACCTCAGAAACTTGCTCCGAGCTTGCATTCAGGTCACACATCATGGTAACAGTCTGTTGATGCAGTTTCAGGCCTGTCGCATTTGTTGCTTTTGTGCTATAGCTCTCCGCAGTTCAGACCCTCACACTCATTAAGTATTCATGAGCTGTAACTCTGCCGCACTTCACTCAGTCATGAGCAGATGCACATTGTTGGATTCGGTGCATTGAGTGCTTTCTCAGGATACCAATTGTGTGGGCGTCGGTGAAAGTTTCACTTTCCACAGCTTCCCTAGGGTAAACTGCATGAATGTATATGGATTCTGGCACACATTAGCTCTAACCCTAAAGTAAGCAGGACGTTTCACAAATGTGTGCGCAATGCATCCGTATTATGTGCCATGGTGGTGAAAATTGCATGTACGATGTGCCCCACCAAGTTACTCGATATCATGCAATTTGGACTTCGCCATCAACATGGCCGCCATGTAGGTGCATATTTGATAACATTGCTCATGCGCACACTAGTTCCCTCGGGAATTTGTCCCAAACCAGTTGTCAGGTTAAACATCACAGTAAGAGCATGTTGATGCACTTTCAGGCCATAAATATTCAGGCATGATGCGTTTGCCATTTTGTGCTATAGCTCATCGCAGATCATATCCATGCATACACTGAGTAAAGTTAATGGACTTAAAGGGATTTTGGATAAGGGAATTTTGGGCAGTATAGCAATCAGACAGCAATATTGGAGGATTGTAGACCATCTCGAGTCCAAATGGAATAGCTGAATGTGTTTTAACATATTTGCACCCTACATATAATTTGCAATACTCTTGGGCTAAATGTATTGGCATGGATTGCTCTTGATAGTTTTGCACTAAGGTCTGTACAAAACAAGTATCCACAGAGAACTGCCGACAGTCTTTTGCTGTTTCGTCCTTTTTGGAGCTCACCAGAGTGGTGTACTCTGCAATTGACACTGTATCTGTATAACTATAATCTCCTGCCAGTCCTCATGTGCAGACGAAAGATGAAGGGTGTGAATGAACACCTATCATTGAAAGCATACCGTGAGACATAGCTCTAGTAGGAGTGGGATCGGAGCTGCTATAGGAGTGAGATTTGTAGCTTGCACCATATTATGCATACTATCACATGATGTCAGAAGGCATCAAAACATTGATGCCACAATGTAAAGGGGAGGAAGAACACATTGGCCGGATGCAAAAAAACAAACAAACTATATTCTACACACTAATCAGCACTTTTCTGTCTCTCTATCTATCGACTAGCACACCGTCTAATCGTACAGGTACCCAGTAGAGAAGATGTGCACCACAAATGTTTTACCTACCCATTACAACTGAATTCGAATGACCCTGGTTCCCTCAACATAATACTCCTACGGCAAGATGGACTCACTGACATGGCACTATAGATACTCGATGATGTAGCATATCTGCGGCCCTGGCCTGCAAGTTTGAATGTGTCGACGGCCATTTTCTATCTCACGTGAAATGTCACGCGCCCTCCTATTACCTCATTCTCAACCAATCAGAATTGTATATTCAAAATGTTTTATCGCGATGTGGGCGCAACATTGCAAGAGGCTTTCTTACGTATCAGTCATAAAAGTAAGTACCTGGAATGTTTGTCTTATAGGCCGGGCATTAAGAACGACTTTCTGTCTCTCCCGAGGTCATGTGGTAAGCCTATGTGGCTCTCCACATGTCTTAGTGTGTGGCTATCTAGTTTCCCGACATACCGTAGTCTGAGCAAAATGGCGTGCGTGCGTATAGTTTCGCGTAGCCAGACCGCTTTCATCAGGTGAAAGCGGTCTGGCTACGCAAGACTAGTGTGTGTATTGGTCCATGTGCGTGTGTGTGATATACGCACGCACGCGATTTGGGGACCGGACGTCCGCTATTTAGACGTAATTCGGACCATTCGTCCGCTATCCTGGTCTCCGTCCGCGTGGACGGTCCGCAAAAATGAAAGTACGGTTGTGGTATGTGTCTGTTCCAGTTTTAGATCCAATCTGCAACATCTTGGCAGTCGACCTACTGCATGGCACATTAGGTACTAGAGCTAGTCTTGAGGAGGGGCCACTGCAGCCATTCGCAATGCGCACCATAGATTTATCTAACGAAAGGCTAGAGACGGCTGGTGTGAGACTAGTGATGGTGGCGAGTCTGTAAGTGCATGTGGTTGAGTGGAATGCTTTACAGAAGGTATCTTGCCAGCCACTCATTAGGGATGCCGCTCAGGCCTTTACCGTCTTATTTTTAGGCTTGTGCTTGTAGTGGGGTAGTGAATCGCCTAAAGGTGATGTGTGTGTTCATGTGCGTGCCTGTGCAAGCATGCGCTACACTGGATGAGACAAACTGGAATCATTTTAATTCTGCAGAATGACGAAGGATGGCAGCAGCAGCCTCTTCCATGGGAACAATTTGTGGTCGAATATGTGCAGTGTCATTGGAGGCTATTAACAATGGATTGTGGAAAGGAGAGTTTAATATTGCAGATACACACATACAAACAATTAGGGAAAGTTTACTGTTACAGAATTGAACAGTAAGTTATGACTTTGCCTTCATTTAAAACGTGTGATACAGTTCTTCATGACTTGTATGCAACCGTCTCCATCTTTTCCTACAATAGAAGCCGTTTCAGCTTTCTTCACTTCCCGCAAAAGGCTCACACGAGAGGATTCTCCTTCAAAGGCAAAGCTTAAAATGATGCAGAAGAGACGAAAACTTCAATGTAGAAAACATAGAGTAAGCACTGTATATACCTTACTGATGTTACACATGCACACCATGCATCTATGTTCATATATTTTTACAACAGTTATGTAGCACACCCGTCCTTTCTCATATTTCAGTTCTTTCAACGACGTGCAAAATATGTGTGACGAGTTTGTTGTCCACAAACCTCTGAGTGGCAATCTGATGGTAAGTTATGATACGTATAGACCCTTTGCACGAAACCAATTAACTGCCCTACTTCCTTAGCAACCGTTGCCAGCCGCCATGTTGGAGGACAACGTACGAGTACATATGTATATACGCTATCGCCGGTCGGCGTCCGTGAAACTGTGTGCATTGTAACCTGACTGCATCTGCGCGCGCAGCGTCTAGGAGAAGATGGCTGGACTCCTTTCTGGCGATTAAAGCACGATTGCAGACGCGGCGTCGAAGAAGCGGTACGCAGAGAAGCTCGAATTGGTGGGTATTGATCCGTACGAAGTTGACAAGGGCGACTGGCATGACGATGTGGACTTGTGGCCAGCAATCACGCAACTTCAGGTGTGTATGTACCTCATCCGAGTCCAGCTACCAGAATTTTGTGCGAGGCTGGGTGAGGCAAGTGCTCGTGAAACCCGTTCGTGATAAGCGAATAGTGATAGGAAAGTTTAGTCTAAGCTAACTACAAGCCATTCTTGAACAGAAGTGATTCGTGCACAGCATGGGTAAACTAATGCTCGCTTCTACTAGGTGAACCACTCCCAAAAGCTGAATGAAAAGCCACTGACTCCATGGGTAATAGGCTTGGAAAGTGGCAAACTTCTTGCTGCACACTGCAACTGTGCAGCTGGAATTGGTGAGACATGTTCCCATGTTGCATCATTGCAAATATTCGAGACACTGTTGATGGGTGGATCCTAAATCGATATCCAAGGTCTTGCAATGGAAGTGCTAGACGGAGTCGCATTAGTGTCAGGAGAGGTTGTTGAAATGGTGAAAGTGATGTGCGGCTTACTAGGTAAGGCTGAACAAAGGAAAATAGGTAAGACAAAACATACCAGTTGGTCAGCCCAGTATAATATCGAATCTTTTCGTCGTCATCCTCTAACGTATCTTCATTCCTTACATACATCTTCAATTTGTCATTAGCCTCTTTGTTCTTCTTCAAACACACAGCAGCAGTAGTTTCTAGCTGAGTACACTTGAGCTTGAGCTCTTCACAAGTACATTTTAAGCCCTAAACTTCCTCGGATGCATTTTCTAGCTTGATGATGTCATTCAGTGACAGCATAGTTTGACACTCTACTGTTGTTGGTCTGCTGCATTCTCCTTCATCTTCTCCCTACATACATATATACCAAGGCAACAAATACTATATGCCCACTATACAGTTCAAAACATTGATATTCATTATAGCTAGCTAGCTATATAGCTCACCATTGTTGATAGTGAGAGTAGTGCTTTACATGCATCAATTCGCCTTCTTTTTCCTTTCCTCTCTATTGTCCTTTGGTATCTCTCTTCAGCTGCAGATACTGGTTCAGGTGCTCCACCGAGATATCGCGAGGGTGCCCAGTCAGGTTTGTTTCGTCATACAAACCACTTGTTCCGCCGTTATACAGTGCCGAGAACAAACGCGGGTGTAGGTGTACTTCTCCGGTCCAAGATCCTCCCCGTGTATCCTCGCGAGCCACAAATCGGGTCGTTTCTTACTCAGATCGTGAGTTTTCTCCCCTTGGTGCCGGTTATCACGGATCGTAAGCGGAAGAACCTTACTCCCTTTCCTTTATCCAACCTATTGCCACACCCCACCACAGCACAGAAGTTCACAATTGTTGAAAGCTTGTTGCTGCCTTGCTACGTTGTCTAAAGCACTCATCGTTCAGCTTGCGCAGTGCATAGACACGCGAAGCACTTTCGTGTGTCTATGCGCAGTGTAATAAAGCTATGGTTACCGTCAGCTTGTCCTCCAACATGGCCGACAGGAAATTGATAGTGTCAAATGACGTAACGTGCAAAGGGTCTATATATATCAGATGATGTTCATAATAGAAATGTTATACACTTGTAACTGAAATATATACACTTTCTCTTCTGTTTATAGATACAGTTCTTTGTAGATTCTTGGCTGTCTTAGACAGGAGGATTGAGCAAGCTTGGCTTGTTCAGCCCAAAAATGCCCCAAGGCATAACCGGGTTATGGGACGGCCACTGACTGATCCTCCTCCTCCAGCAGCTTTGGCAGCAAAGTGGACTGTCAAGGCATCTATGGCAATCAACTATCCAAGAATAGTGGTAAGTTGAACATTATAAATTATGTATGTCTTTCTACAGGATGTACAAGGCTACAGTGAACAAGAGATGAAGATTATTATTGTTGAGACTAATTTTAGACCGAGTTATTTTTATAGAACAAATTCTTCTTTTCGATTGTATCCATGGGTGTCTGTAATGATATTTATGATATTCATTGTGTAATTTGCGGTAACAATATTCATGAATAGCACTCCTGATTATAAACCACTAATTTGTTAGTGCTTATAGGAGACCCAGCTTGCGTTGGTATACCCTTGATATACCAATAGTGGACTACTAATATACCAAATGTGGTATATCATTGGTATATTCATGGTATAGTATACTGTTCCTATACCGCAGTATTTCAAAGTATACTGCAAATATACTCAGGTGCCATACTAGCAGCACACTACTAGCATACAGCAGTTGTACCATTGTTATACCAAAGGCATACTAAGCCTGTTTTTGCAGTGTAAACTAAAACAACAATGTAATGGGGCCAATAAGAGCAACACTGTTGACAATACGTGCACGGGACATGGTAAGTATACAAATATGGCTCACGCTGCAATGTGATACTACCACCAATTATCTCCCATTTCCATCCAATTTTCTTCCAAAGTTGCCAACAATGACCCTAGTTAAAAAGTGTATAAATGAATAAATTCACAGCATCGTAAAATGAAGGTTAAGCCAGCGCAAAGGCATGTGCTGTTGGTCCGATGCAAACATGAACACTTTCCTAGTGTAGATTTGTGTAGCAGAACAGGTATACAGAAAATTCATTCCTCTGAGTCATGCACGGACTACGTCACATTCACATTCAGAGCTATAGAAATGGCTATGTTATCAAAACAGCTGCTATGAAAACAGTTACTGTTTACTTTGCCATGTCCCACATGCCTAGCAGTGACATGGAAGGTAGATTTTGACGCCCAGCTACGTGACAGTGACGCCATGCAGACTCAAATAACAGAATGTGCTCTGCTTCCATCCATCGACAAATTGTCCCTGTAGAGTGCACCCCTGCATTCACTCAGTGTGCTCAGCAGAGGCTGCCCACCCACTCCACTCAGGCAGGCCCCACGATGCTGTACATTTGTCCAGTACTGTACACACAGCTCGCTGCCCCCACAGCCACTAGCATTACTACTTGTGTGCACAGCTCACCTGTGGTGGATGAGGGCCACTGCCTTGCTCTGCGGCAACAACCGTGACATTGATGCTGCTGCCTTCAGTGAGTGTGTTCCCAGTAATGATGATGGGAGGCAGGTTGGAGGGAGGCTCTGTGCAGATCAAGGAACACCGCACAAAGAGAAGAGGCTAACAGCAAAGTACTGCACTACTCTGTGATAGTCAAAGCACCTAAAGCTGTCAAAGGTCCTTGAAAGGTCAACCATATATATACACATTCACACACAGAGGACAGACAATGCCAGCTGCCGGTCTGTCATACACAACTAGTGGCAGGGTGGAGAGTGGTTCGTGTATTGAGAGTCTACCACCAGTTCAGTTACCACTTCAACTACACATTTTGGGGCTGTACCTGTATACAACCCACAAGCACACATTCATACATACTAGGGCTGGGATGATGATTTGAAGATTTGCTACTAACTGAATTAAGCCTATAGAAAATACGTATTTGAACTGCATTCAGAGTTCACACCAGGTAGTGTGTACCTTCTGTCATCCACGCACACACATCCACCCACCATGAGGAAACTTCATCCAAGTGTAGGAGAGGGTCTAGCATGCTAGACTAAGTGCGCGTACGAGGCATTTTATACACAAATGAAGACTTTGTCCCAGCCCTGATTCATGCATACATACACACATAGAACTCACTCGTCAGCTCAGACTTCAAATGTTCCATCTCCCTTAAGAGGTCCTCTTTTTGTTGGGTCATCTCTTGACGCAGCTCACAAACTCCCCTACAGTACAGTAGAACACACAATGTATGTAGGAACACATGTCGCATACCAGGAGCTGATGACAGATGTGCAAGTCAAGAAAGTGATCTCAGCATTACCCACACACACATCCGTACACAGCCACACCCACCCAATTCACCAATTCTCGTACACACCCACACCACACCACACACCACACACTCACCTTCCATGACACACTTCAGCTCCTTCAATGCCTTCTGGAACAGCTCTAGTGCAGCACTGTCATTGGAGCACCTTCCTCTGAAATCTTCAGCTGGAGTGAGGAGACACACATTGCCACACTCAACACAGCCAGCCCATACATCCCACAGTGGACGGGTGAAGTAGTGCACACTGAGGGAGCCCTCTGTGCTGCCACGGTATGACATGGGGAGTACCTACAGGTCAGCCACTCATGTTTGGCACTGCCAGCCACATGCAGGCTCCAGCGGATGACGGAGTTTAACAGAACATCACATTTGTAGACTGGACAGTGATATGTATATTATTATGAAGTATATGACTCCTACCATGGTCATGGGTGTCCCTATTCGCTGGACTGGAGCACTGGACTGGACTACTGGACTGGACTACTGGACTCGCGTAATTTTATGCAAAAGCGTTAATGACGTCATAACTAATCGTCCGCCATCGTGTGTTGTACGGGTCGCTTCGATCGGATCTCTGTGTGAATGGATTTGAGCCAATCTATTGCACAGATCTCTATGCGAAGGACCAGAAGACATTTTAGATTAACCAGAGGCTGTCATTCAACGTGTTGTCTGCCAACGGGCTTTCGGTTTTAGCCGAAGGCGGTGCTGTGAAATGAAATGCTTTAGAGTATCCTACTCAGAGAACAGCACTGAACATATCTTGCAGATCATAACAGCAGCACCTGCGTATGATTCACCTGCTAGCTAGCTATCATGTAACCAAGACATGCCCCTTAAGTACCTAAACATAATTAAGTGTAGCTATATAATAGCTAAATGTACTTGTGTAGGTTGCTACATGTGTCCTTAATGACGCCGATAACAAATGGCGGACACGGAAATGAAGCTGAGCCTTAAGAGCGATAATGGCTGTATATTCCGAACGTATGTTTTCCTCTGCCATTTGATGCTAAGACAAACACGACATGAAAGTAAGCGGGAGAGACTGGGAGGATCATACAGCACCACCTTCCCCAAAAGCCTGTTGGCAGACAACACGTTGAATGACAGCCCCATTGGTTAATCTAAAACATCTTCCGGTCCTTCGCATAGAGATTGAAGTGATCTGTGTAATAGATTGGCTCAAATCCATTCGCACAGAGATCCGATCGAAGCGACCCGTCCAACACACGATGGCGGACAATTAGTTATGATGTCATTAACGCATTTGCATAAAATTACGCGAGTCCAGTAGTCAAGTCCAGTAGTCCAGTCCAGTGCTCCAGTCCAGCGAATAGGGACACCCCATGGTCATTGCTAGACCCATAATGAGTAGTACTTGTGTGTAAACACACAAGCTTTTTTGGACAATTTTTAAACCTAATCAAGTGCCACACACCAATTTCCCAGTAGTGTGACCCAAAGGTGGGTGGCCTTTACAAAAGGTCTGAGGGTGGGTACTTGTGGCTTTGTGGTTGTGCTGTGTCAGCAGTGTAATGTAAGCTATGTGGGAGGTGAAAGGTCTTCAACTAGTGGCATTTGTACAATCTTACACAACTACAGCCCATCAAACAGGATATCCCACGCTCTTTACAAGGAAGTAGAGAACTCACTACTAGCTGCTCTGTCCAGCTCAGTCAAGTAGTCCTCTTTGGGAAAGTCGGGGCGCAGAGCTTGCTCTATCAGACGCCGCACAGACGTCACATACTGTGTGAACTCAGCGCCAGACACCTCCGTCTTGGATCGATGGTAGAGGGTGTTCCTTGACCGTCTCACCTTGACTATGTCTTGCACCCTTGGTAGGGGAAGGTGAACAAGCCGATCTTTAGTCAAATTGCCCTCCTTAATCTTGTTTGGCAAATCAAGATCCTTGGCCTCTTTTCTGGACACCGCCACAATTTTAGTTTCACTGGGTGTTTTTGTCACGACACACTCTACGACCTCAGAAGTTGAGGCACCAGTGACATTGATGCTAAACCCTTCCCAAGACTGCCAGTCGGTTCTCTTCAATGCAGTGACATCAACTTCAAAGTAGTCCATGGGCTTATTTGTCTTCTTGGCGCACCATTGGTTCACGTCAACACCATTGCTAGGAACATCTGAGGGCTCCATCACCGCTGACAATGCTGCACTCAAATTGGTGACATCCCACTCTGAGGCTGGTTTCTTCCTCACTGCTGCACAGGAGAAGTCCTGAACTTGTGGATTCTTCCCCATCATGGTGGCTAACCACTCCCTGTGCTTCTGACATTCACTGTCCCATGGCTTCTCGCCAATCTTCTCCTGAAAAGCCTTGCTCAACTTGATGTGGTGTGATAGCATATCCAGCAGGATCTTCGGCACCAGCTCGGTGAAGATGCACACCAGCTGGAGGAACTGGACACTGGACAGGAGAGGGAGGTGAAATAGATGCATTGACTGTTCAGAGTGCTAGGTGCTTGGCTCCCAAAGGCCAAGTCTCACATTACGACACCCCATTGTAACCACGCCTACAGGCCAGGCAGTAGGGGGAGCGTCCTCTACATCCACTATTTCGCTGAAGGCGGGAACAACTGGCGTTGTCCAGTGGTCTCAGACCTGGTACACGCGTCTTTCAAAGAGACGGACATGGCCACCATCAGTGACAAGCGCAGAGAGACTCACTCACTTTCTCTAGCGAGTCGATCTAAACTGCACCCAAGAGGGCGACGCGTACGTGCGTGCGTCACAACAATACACATAGCAGACGCCTGCAGAACTAGCACTGCGCGGGTCGCTACTTAGCGTTACTAAGTGTCACTCGCAGGGCCCACAAACGAGGGAGACTCACCGCGCGAGCAGCACCGACACGAAATTGTGGACTACACACGACATTGATTCGAAGTATGTCCACTCACTTCTCGTCCTTCATGATCGTTCCACTCGTAGCTAGCTAGCTAACTAGCTGTGCTCCACTGGATGGGGCGACACGGTCCAAAACGGTCCGCCTCTTGATGCAATGCTGGTGGGACTTTAGGCCTCGTCGCGTGGGTCTAAACGGAATGCCGAATGAAACCAAGCCCCAAACGTCAGCGGGTGAAAGGTGACTTTTGTACACTAGTGTGGGGATGGGTATTACGCAATCACCAGCGCGGCTCACGTGCATGAACTGCAGCTGTTGCTCGCATTTTTGGTCCTTTTTGGCTGATCAGGAGAGGGTTGAAGCAGGAGGTCTTCTTCATCACAGAACAGAACAAGCAAGCGCAGGGAGGGCGCGCATTAGAAATGGTGAGCCATTCAACTATGAACTGCAGGGTATCACAGCAGTACAGCTGCCAGCATGAGGTGTTGTTGTGAACACTGTGGAGTGTGTTACAGGTGGAGAGAGTGGTGGGCACCAAGTGGCGGTAGGGGAGCTCCCAACACACACGGATGTTGTGGGAACAAGTCGACCTTAAATGGTTGCGAAGGTGCAGGCTGTAACCCAAGTGTCAGGTGTGTGTGGTCCCCCCTCAGATGATGTCCACTGACAAGGACTTTTGTTTCATGGCCACAGATGACCTAATGATGGAACTGTAGAGGTATTCCATCAACCCAATGAGAGTGAACAGAAGGTTGAATGCAGACCTTGCTGTCAGAAGGTGAGGCACAACCTGAAGCCATGCAGTCACAGCAGCTGCAGACAGGTCCACCAGCAGTAGACTCCCTCTCTCCCAATACCACACATTACATCACACCCACACCACCTACACACCCACCACAAAGGGTATCACCCATCTTTTGTTTTGTTTAAACATATTCATTAGCAAGCCACAGGTCAGCCAGTACCTGACCACAGGAGACCTGCTAGCCCAGCTGTCTGTGTCCACTGCACATGAAACTAGGCTGTGTGCCTCCATCTAAAACAGATCCGACAATTTCCTAGGCTTTTTAAAGACACTTTTGACGCTGTGGAGAGGGGTAGAACTAAATGAGCGTAGCCATTGCTTTGCAGTCTAACGATGGATGTGTCCCTGTGTGTGATTTCACCATGGACTACACGGGCATGTTTGATCTGCAGTGACGGTGAAGTAGGGTCACTGTAAATTTGCTGCAGTGGAGATGTAAAGTCACAACTTGTTGAGTGGGTGTGGAGTGGAAATGGGTCCGGTGCATTATCCGGACCAGTGTTGTATGATGGTTTAGGTTTAGAGTTAGGGTTTGGGTTTGGGTTAGGGTTAGGGTTAGGTTTGTGACTATATAGTATAGCGTCATACTTACATCACAGAGGTGAGGAGAGTTCACCTCATAACACAGCCTGTTTGTGTGTTACGTCTACAGAAGAAGTAGACCATGTCATGTTGCCCAGAGGTGGATGTGGTTATCGTGTTTGAGTGTGGCAGTGTGTCAGTGTGTGTTGCTGTGGAGTGCTAGTGATGAACTACAGTGGTTGCCCAGGGCACTCCACATGGGCACACACATTCTACCACCCGTCTGTCATCACCATGGTCTCTTGTACGTATGTGTGCTGGTGACTCAGTGTGGCCTCCCCTCCTCCTCCTCTGTCGGTGACATTCCTTTAGCTCTGTTCTCAGAGGTCTGTGCATGACATGTGTTGAGTTGTCTCTGAGGACACTGTTTGGTGTTCACTGTGCGAGTCTAATGGGTCGTTCCTGCCTGGTCGTCCTTGAGTGTCACGTGTCCTGTTCCACAGTAGCTCATTGGCTTGTGTGTTGGTAGCAGTACCCCAACTTGAGTTTCCCTAATGTCTTCCTACAGAATACCCATGCACCATATGAGGAAGCTTCAATGTTGTGCACTGGGTGGTGGAGGAATTCATTTACAGGTACACATGCTAATTTAATATACAACCTAATCACAGTCTAGCCAAAGCCTTTTCAATTGCAACTTAATCATGATGGTTTAACCCCGAAGCTCAATTAAGTGTTCACCCATTCATCTTTTCCATGCTTAAAGTACTAACTTGTAAAGGAAGCTCACCTTCTGAAGGTGGCTCACCATGTTGCATGGCCATGATGTACCCACCGTAGTCTAGTGTAGGGCTAGCAGCTGAACTAGCATGCCCTATGACACACTGCTAACATGCAGACACTTCAAATATGTGATTGTGTACATGACTACTACACATGTGCTTTGTGTGTATACACCAATGCAGTGTGTCCTGTCATGAATATGTCTGTGTCATGTCCTTGTGTGTGCAGGAGGTGTGCTACAGTTCTTCACGGTCCTTGTCCAGCAGGACATCGCTGGGATCACCTTTGAAGTGCTGTTTGAGGTCGGGAGACACCAACACATCAGCACATCCAGTAACCTGAGAATGATATGACAAATGCATCTTTATTCTTGTACTTTCCGATTATTCCCTTATTCTCTTCTTTTTCTTTGGTGTACTTATTTGTTTCATTGTTCTGCAGCTTTATTTCCTCCTGTCCTTCTCCCCTGTCCTTCCTCCGTTGTTCTCCACCTCTTCTCTGCCCTCCTCACCTCCCCCTCCCTCCCTCCTCCTCCCCCCATACCACTCAGCTCCTGACTGGCTGCATCTACCACCACCCCAAGGAGGCCCAACAGCCGCAGTCACCGGGCACTGCTGCTGCAGGACTGGTGGTCCACAAGCAAGCACTCCACACCACTGCAAAGTGTGTGGGCGTGGTCAGCGTAGTCAAGCCCTCACAAACATTTTCATTAGTGATGTCCAGAGCGAGAGTACAACCGCATCCGGCAAGCTGTTAGCCCTCATCTCCATAGGGGAAACAGGCAGACGCAGGTGGGCGGGGACATGTAGGTGGGGCCACTTGCGGGTGGTGCATGTAGTATGGGGAAGCTTAACAACCTGTTTTTCCATTTTGTGTCTTGTCCCTTGTACTATTGAGTAGTGCTATGAGAATGTGCTCTGTGTGAAGTGGCAGTCTCGTTATGCTCATCAGTTGTGTTCTCTAATGTACCATACCTACGCATGGTACAAATTATCAAGAAATGCAAACTTTAACCAAAGTAGTTTCATTGATGAAGCCTTGACCGTTATCAATGTATTAGTTTATGAGCAGTCAGTGTGGTTAGCAGTAAGTGCAGAATTGATTGGTAGCAAAATGGCAGTACAGTGACCACAATCATGACTGAGGTGACTAGTTTCATTGACAACAAGGCTTCTCCACTCATCAGACGATGAGTCACCACCACTCCCCGCCTCTTCTTTGCTACACAGTGTTATGTGTACGTACAGTTGGCACACAGTGCTCCTTGTTATTCCCACCACAACCCCTCTCCCTCCCCCACTCCTCACAGTGACCTCAGCACCCACACTGCCCTGCTGGATGTGGTCATTGGTGCCTCAGTTCCCCCCCTGAGGAGATCTCTTATGCTCTGGGCAGTGTCAATGCAGGCAACCTGCAGCTGTACCTGCCAGTGATCCTGCAGGAGATTGAGGCCAAGCCAAGGAGGCAGTACCTCCTGCTGCACTCGCTCAAGGTGATGGAGGGGAGGGTGGAGAGGGTAGAATTTGTGGGGTATGATCCAAGGAAAAACATGAGATGAGGTCCACTTTACTGCTCCGTGGCATGACAACCCCTCCACTGTACTCCCTCCTCCTTCTCTGTTTGCCCCAAGGTCATTGCCTGTCACTATGCCTCCCCAGAGGGTCTGTAGGCACTGAAGCCGTATGTCCCACAGATCTGGCCGGTCCTCTACGACCATTATGAGAGTTTGCAGCTAGGGACCAGGAAGGTAGTGGCCACGTGTGTGTAGGGAAACTGACTCTGCTGGACCCTGACACGCTGCTTCCTACGTAGCCTGAAGGTGAGAGGGGAAGGAGGGGAAGAGAGTAGAAGGGAGGGGAGTGGCAGGCCAAGTGTACATGGGAAGCATGGGCACTGGGTGTGGGCGGGCTAATTGAAAGACTGGGGCAGAGCTGGATGTGGTGTGGTGGGTGACTTGGGAGGTGAGACAATTCAGTGTTGTGGGTTGTACAGACGTAACTCATATTGCAATGTATGTATGTGTGTGTATGTGCCTACGAATACTGTACTTATACATTATAACAGATGTACATACATGCCTACGTAGGTATATAGTTGTAGCATGCGTATACTCAACAGAGTGTTAATGAGTAGCCAGCAAGCCGCAGATGGTGTACACGTGTACAGATGAACTGTGTGTACATACGTATGTATACTGCTACACGTATAGTGTGTGTATGTACTGGCATATTAGCACTTCTCACAGTGGTTGGGGGATATTCTTGCACTATTACGCAAATATACTTTTACATTTGTTTGCATGTTTGTACTATAGCTGTGGACCTTTTAAACACAAATGTGAATTCTGTGAAGTTCATGCCTGCAACTAATGTACACACCCTCATGCATGTACACACCCTCACACTGTGACACACATGTGCACACAAGGCACACACACGTACGTACATGCGCTGCTTTCTGCAATGCCCCCTTCCTCCCCACACAACAGAAGAACCTGACCAACCCTGCTGCCTACGTCCGCAGCACTGTGGTGACAGCGTTCAAGTACACCATCACAGACCAGCCCCAGCCGATTGATGTCCTGCTCAAGGCCTGCATCGGGGACTTCCTCAAGACCCTTGGAGACCCAGAACTGGTAGGGACCTCTGGTGACGTAAAATGTGTGTGAGTCACACTTTCTGTTTTGTGTGTAGATTTCCTATTCTGGATGCTGTTCCTGTATGTACTGTATATGTGCATCTGTTTAGACTTGTCATCAGTGGTTGATGTGTTGTTCCACTTGGGTGTGTGTGCTTGTCAGTTTGTCAAGGTGTGTCCTCCCCTTCCTCCTCAGAGTGTGAGGGGAGTGGCCCTTGTGGCATTTAACTCTGCTGCCCACAACAAGGCAGACCTCAGTGCAGACCTCCCGGACAGCTTCCTGCCCGTCCTGTACAGGGAGACCAAAGTCAGGGTGAGTGGTGTACACACACACACACACACGCACACACACACACACGCGCGCGCAAATTGTTTGCAGTTTCCTGTACAAAAGCTGTATTGTAGAGCTGTTGTGAGTGTTCATTCTTGGACACTCCATTGTTTACCAAATGAGTCAGATAACACTTGCCCACTAGTGTACTTCTGTAGTGTAGTTTACTCTGGTATATGTTACTGACTTGTATTCCTTGAATTGAAGCAAATAATTGGAGTGTCCACTCGGAGTGCACAGTACAGTGGCTTCTCTGGTTTTGCAAGTACGTACATACATAAGAAGTGCTTGCATGTACTTCCCTTCTGGACACCAGTTGACTTGGAGAGTCAATGTAGTATTTCAGTTGAGGGTGTGTGGTGGTGTCCTTGCAGCTCAGCTCAGCAGCATGGCACTGTGTGTGGTGTGGCTTCAGTAGAGGAGTACAGTGGATGTGGTTCAGTGTGTAGGAGCTGGTTGGTAGAGCCATTTACCTTGAGTGTGTGTAGTGGTTGAGATGCATAATATAGACACTCTGCACACCCTTCAGCACTCCTGCACTGCCTCACACAGTGTGTGCCACTACAGCTCCCGTCCCACTCTCACACATGCACACACACACACTTGCCTCCTTCTCTGCTTCACCTAGACCAAATTTTGCCACTTTCCTTCCAGCCAACTGAGAGTGTGCTGTGTAGTTACAAGTCACTGTATACGCAATAGCTGTCAAAGTAAACCTGAGGCTACATGGACATAGCTTTCTAGGATTGTGTATTACGTAGGTTGTAAGGGAAGTACATGTACATACATATGGCTATGTATGTGTATTAGTGCTTGTACAGCAGGTCCTAAGTGTATTGGATAACAGTATTGAATATTCAGTATAGACTCTAGAGGTGTGAGTGGCTACAGATATAACTGATAATAGCTTTGCTTCAAACACTGGCAAGGTCACTCAGAAATATTAAATATTATAGGATTAGAAAGTAATACGTGTCACTAAGTACGTATGTGCTTTATAAAGTAATTCTGGCCCATGTCAAACGCTTGTGTCATACAAGTATAGGTTATTGAATGAGGTGGAGGTTGGGATGTGATTTATCACCCGAGGCGCGAAGCGCCGAGGGCGATAAATCGCATCCCAACCGACACCGAATTCAATAACCGTCTTACACAACGTGGGCGTGGGCGTTTACTTTGAATGGAATGCGCGGGCTCACACCAAATCCTACGAAGATGGAAGACCCGCTGCTGCAGGAACTGCTCCAAATTGCTGATTCTGAAGCTTCTGGAGCAGCGAGTTGCAACTCCTGTCGCAGGAACTGTCACAATGGAAGAGTGTAGAGCATCTTGTGAGCTTCTGCATTCTTGCGGTTCCTTCGGAATGCGTCCGAACTGCTGAAGAATCGTACTTGGACCGTCCTTTCTCGACCCATGGGAGGATAAACTGCTGTTGCAGGCGTCTCAGGCATTTTCGAAAGAACAAGAGGAGGAGGAAGACGCTCGGTTACTGGCTGCGTCGCAGAACTACGAGAAACGATGTGGCCCGCTAATGACCAGTGACGACGTCCAGTCAGCGGTCGTTGCCCAAGTTCCTTTGAACGAGGAACGACAACTGGACAGCTAATACCTAGCAAGCGTGGGCCATTAGTCGCAGTGCTGCATCGTCGGCCGAATGGGTGAACCCAGATCTGAACTGTGTTACTGACACGGATCTAGCAGTCTGGACACCTCTGGACACTTGATTGCAATTGTACATTGTCTTCTAATTATTTAATTGAAGCAATAAGAGCCCACATTCTCGTAAGAGTCCCAGGTTGATAAATAACTTATCAACCTGAGGTCAGGTTGATAAGACATTTATCGACCCGACCACATCAAAGGAAACGCCCACGCACAGTTGTGTAACGTGTGATACCAGTACATGCTACAGCTACAAGGTCTGGCCTAGTCAAACGCTTGTGGAGGGTCCAAACACAATGAACACACCTCCAGGGGGTACTTATGTTTCACTGCCTTGTCTGGAGTAGCCTTTTGCTTCTTCTCTGCCATGACGAATAAGTTCCTTACCCAGCGGGTCCTGTTCCTCACTGCTAACAATGGAGCCCTGCCAGTGGCACGAGCAATCATGGGCACATGTGGTGAAACCGTATACGGAGATACGGATAACCAGAAAACGGACATTAACGTCCCTGTATAGTTCAAATGGTGACCGCTTTGTTCCAAGCCATGTGCACTTTGAAGTATTGTGTACACTGTCATACACACTCACATCCTCGCAAGTGTTTGTTGCGTATGGAATGCTATATTTATGAGCTCCTTACTTCAGTAGCGAAAAGAAGCCATTAAATTATAAATGAATTGGGTGAGTCTAATTTGGATGCATCATAACCGCATCGTAGTTTTGCATGCAGAAGTTGCATATGAAGATGTGCTTGCTTGTGCACACATGTGTCTGAAGAGTCCATTTCAGCTGCACGTCTCTGTAAACTGTATGTACATTCAGGGGCGGAGGCAGCTCCTAAAATTTGGGGGGAGGGGGGGCTCATTCATAGACAGATGGTAAACTTTACTCGCTGTATACGCTCACAAGTCATTGCTGCACAACTTCACACCAAAAGCCCCTCCATGTTTCCCTCCATGTACTTGTTCATTGATTGGCCCATTGACTAACTATAATGTACTCCTCGTCTATTGAATTAGCTGAACTTTTTGAGGGAGAGGGGCGACTTTGCCGCCCTGCTCTTCAGAGTGGGAGGATTCAAACCCTGCCCCCCTTATGCCGCCACCCCTGCATGTAGTACATACCTGTCAGAAGCTACAGCTAAAAGCTAGGATCTGGAGCAAGTACATAAGGAGAAATTGGGTAAATTGACACAGCAAGTAATTTTTGATATTCTGACTGGCACATGGTAGGGTGTGGTCTCCACGCCTTGCTGTCTGCCATTGTTGTATCAGTTGCTTTAAGGTTGTCAATAAAGCAGTTGTTTGGTGTGTCCAATGACTTCCATTCATAGAATTGAGTGTCTATTGTAACAGTGCCACATGTATGTATGTATGTGTGTGTATGTATGTATGTATGTATGTATGTAGGTATGTGTGTGTGTATGTATGTATGTATGTATGTATGTGTGTGTGTGTGTGTGTATGTATGTATGTATGTATGTATGCATGTGTGTTTTTGCATCATGCTGTAGAGGCTTGTCATATGTGAACGAAAAGTTTTTTTTGAGCAAGTCACGCAACATAGACGTCATACAATAAATCAGGACGTTTCGGCCCGTGGGTCTTCGTCAGCTGAACACATGAGTTAAACTTACATAGTACCAAGTTAACAGTTGCCTTAAGATAGCAAGTTACCATTGACCCATTATTACCCATTATTGACCCAATTCTCCTATTATTCTCCTGTTAGTGGTGATGTCGTTTGTATCTCCCCAGGACAGCGAGGAACTCCCTGTGGAGTTCACTCCTAAAGAGCTCTTCCAGCGCTTTATTCTCAAGTGAGGACAAATGAGAACGGACTCAGTGTGTGTGTGTGTGTGTGTGTGTGTGTGTGTGTGTGTGTGTGTGCGTGTGTGCGTGTGAGTGTGCGTGCGTGTGTGTGTGTGCGTGCTACTTACATGGTGCTGGTTAAGGGGACCACAGATCGAGGGAGTGCAGATGGGTGCAATATGGAGGTGTGCTGAATGGAAATGTGGAGAGGTTGAGGTAGTGACATGTGGCCACTTGTGACCGTGTATATAGAAGGTCTGAGTGTGACAGTTACAGGTGGAGAGCATAGAGAGTGGCATTGTCTGGTATGGCATGTGTAGGTATACGTATATACGCATTTATGTATGTATTTGAAATGTGCAATTGGATGGAGAGACTGGGTGCAGCAACGTAAAAGGTCAATTGAGTGCATGATGCCTCATCTCCCTCTCTTATTCTTGTACTGATGTGCTGTATGCTACTCTCTCCTTTGCTCCAGCTGGAGTCCGTTCAGGAGCAGCTGGATGGACTGCATGAGCACTGAGCACCCGAGCATGCAAGAGTGTATACCTGTATACATACAGACTTTATAAGCTAACAACCTTACCGCATGGCACCAAATTTTCGAAGAGCACAATTTTCGCAGATTGGTTTTCCCAAAGTTTTTACAAAAATAATTTTTGCGGATGGAGAGCCCAGTGACCTTTTCAAGTGTTAGTATGTGATATGCGTACATAATTATAGTGGTATGATATATCAAGTATATTATACATATACGCTAGGTGTAGCTATGTGTACATGTTTATTTATTCTGTAAGGGAGTTCGCTGTGGTTGACAGCTGCGCATGAGGTCACCACATTCCCACATGCGAATGCTGCTTTCCTTGAGATCGAGGTACTTCTTCAGGAATGGCAGATAGTTGCAGCTATCCCATTCTCGGCCACCCGCTTCGCAATCTCGGCCTTTTGCTCAGTCGTAAACTTAGCGTACGATTCCCTCCCCAACTTCTGTGCAGGCTGTTGTTGCTTGCCCTGCATGCAGGGTCGACGCACTGCACCTCTGTATTAGCGAAAGAGATCGCGGACGATGGTATGTCTTTAGCAAGCGCTCCTTGGGAGTCTGGCACTTTCTCAACCTCCTGATTGCTCGCTTTGCTAAAATAACGCACAAGAGCCATCTACCTGCTGTATGGTGTCTAGCTATGCCACAAATGATGTTAAGCTGTGATTACCACCAAAAGTTTGCAGAGCGCAATTTTTGTGGTTCGAAGTTCATCTGCAAAAAATATGTACCTCGAAAATTTGGTGCCATGTGGTATTATTATGAATAATCGAGCAATATTTTGTATACATGTATGTACAGTGTAGTATTTTAAAAATTCTTCACAGGTGCATTCTTCATATATAACGTACTACATAATATTATACAGTATACAGTCACTGGACATTGTGAGGTGAAAATGAAATGGAACATCAATGGAATTAAGCGTACAACATAACACAGTACACTAGAGTAAAGTGCCATGCAGTTAAGTTAACAGATACACATGCTATGACTTACGATACACGACACATGTACGTACATCAATTAATAGCGTATAGCATCAATTCAATACATTCATCAACATTAATTAGTTATATAGTCCACAATCACATTGACAGATTACCTAGATGGCTTCACAACGACAGTAGTTAGTGCAGTGTTCATGCTCAGTGTCCTTTCCACTGAGTCTACTTGCTCCTCTGGTACATTTGACAGTGTCACCTCTCTTAGAACTTTATTCTTCCTGAAGCCAGCAGCCAGGACATGACTAGCTTGGTCACTATACCACACCTCCACCTCCACCTTCACTACCTGGGCACAGGAGCCTGCCTCCTCCAGCTGTGCCCACTCCTCCTCACTGAACTCCTCCTGTAGGTACAAACCACAACACAGGGGTACTGAGGTGACACCTTACAAGAACAACAAACACTGCACTACTGGTATGGCTTCAGGAGAGGTCCTTGATGGACACAAAATGGCTGTTCAACAGGCACGCGAGACGGGTGGGTTACATGCACCCACTTTGGGTGAGGTCCTCATCTACACACACATGTGATGCCAACAATCAATGTGCACAATGAATGTGTGCAATCACAATGTAAAGTGTGCCAAACTCCACCTCTATAATTACCCTCGCTACTATAGCATCATTAGCATATTAGGGTCACCAGCTGTGACAAACAGTCCTGCCCACTAAACTCTAGCACTGTGTCATCAGTCCTGTCCTTCCTGCTCCCACAGGACACACAGTCTTCACATAGACAGAGTGCAGGTCATATAAAACAGAGGTCTCTTGACCCATGCACCTACAACTACCCACACTACCTCCTCCTGGCTTGCATGTACTGACAACTACTGACCACACACCACCACTACTTACATACACACACACACAGCATTACAATACGTACACTACGTAGGTGAGAGCACAACAGTATGGAGTGAGCCCAACCTATATATAGCTAGTGTGAGGTGTGCAGTGAGTGTATCTGATGAGTGGGTGATGAGGGGAAAGAGACACATGGAGGCGAGCATGAAACATGCCCCCAAGGCTTTCGCTGTTAGCTAACCATGGACACAGCAGATAGCAAACTTTGTGATTGTGATATTCGTCCACTTGTGGGGCAATTCCTTTACCTCACCAACAGCTGCAGACCACATGGATACCAGCATCACTGCCAGCACCATGCCCCCATGGCCCTACAACTATCACCAGTAGCTGCCGCCTCATCACAAGCACCAGCTGTAGCATCATCACCAGCAATGTCATCAACAACTGATACACAAATGGAGTTGGGCCAGACACTTTGAGCACACTGATATACAAATGCATACCCTCCCCTCTGTCTGTCTGCCAACACATACTGTATACGTACAATACCAACACAAAGTGGTGGCAATACCAACACAAACTGTGAAGTCTATGATCAGAGGACCACAGAGTAGCTTGAGTGTGAATCAGGAGTGGGCAAAAGACAATTCATGAACTGACAGCCAATAACAGTAAACCACAAATTTTCACTGTCGTTGTAACATTGCTCCTTATGTACTATGCCCAGTGTACACACATGTACTGACATGTAGACACACAATGAGACCTGAACATGCACACTTGGACAAGGGAAGAGCACACATGTCCATGAAAAAGAAGCCATGGGAAGGAGGGGGATAGGAATGGCAATTGGGGAAACACCCTCACAGATTGCACTTCACCTGTACACAAACTGTACAATGCTGTCTCCTACAACATGTGTACATGCACACTCTACAACATGGTGACCTGTTGACTCCAGAGGTTGGACCAAACAACTACTGAGAACTAACAACTTTTGACACTAAAGCATTGCATCATCAGTCCTGTCAACACACACAAGTATTGTACATACCCATGGTGGGAGCTTCACTGTGACATGTTCCACAGGACAGTCTCTGTCTCCCAGTGCTCGGAGCAGTGGCAGAGGGTTGATCCTGCTGATGGTCAGTTCCCTCAGTTGATGCATTACCCGACCACATGTGGCCACAGCTGAAACAACCTCATCACTTGTAGACCAATCTAAGGAAGAAAACAGCATTAATTGCACAACTGCATTCAGTTGCCCTTGAGGGGCTTCCCAAACAGCAAGGACTGCTGCACATTCACTCACACTTCACCACATGTACACCACTCCATTGAACTCTGCTCAGTGGAATGGGGTGATTGTACATTGTTGTGACAAACACTCCATGCACTGCCTCAACATCAAACTGTTGCTAAGCTGCAATTGCAAACCATACCACTTAACATGTACCCAAATTAACGAGCAACACAGCAGACACTGATTATGTACACAACCAACGCATTTTGAGGGGCAAGGGTGGCAAGGGAAGGGGCAGTGCTTCCAATCTGAGCACTAGCTGTTCTGTGAAGGGCTAGTCCTGGTGTCGGATTGGGACACATGAAACACATAACCAGCCACAAGGGAGAGGGGATGTGGTGGGCAAATGAGAAAGCAGTTATGGCAGACAAGGTGTACGATAAGTTGCTCTCGACTTCTCTACAGTGGTGAGATGTGAGCATGGACAACCAACACCCCACACACTCCCTCGTTACATTCACCACCCACCCTCCCTCAGCTACACAGCAACACAGGCTGGGAAGGGACACACACTGACTGGATTCACCTTGCACCCTTCATGCACATTGACACAATGCCACTGACAAATAGGAGCCTGACACAGTCTACGCCACAATCATGTCTGAGCTACTGGCACAAGGACCAGTTCAAACAGACTACAGACACCAACTACACTCTGTTCACCTTGAGTGGATCCTGAAGCTACACACTGAGGTGTTATGTCACAATCATCTGCTACTGTGACATTAGGCAGAGGCACACCTTGAGGTCAATTATAGCCACTAGTTGGGTACCTGTCCTAAGGACAGGGCTGAGGGGGCGGGATGCCAACCCACTCTTACACTCCATGGGTGACCCAAAGTACATGTGCCAAGTTTGGCTGAGATTGGTTTTACAAACCAACTGGAAGATCAATTCACACTTCAAAGTTGGCCAAATCAGCACAATTTGAGTCACTACAAATGGCCCAACCCATACATGTACAGACCCTATAGTGCACGTACATGGTATAGTATAGTTACATGTAGGCATGTAGTGATAGGCTCACTTGTGACATCAAGATCTGTTATTGAAAAATTATATTTGGCACCACTCAGAATGGGGATTAGGCTCCTGCCACCATACAGCTCAAGTCTCTTCAGGTGGCAGTGAGAAACCTTCTCTGTCAGCACAGTTCTGTTACCCACCACCAGCTGCACACATAACATACAGTGACAACAGAGAGAGAGTAGGATGGAGCATTCACACACTTGTTGTGTGGGTCAGAGTACACCAGTCATGTCGACAGCAAGTCAAACAGAGCTATAGGTCTAGCTTGGACACTGACAAATGGCCATGATGTAATGAGATGCATCTCAAACTGATTCGCACATCCCCCGTCAGAGTGGGGAGTAAAGTGGCACATGTTATGCACTCAAGCAACTCAAGCGTAGAAAGTAGCAGCAGAAATAGGAGGAAAGCCACACAGTGTGTTCATGTGAACTGGTCCTTCAGAGTCCACACCTCACAACTATGTACATACATACATACGTACTTACATGAGGGAGGGAAAGAGCCAACTCCTCCAAAGTTCGGAGGTCAAAGATCCTAGCCAGTGCCTCATGAGTGCTATTCAACACTGTCAGGTGCAACTTCTTCAGTGACAACGCAGCCTCACACAGTGTCCTGGCATCTACGTGAATAGGGGAAGAGGAACAAGGGAGAATGGAGGAACACAAGAGACACATCTGGCAGCCACACAAAGGGATACAGGGGAGTTAAGAGACATGCAACACACACCACACACACCACACAAGTGACACATACTAGATACTAAAGAATGCATACAATAAGTGGGTCACTTGTACATATACTTCACTGAAAGAGACAGCAACTGAAGGGGGCACACATGCACAACCCTCATACAACATGGATGACACCAACAATCAGTGTGGTCCATTCACTCACCTTCAGTGGAGAACTGTCGCACATATAGTGACAGTGACTGCAAAAGAGAATTGCAACGTACAACAGAACATACATGATGGAAACTGGTGGGGGATAAGGAGTTCATGGATTGTGTGTCTAGTTCAGTCAGGTGTTTGCACTTGGTGAGGCAGTGACTGATTGCCATGGTGTCAAAAGGTGTGAGGTACAACTTAAAGGTGAGATGGCTGTTCAACTGAGTGGCAATGCTCTGGATGAGAGACTCATTCTGAGACTCAAACAAAGCATGAAACACATACAAAAGATAAGGATTGTCAGGGTCACACTTTGATGGCAGGCCACCACCGCTGGTGGGAAGGATGGCCTCACTGACAACTGGTGACTTGAACTTTGTTAAACCGGCAAAAAACTTCATGACAACGGCAAACTTGGGGCTGTGGCAGTTCTTCCTCCAGAAGGCAGCTTGTTCTGCCTCAGGCAACAGAGAAAGATGGTAGGCAGCAAACCATTCTTGTTTTGTCGTGTGGCCGAAGGTCAGGGTGCTTGACAAACCATCCTGGTCGGGGTGCAAGTGGAGGAGGCCTGCAAAGGTAGAGTCATCCAGGGTCTCGTCATGCCTGACTGCGCCATGGAAGGCATCACGCACTTCTCCCTCTTGGAAGATATAATGAGGAGGTTCTTGGGTGAGACCATTGAAGGCGAGGTCACCGAGGGAGGACAACAGCTGTGCAACATCTGATGTGAGGTGAGTGAGGGAAGGGTCGACTCGGTAGGTGTTCTTCACTTTCTGTTTCTCCCGAGTGACTGTCCTGGCAGTGGAGGACTTGTAGCACTCGGTCATGGTTGCAGGGAACAACGACCTGCCTGCAACTCCTCTCTCATAGATGGAACAGAAGATCGCCAAGTTCATTGGTATGTGTGCTCCTCCCATGAGGTCTGGACGGGCCCTCAGATCACTCAGCATGGCTTCCCCCTTGCCTGGCTCACTCTTGAAGTACTCCTTCACGTAGGACTCAACTGCTTCTTCATCAAATCCGAGGATCTCGTAGAAGAGAGTGCTGTGTTGTTGCAGCAGGGGGCACCCACCGGGACGGGTGGACACAATGAAGTGGGCTTGGGGAAGTGCACGGCCTTCCAAGAGGGCTCCTAGGAGGGATCCATCATGGCTGTCCATCAGGCCGCGCACCTCATCTGCTCCGTCAAAGATTATCAAAACATTCGCCCCCTCACACTCCAGCAGGGCTTCGGCTGAGGCAGAGCTATTCTTCTTGACTGGGATGTAGTATCGGAGAAGTTGCTCCAGACCAGCTTCATGATCAATGTTGTTCTTCAGAGCTTCTGACACGGCCTTCTCACGCAGGGGGAAGTAAAGGACGAGGGAAAAGTCACTTGCTTCATCATCGGCTGCTCTTTGACACAGGTGCTTGAGGAAAGTGGTTTTCCCTGTGCCGGGTTGCCCATAAATGATCCTGGTTTGATGGGTTCCCTTGCGAAGGAAGTGACTGACTGTCACTTGTTCAGCTCCCTCTGACAGGCGTACGCCGCAGTCACGGAACCGCTTCAGGAACTCGCCCTGATCTGCATCTCCCTGTTTTCTTGGTTTAGGGGCATTCTGCAACACAGCTACTTTGGTGAATTGTGTGTTCCCTTGGCAGCCACTGAAGTCTGGCCGCTGGTACCTACTAACTGCACGAGTCCTTGTGTATTCGAGTGGCTCTGGGAGTTTGCCAGAACACACCTTCAACTATACAGGGGAAAGGGAGAGGAAGTGAAAAACGACAGTGATTATAGATAAATTGTGAGACGGAAGGTGACAGGTGTAATGGCCATCAACAATGCACTAAAGGAAAAACCACAAAACACCAAAACACCCCTCATCATTAGCTCAATAAATTGCATAGCTGCATGAACATGATAAATATCTTCTCCTAAGTGAAAGAAGACCAAAATCTCATACATATTTTGCCATTTGGGGGTAGTTAGCAGGTCGGCATGTGGACTGTGAAATGACTATTCAACAGGAGCTGCCATGCCACCATCCATTTTGAAATCACCATACATAATGCATCTTTCCAGAATAGGCTGAACCAGTGGAGAGACACACACCATGTGCCATCTATCCTTGGGTGCAGAGTCTCGTGGACCCCATGCACTTTCAAGAACTTTAATTAAGGCTGTATATATGTCAGAAACTACTACAAGACAACCACCCTTCACCTGACTGTGTCTACTGCAGTACTGTTTGCACGTGTGTGCAGTAGGAGATACTGAATAGAGACTTGTGGAACATGAAAAAACATGTGGTCACATTAGTAACATGAGCGCACGGTATGAAACAGTCAGAATACCGTAAATATACTTTAACTTTGGCGAGGTTAAACTTTGGCAGATCGCAGCTGGATTATAGCCCTTTTTGTGTTCATATTTTTGCGGATGCAGGGCCTTAGTCTGGCTAGCTAGACCTTCTCAAGTAGGCTCCCTCAGCTCTAAGGGACAATAGCTATAGCGAAGTGCGTAGGTGACATTTTTCGCAGATCGCTGCCTACCTCCTTCCTTACAGCCTTGCCACTGAGGAGGGAGCAACTTTCTCCAGACCTGGAATATCCTATGGTTTGGGGACCAAGAACAAACGAATATAGATACCGATCAATACACACGAAGAAAAGATCCAGTACCTGACACCACGTGGTCTTGCAAATGCTTGCTCAACTGCTGATGTCACTTTTGAAACTTCAATGAATGCTTGCCGTCTATACGTAGCAGTACGCAGCTAGTTAAGTGTGACTCAATCGATGATCGATCGTCGCCGTCACTGAGATTCTAGTGCTAGTGAAGAGGCACCTCCATGGTGTTGATTCGTTGTTTCCTCCAAATCCTTGTCATATTGATGTAATCAATTGCTTCGGTGGAGGTTCTTAGCTGCATATCACGTTGCCCTAGCGAATCGCTGTCATTTTGCACTTTTGTGAGGCAATCATCTTGCAAACCACAGACTCATTGCCAGACTGGTCTACATTTTCGTGGGATGAAACTTTCGCGGATGGCTGCCGATAAGCGTATAAGGTACAGAGGAAATGAAGTGGAGATCACTGCATGTGTACACATTAGTGTACATACGGTACACGCAGTAAAAAAGTTAACGTTCTACGGGCGTACTACACCTACGGCTACGGGCGTACGACGCCTACGGCTACGGGCGTACGACGCCTACGGCTACGGGCGTGCTACGCTTACGGCTACGGGCGTATCGCGGCTACAACTACGGGCGTGCTACAGCCTCAGGCTTACTATGGGCTTGCGACCGGGTGTAAGCTAACCTCTGGTCACTACAATCGTGAAAGGTAAATCTGACGATTGACGGAGGTATGGCCTCTTAGACGCTAGCGTAGCTAGCTGACCCTTCTTGCGCCTCCATTTTCGCCTTGCGTAACGACTTTACCACGAAGAAAGTGGAGGCGAGGAAGCGGTCGTGCTACGCAAGGCTACTCAGATGCAATTCAACCACTGAAAGCTGAAACTCCGCGGAATCGTTCAAGTGCAAGTGCATGCGTACGTAGCTATACTTCGTATGCCAACTGAGCTAAGACTGGTACAGGCGTACTACGGCTACGGGCGTCCTAGGCAACAGCTACGGGCGTACTACTGCTACGGGTACGGGCGTAGTACTGCTACGGGTACGGGCGTACTACGACTATGGCTACGGGCGTACTACGACTACGGCTACGGGCGTACTACGACTACGGCTACAGGCGTACTACGACTACGGCTACGGGCGTACTACGACTATGGCTACGGGCGTACTACGACTACGGCTACGGGCGTACTACTGCTACGGGTACGGGCGTAGTACTGCTACGGGTACGGGCGTACTACGACTATGGCTACCAGTGGGGCAGAATCGACGGCAAGACCTTTGCTGATCTCCTGGACAAAGCATACACAGAAGTGGTCCACTGGAGAAGGAATGTTTTCAAGCTGCCCTCAGGAAAAGCAGGTACGATGTTTGTTACTGAACTAACCAGACTCCTTACTGTGTATGCAGATGGGACACCAATGGAAAACACCGCCCTGACAGCTGCAATGACAATGCCTGCCTTACTGCTCCAGAAGCCGCATACCAGATCCAGAAGTGCAGAACATGTCAGTCGGCTGAAAGAGAGGTTGGATCTATGGGCGGAAGGAGACATAGAGAGTCTCCTGCAGGAAGGTCGCTCCATTCAAGCGCGGCTTCCAAAGTCCACCCAGGTGTCTGTAGATGAAGGTGAGCATGCCAGATCAGTTGCAAAACTGGTAGGAAAGGGCAGCATCCAAGCAGCGATAAGACGAATCACCGATAAAGGCAACACAGGAACGCTGCCCCTGAACAGTCTCCAACCAGACAATCGAACAGTGAAGGAGCACCTCCTTGAAAAGCACCCCCACAGGAATCCAGCTCTGATCGAAACCATCAGCCAAGAGGACCCAGAACCTGAACCCCATCCAGTGATTTTCGAAGGAATAGATGGCACGATGATTAGAGACATTGCACAAAGAATGACAGGATCGGCTGGACCATCAGGAATTGACTCTGCTGGGTGGAAACGGCTATGCTCCTCATATGGCAAAGCCTCAGATGACCTCTGCAGGGCCATTGCAAGGGTGGCAAGGAGGCTATGCTCCAGTTATGTTGACCCTGAGGGTCTCAAAAGCTTTGTAGCATGCCGCCTAATCGCTCTGGACAAAGATCCAGGAGTAAGGCCAATCGGAATAGGGGAAGTCCTCAGAAGGATAATTGGCAAGGCCGTGCTTACGATCGCCTCAGATGACATTCGCAAGGTGGTGGGAACACAGCAGCTATGTGCAGGTCAAATCAGCGGATCAGAAGCAGGGGTCCACGCGATGAGAGTCATAAAGGAAGAGCCCGACAGTGAAGCCATTTTGATGGTCGACGCTAGCAATGCTTTCAATTCTTTGAACCGTGAAGCAGCTCTAAGAAACGTCCGGATCCTCTGCCCTGTACTGGCTCCTATTATCATCAATACGTACAGGGAGGACTCCCCCCTTTATATTGATGGAGAAGTCATCCTCTCAGAAGAAGGAACCACACAGGGCGATCCATTGGCCATGTCGATGTACGCCATCGGAACTATGCCCCTCATCCGAAAGCTTCCAAAGGACAGTAAGAGCGTATGGTTTGCAGATGATGCAACGGCTGGAGGGCAACTCGACAATCTCAAAGGATGGTGGGAAGGCATCCGGGACCATGGCCCTGCATTTGGCTACCTACCCAATGCGAGTAAGAGCTGGCTGATTGTGAAGGAAGAGGCCCTTCAGAAAGCACAGAGTATTTTCAATGAATCAGGGATCAACATCACAGTCAATGGGAAGCGACATCTAGGGGCACCATTAGGGACAAATGCTTTTGCCCAGTCATTTGTTGAGACCAAAGTTGCAGACTGGGTGAATGAGATCAAGCGGCTCTCCGTGGTAGCAAGGACCCAACCCCAGGCAGCCTACGCAGTTCTGACCCATGGGTTCATGGGGCGTTGGGCGTACCTCATGAGATCCATGCCTGGGATAGAGGGCCTGCTCCAGCCTCTTGAGGACGCCATCCGACATCATCTACTGCCGGCAATCACGGGCCGAACTGTGATCACCGATGACGAGAGGAAGCTCTTAGCACTCCCAGTGCGACATGGGGGCCTGGGCATAGCTATACCATCCGAAATGGCGTCCAACCAATTCGGAGCATCATCCACCATAACAGAACCACTGGTATCCCGCATTTGCCAGCAACCATATGAAACCAGTGATGAATATGACGTGAACACATCACAGATCCAACTGAGGAAAGAAGTGAGCAGATGTCGAAGGATGAACCAGCAGGAAGAAGCAAGCAACCTAAAGGAGTCAATTTCGACCACCCTCCAAAAATCTATGGACCTAGCCGCAGAAAAGGGAGCTTCTTCCTGGCTGACCGCTATCCCCATCGAAGAGCATGGCTTCACCCTGCACAAGCAGGCATTTAAGGACGCACTATGCATTCGCTACAGTTGGGAGCCCACAAGACTCCCTACTCATTGTTCTTGCGGTGCACCTTTCTCCACAATCCATGCATTCAGCTGCTCCAAGGGGGCCTTCCCATCCATTCGGCACGACCACATCCGGGACCTAACAGCTCAGCTCATGACAGAAGTTTGCAGCAATGTGGAGACAGAGCCGACACTTCTACCCCTGTCTGGCGAAACGTTTCAAAGAAGAACAGCAAACGTGGAAGCAAATGCCCGGCAAGACATCAGAGCTCAAGGTTTCTGGGGTGGTCAAAGGGAAAGCGCATTTTTTGACGTGAGGGTTTTTAACCCGTACGCGCCTTCCAACAGCACTGGAAGCCAAGCCGCAAATTACAGACGGCATGAGAAGGAGAAACGGAGGACATATGAAAGACGCATCCTTGAAGTCGAACATGGCTCTTTCACACCCCTTGTCCTGTCCACAACAGGAGGGTGGGGTCCATCAGCCCAAGTCACATTCAAGAGACTGGCATCCCTGATCGCAGCTAAGTACAAGAAATCGTACAGCCAGACCATGAGCATGATCAGATGCAAGGTAGCCTTCTCCCTCATTGACTCGGCTTTGATGTGCCTAAGGGGAGCCAGATCCTCCCATCACAGACCGATCAGATCACTGGACCTGACTGACACCCCTGTTGACCTCATCGTCAACCAGGGACGGATATAAACTAGCTAACACACTTGCCCATGCATTTCATCACTAATACCATCACTATAATATTGGCTCATTAAAGTGTTTTATGCATTCTTCTTCAAACAATTTTTTCCTTATCTGTACAAGGCAGTGCGCATGTGTGCCCATTATAATGTAATCATCGAACTATGGCTACGGGCGTACTACGACTATGGCTACGGGCGTACTACGACTACGGCTACGGGCGTACTACTGCTACGGGTACGGGCGTAGTACTGCTACGGCTACGGGCGTACTACGACTATGGCTACGGGCGTACTACGACTATGGCTACGGGCGTACTACGACTGAGGCTACGGGCGAACTACGTCAACTTTTTTACTGCGTATACCGTACAGTAAAGTGGAGTTCATGCTCATTGGGAATTGGCACACATCCTGTTTGGACACTCTGTGTGCACCCAAGCTACGGCTCGCTGGATAGAAGACATGACAGTAATTTAGTTTACCATTTAAATCTGTTCACCGTTATCGCTACTTTATCTGTTTAGTAGATTTGAGAAAAGGGATCACTTCACGCTATGTAAACAATAGCTACAGGTGAAGCAGTTGCACGGGTGATAATTAGTGCAAGTACAGATTATTCAGCCACAGGTGACTGTAGGGTATATCTCACGTGTTCTGGCTGGGTTTCAAGCCTATTCTCATATAGCCACTGATAGCGAATTGATTAGCTTGAAGGCAACTGTGAGCCTCTACAAAATTAAGCCTATAGTCCTTCCTGAAGGCCAAATCAAAGCCCAAATTCTCCTCCACCTTGCACTCGCAGACTGCATAGACATGCAGGTTATTGTGGTAGGCGTAAAACAAGATGTGAATGGTTGACACATAAAAAAGTTACGCAAAACAGTTATATATACACTGAGCTGCCATTGCAATGTGTCCAACCGTAGGCACTTTATAAATAGTCACTGCACTTGCACATGCGTAACACTGAAATGACAGCTTCCAGGACCAGGTACATCGCAGAAGCAGCAGATGGCTAAATGGAGTCACTTAGATATCTATCAAATTCATCTTCATGAGCATACACATAGAAGAAGCAATCAATAACAACTGATTGCAGGATGCTGCCACGCAGGCTTTCGTCAACTGAGGAAACAGTTCTGTGTCCAGTTGACACGAAGGCCTTCTGAATTCTGATGTGTACTAAACTGTAGAAGTGAGTAATGACCAGAGTGCATGCTGTAGCTGCCTAGGAGCATGGCACACTATACTGTCTTGTAGCCAAATCCATGGAGGCAAAGGCAGTGAAAGTGGGACAGTGGAGAAGTGAATCTACTTTAGTGACCTATCTCACACAATCTCAGTTGACACCTGTGCATTGTACAACATTGTGCCCCGTATACATATGTGTACTCCTGTAACACAGACCAACGTCTGACAGCAAATTAATGCTAAGAGAGAAGAATGAGCACATTCTGTTCACACGAGTGTACGTGCTTGCTCTCAGACACAACACATGTAACTGTCTTGTAGCACAGATTAATTGCATGCATGCATGCACATGCTCTTACACACAACACATGTAGTTGACAGCAGACCCCACTCAACTCACCTCCTGGGTAAGAGGGTCTTGTGTCTGACTGAGATTGTTCACTTCAGTAATGTGAGAGTCCTCCCCACTGTCCGAGAGGTGGTCACCTACAAGGAGCAAGCACGTAACAATACGTACTATAGTTCTCAGTGAGTGTTGTGCAAGCTATTGTGTAATTTGTACAAATGTGACAGTATTTGCGAAAAGGGACCACTTGGGGGCAAATCTCGATTTTGAGTTTTGTATATGATCTGAATGCGCTCTTCTTCCTCTTTACAACGCACTTTACTGCGCTTCGGTAGCTGGTTCGGTTTCTGAGATATACTTACGCAAAGTGTGGAATTACGAAAAGTATGTTGTTGAGAAAACGACGTTTAAACATTTACTTCCGGTTAAACCGCAGCATTCCGTATTCTTCCGTGTCACGGAATATTTTGTGATAAATAGGCTGGCCGTGCTTGGTCACATGCCGCTTCACAGGCTCCTAAGACCTCCTAAAGTCATCGTATTGACGCAGGCTATTCATGCGGAGCTGCGACGAGCGAGTTTTGTCTCGTACTCGTATGTTTACATTGCCCCGAAGTGGTCCCTTTTCGCAAATTCTGTCACAAATGCGCTAACTACGTACACAGCTTGAGGAAAGTGACGATTAGAGAAAGAGAACCACAACCCGGTGCCTCAACTCATGGCCTATGCGCTAACATGGAGCTTCAGCCACGTGACAACGTACAGAGAGATAGGTACAGTGCACCATCATCCACCTCAGGTTCGTGGGCTCATGCATGTGCTAGCTGCCAGCTGAGCATACCATCAAACAGGTCAAGCCTCAAGGCACGGTCATAAGTGGACACAGCATTGTGGCCCACCAACGACCATATCTATGGTGATTAGAGACAAACAATCTTGGCCAGATTGGTGGCTCGCATGGCTAAAACTCTGCAGTAGAGCGTAGGCCACAGGTTTGGGCGCCAGGTTGTGGGTATCTTCCCCAATCACCACTTTCCTCAAGCTGTGTACTTAGCAAACTTGTACAATACTATAATTCAAACAAATAAATGCCACATTTCCAGCAACTTTCCTCCATTAAGAGGTCAATTCATACATAGGTACTTTCTCACCCGCATGCAACCCAGACCCTCAACAACGTTAGACAGACACAGGGTATGTCACCTGTGCTCTCTCACGCAACGCTCACCCTTCTCCAGTGCACTCTTCAACTCTTCCCCAAGTTGGTTCATCTTGGGGTTGCCCGGAGTGTTAATCATTTCGTCACAGACTTTCAGCATGGCCTCTTTGGTGCAGCTCCCCAACAGGAAGTCATGCAGGAACTGGTTCTTCTGTCTTCCGTCGTCAGTCCGTGTGATTCTCTTCTGCTGGCCATCTCCGAGTATGTTGTAATACTTCAGGTTCATTACAATGGCATCGGCATCCACTTCTTCAATGAAACGCTGTCTGAAGGCAACAAGAACTTGCTCAGCTGTATAGATGGAAGTGGAAAAGGAAGACACGTCACTACAAGCAGACTGCTACACCACTCTTCACATTCCGTACATGAGCAAATGGGCATACATATATACATAACATGTACGTAGATACATGTGTTGTTGGCCCTTATCTGTGGCACTGCATGTGTTCATGCCCACAACTTCTCTACATGCTAATCTTTTACAAGACCCGTTTCATTGCCCATCTTCCACCTCCATAAATGCTCAACGCACGACTTGCTGTTTTCTCCTCGCCGCTGTGAGGTACGAATCTGGCACCATAAATCGATAACTGACGGCAAAAAGAGACCTGAAGTGGTAACTGGCTAAAGATGTGCCGCTATTTTCTCTTCGCTGCCAAAGGTAGCTATACAAATACAAGGCACGTGCTATCTCCCGTTGCGATTCATGTGCAAAGGACAATTACATTTTGCTGTCATTCTCCCTTCGCCGCCATAGGTATGACCTATGGCGTATACAAATCCACCGCCATACATGAACAACTAACGGGGAAGAGACCTGAAGTGGTGCCAGCAGCAGGGCGCGGTGGGGGCTAGCTACGACTCCAAATGCATGCAGCACACCTCCAGTCTGTCCCGACTCACCAGAAATCCCACTGAGTGGCCTTGAACTGTCTCTCAGTGATGGTCGGCGTTCCATTTGGCGAGCCATTGGGGGCACACGGTCGATCGCGATCGTCTACGGAGAGTCAGCGGTCAAGTCATTGTTTACAATAATATCCGGTATCGGATACGCAACGTGTATAACGGTTCGCGCATGCACGCATGCAAAGTGGTATTCGCTCAAACATACTATATACAGAATACCAAAACCAAATAATACCACACCCCACTGTCAGATATACAAACAATACAAACAACAACAACATTATAATCTATAAATTATAGTCCGGAGTGTGTACATGACCCTAACGCCCTTCACTCCTATAGCTAACAACTCTCTACTGTCTCGAGTGGAAGGCTCAACAGTCTCCTCTTGCAAGCTCCACTGCACACTGCACCTGCTGTAACATCTCAGGGTCGCCGGCCAGCACGGTGCACACATGCTGCAGGACACTGTCATTGCCGGGCAGCAGGAGAAACTCCAAACACACTGACTGCAGCCTCAGGAGATGCTCAGAGAAGCTCACAAGAAGTGGAAAGAGTAATGAGCCCTGGTGCAGGGACCTCCTCACAATGGGCAATGCCAAATCAGTCAGCTCAAATATGTGGAATTTCTCCGCTAGAATACACAACTGAATAGCTACATCTGAAACAAGTGAAGAGAATACACTAATTCACTGTGATTCAGGGAGACCAAAGACCAGTAAAGACTTGTTTATCCAACCAAATTGATCCTACCTATACGCACACACCAGCCAGCAGTACACTGTCATCACACTGTACACAAAGGGCTATCTGTATCCACAGCACAAGCCCATAGCCTAACACATAAGGACTACCTTTGCTGATGTCCACACTGCCTGTGTAGAGGAAGGAGAGGACTAGCTCCAGTGCTTGAGCCCCAAAGCCCTCACACAGCACCACATGGGATATGTGAAGAGGACGAACAACCTCTACTGGAGCTAGAATGGAGCTCTGGGGGGAGATGGACTGGTGAGAAGTGGGTGGGGCTTGCTGAGCAGTGGGTGGGGCCTGGGACCTGCAAACATTGTTAGGACAACCACATACGCAGGACAGACATGCAACAACCCACACATCCACACAGTCTACTACAAGCGTATACCCCATACATACACCACCCTCGTTGTGCATCACTGTCAAACAGCTATTGGGAAGAAGTGCATGCGCGCATACCTTCTTCCTGTCGACTGCAGTGATGAGAACAATGCTTCATGTCCACCAGCAGCGCACAGGCTGAGCCGTTGGACAGAGAGTGTGCCGTGTGCTGCTGCCACTCCCACAAGCCGCACTGCCCCTCCCCCTCCCGGTGGGGCGTGTCTCAACACAAGGTGCAGTGTGGAGTGCTGCACAACTCCGCTGACTGCAACGGTCTGCACCTCCTCGAGGGCCTTTCCCTGAAATACGAGACGCTGTTGTTCCACTGGGACCCCCACCTGCATGGCTAACTTCAACTTGATGTCCGCAATGGTCTCATTTGAACGTGTCCATACCATGTACGAAGGCCCATTGAAGGCATTCACAGTCACTTGAAATGGAGCTACAACACACATTGACATTTATCATATATACCTTTGTTGTACATCACTATCATAGAGCTACTGGGAAGAAGTGCATGTGTGCACACCTTCTTCCTGTCGACTGCAGTGATGAGACAATGGAGAGCTCATTGAGGTGGAGCACACCAAAGTCAGCTGTCTTCAGTGGCAGCTCCCTCCACGACCGAGGTCTGTGGTCAAACATGAGACAGTGGAGGAGGGGAGGAAGAGGGAGGGAGGGACGGGGGAGGTTGCGAGAATGGGATAGGAGAGTAAGGGAGGGAAGAGATGAGAAGAGAAAGGAGGGGAGATGAAGTGGGAATAAAAGGGAAAAGGGAGGGGAGGGATAGGGTGTGAGAATGGGAGTGGGAATGAAGGAGATGGAGGAGGAACAAAGAAGATATGGCACGGGTGTCTAAAAGAAGAGCGACATACGTACATAGCAGCAGCTAAGTGTGTAGTAGGGCATTACATACATACATACATACTACACATATAAATACGCATAATTACAGTATGTGACAATATAACGTTATCGTACCGTTTTTATGAAACGAAAATGGAACGACCTTTTCCATTGTAGGAAACAATGGTATATGCAGACCGCACGATTATTTGTTTTCTACGCAATCGTTTTTCCTCCATTCTGCCAGAAGGCAGTTAAACAAACAGACGAAACGGAACGTCCATTTAAACGATTTGACCTTCCCGTATAAACGAAATGAAACGATAACGTTATATTGTCACATACCGTATATATATAATTCGTATGTACGTACCAATACTACGCATGTACATGCATATATACGTATATACGCACCACTCATGCATGTACCAATACAGGGAGTGGGTGGGTAGGCACATGAAGTGTACCACTGGTAGAAAGCACACACATTGGCACGCAAACACATGCACATACATACTCATACACACACACACATGTACAGACTCAGAGCTGCCCCACCCACGTACATATGTACAACTGCCCGCCCACCAACACACCTGCCCCACCCACCACTTCCACTTACACAGCTGCCCCACCCACCTGGAAGTGCTGCCACTCCTTTGGTGCAGCGGGCACAACAAGAGGTTCCCAAAGCTTACATGTCACACTTTCATTGACAAACTTGTACAAATTCATTGATTATGCCTGCCATGCTAAAATAAGAATGTATATTCCAGGATGTGGCTTTACATGGGAAGGGGTACATTGACATTGTTAGTATTTTACATCCGTATGTGCGTTTGTTAAAGTTCTTGACGATCCATGTTCTGCTCACTTCCTTTCTCTCATCAACTTCCACTCATCTCACACCTCATGCAATGAAACCAGTCCAAACTCCTGTGAGCCAGCTATACCTTACATGACATATGTACGTGGCCACACAAGTGGCTGCATCATACAGGTAGACAACAGTGTTTTAGGCAGTGCGGCTATGGAAGGGCCATGCGACAACAGAGGGAGGCTGGGTTCTTCAGAGAGGTGGCTGCCTTACAGTGACCATCACAGACAGTTTCCATTGTGCTCACGTCATGTCCCCTACACCCCCAGTATCAGATGCCCTCACCCCTCACCTCTCACCCACACACCAGCACACCTTGAACATCTCCAGCAGCTCCTCCTTGCTCATCTCCAGCCGCACAAAAGGCTGTTTCTCTTTGACAATGCCTCTGAAGAGCGTGTCGAGCTGGTCAAAGTCCGTGGAGGAGACCTGCCGCCCTTCCAGGAACATGTCGTAGTAGTACCCGTCCTCAATTGGAGGTCCGTAGCAGAGGCAGCCCCCGTAGTGCCTCTCCATGGCCTCCCCCAGGATGTGGGCACTCGAGTGCCAGAACACCTGCTTGCCTGGGAGAGGGAGGGGAGGGAGGGGAGTGTGTATAGGAGGGGAGGGGAGTGCGTATAGGAGGGGGAGGGGGAGTGTGTAAAGGGCAGAGGGGAGGGGAGTGTGCGAAGCACACACACCCTACCTGAAGGCCACAACATACGTACCTTCAGCGTCGTCAAACTTCAAGATCTCCACCTTGGCATCACCCTCCAGCGGCCGGTCGAGGTCCCTCAAGACACCGTTCACTTTGGCAATCACTGCATTGTCGGCCAAGCCCTTACTGATCTGACCAGCAACATCGTAGGGTGTGGTCTCCCACGCCTTGCCGTCTATCACCTTCCCATCGGACAGAGCCACCTTGATTGGACTACGCTCCTTGGCCGCTACTTCAGCATCGTACTTGGCCTTCAGCTTCTCAAACAGGGCTAGACGCTCAGCAAGGTACGACGGAGGGGGCTCCAACTGCACACATGTTACAATGTACATTCACACGTGTGCAAGTACACAGACGCAGATACACACACACAGATACATGAGAGAGAAACACACAGATGAAGATTGAGAAGAGCATGATGAACCTGAATCCCTCAATGCATGTGGCTCCAACTGCGTACAACATACACATATGCAAGTACACACACAGGCACACACACATACATGAGTGAGTACCCCCCACTGAGAAGATCATGGTTTAATCTAAATCCCTCAATACATGTATAGCTTCCTACCTCATACATACATTCATACATACAATGATGCACAATGCATTGGGAACTTTGCCATATATTGTGCACATAAAATACAAACCAGTCAAACTATATCCACTCACATCAGAGTTAACACGTGTGATACCACTACCGGCTAGGCCAGCTAGTTCAGGCCATGTCATCAGACTGCTGACACGTTTATTGCGTGTTACTGGATGAGAGGTCACACAACGTGTGATACCAGTACATGCTACAGCTGTAAGGTCTGGCCTAGTCAAACGCTTGTGGAGGATCCAAACACAATGAACACACCTCTAGGGGGTACTTATGTTTCACTGCCTTGTCTGGAGTAGCCTTTTGCTTCTTCTCTGCCATGACGAATAAGCTCCTTACCCCGCGGGTCCTGTTCCTCGCTGCTAACAATGGAGCCCTGCCAATGCACGAGCAATCATTGGCACATGTGGTGAAACCGTATACGGAGATACGGATAACCAGAAAACGGAACAGGGGAAATTCCCTACCGAAGCAAGCCAGAAGGTGCATATCCAGGTGTTTGCTTGTGTGCGCGCACTTGTGTGAAGAGTACATTTCAGCTGCACGTCTCTGTGAACTATGTGTACATGTAGTGCAGACCTGTCAGAAGGTACAGCTGAAAGCTTGGATCTGGAGGTAACGTACATAGCTACATGTTATAAGGTAAACTGATTGGGTAGCTAATTTGAGACAGCAGGTAAATTGGATATTCTGACCAGCACATGGTAGGGTGTGGTCTCCCATGCCTTGCTGTTCGCCATTGTTGTATCAGTTGCTTTAAGGTTGTCAATAAAGCAGTTGTTTGATGTGTCCAATGACTTCCATTGAAAGAATTGGATGTCTAATGCTACATGTATGTATGTATGTATGTATGTATGTATGTATGTATGTATGTATGTATGTATGTATGTATGTATGTATGTATGTATGTATGTATATATGTGTGTATGTATGTATGTATGTATGTATGTATGCAGATTACTATAAGGGAGAGAAAGAGGGCACTGGCTGCCTAGGCAGAGGCCCTGGGTTTGATTCCCGGCGGCACCACTTTTCTTTCTTTCTTTCTTTTTGCCATTTCAAAGTCTTCAGACAGTAAAGGCCAGATTATCTTTCATTAGATGATCTCTATCGGTCTTGACAAGGAATACTTGTCGCTGAGTTGAAATGAATACTTTATCATTTTGGAATTTGCTAAAATTTGTGCTTGCTAAAGTATACAACTTTACTTTGTTCTGTTAATTGTTAGTAATGAAGTTCAAATATTTCAATTTGCTGGAATTGGTACCCACAAAATGTGTATAGTACATAAAATCGCTAAACGTGTTTATATAGGGTAGTGATGTTGGAAGCCTTGGAAAAAGGGTGTAAGATCAAATGGGTGCAAAATCTGAAGAAGTGTTAGGAGATGTTTGGATGGGATGGGGTGAGTGTGGAAGATCTCAGAGGTTTGTCAATGGGGGAAGTGAGGAAAGTCTTGATGGATGTAGTGTGGAGAGAGGTAAGGGGTGAGTGGAAGAAGGAGGCACAGAGGCGCCCTAAGCTGGAAATAATAGGGAGGTTGATAGAAAAGGAATGTGAGGGGCGTTGTATGATGGTGAAGTGTAAGAGGAGGAGGAGGTGGTTGATGAAACTGAGAGGAGGAACAGCAGAATTGGGGGTTGAGACTGGAAGATGGCATGGTGTGAGAAGAGAAGAAAGAATATGCAAGAATTGTAGAAGTGGAGAGGTGGAGGATGTTAAACATGTGGTGATGAGATGCACATATGTGGAAGAGGAAAGGGAGAAGTTGGAGGAGTTGATGAATGGGAGGGTGGAAGGATGGCTGGGTACGGATGACAATGTTAGAGTGATGGTTGTAATGGACAGAGCGTGCAGAGATGAAGCTGTTGGAAGAGCAGTAGAGAGAATATGGCTGAGGCGTTTTACAACACATGGGCCCCATCCCTAAACCCCAATCCCTAACTCATATTAGCTGCTAGGCTGTTACTGACATATATACCATCAAGGGTTGACAGCAAGGGTCTTGACTCGACCTGCCAGCCATAGATACCATCAGGGTTGGCGGCAAGGGTCGATCATGACTCGGACCTGCCAGCCATAGACACCATCTGGGTTGGCGGTAGGGGTCATGACCCGAACCGGCCAGCCATAGTTACCATCAGGGTTGGCAGCAAGGGTCATGACTCGAACCTGCCAGCCATAGATACCATCTGGGTTGGCGGTAAGGGTCATGACCCAAGACTGCCAGCCATAGTTACCATCAGGGTTGACAGCAAGGGTCATGACTCAAACCTGCCAGCCATAGTTACCATCAAGGTTGGCAGTAAGGGTCATGACTTGAACCTGCCAACCATAGTGACCATCAGCTCTGGCAGCTACAGACATGATTGATACAGCATGCAGAGAGGAACGAAGCGGTTGGAAGGGCACTGAAGAGGATGTTATTAAACCCACACCTCAAGTCGTTGATTCTTTGTTATTCTGCTATTTTGACATTATATATATATGTGTATATCAGTGCTGCATGGGGCAGTGATGCCCTAGTGTGCCTTTGTACATGATGCACTTAAATGATGATATGATATGATATGATATAGTACCATGCCAGCCTTAAGGTAAGCAATTTACCTATTCATCCAATTATCCCGTTAGTAGTGATGTCATCTATCTCTCCCCAGGAAGCTCTGTGTGGAGTTCACTCATGAAGAGCTCTTCCAGTTTTATTTGCAAGTGAAGACAAATGAGAACAGACTCAGTGTTCACGTGTGTGCGTGTGTGCTGTGTGTGTTTGTGTGTGTGTGCCACATGGTGCTGGTTAAGGGAGCCACAGATCGAGGGAGTGCAGATGGGTGTAATATGGAGGTGTGCTGAATGGAAATGTGGAGAGGTTGAGGTAGTGACATGTGGCCACTTGTGACCGTGTATATAGAAGGTCTGAGGATGAGAGTTACAGGTGGAGAGCATAGAGAGTGGCATTGTCTGGTATGGCATGTGTAGGTATACGTACGTATGCATTTATGTGTGTATTTGAAATTTGCAATTGGATGGAGAGACTGGGTGCAGCAACGTAAAAGGTCAGTTGAGTGCATGATGCCTCATCTCCCTCTCTTATTCTTGTACTGATGTGCTGTATGCTACTCTCTCCTTTGCTCCAGCTGGAGTCCATTCAGGAGCAGCTGGATGGACTGCATGAGCAGCTGAACACTTGCAGTGGACGGGACCACATGCAAGAGAGGAGTGTATACTTGTGTACATGCAGACTTTATATGTACTGTAAAAAGTGAAGCTACGTACGTGTATATATATATATTTACACGTACAAATGTACACTGTATATATTATGTCTTGAATTAAAATTTGTTCACACACATATATGCATGCATCACAAACACACTGCACTGAACATCACGTACGAGGTGAAAACAAAATGGAGCATCAGTGGAACCAAGTACAGACAATAGACTGCATATAGTACATGTGATCAAAAATAAATGTTAACAGATACACTATATATAAGACTACGCTATGACTTAATTTACATTGACAGTAGTTATATTAGTGCATGCAGTGTTCATGCTTTTCACTGAGTCAACTAGCTCCTCCAGTACATTTGACAGTGTCACCTCTCTTAGAATTTATTCCTGAGGGCAGCTGAATACGGCCAGCTAGCTTGGTCACTTCTCATTCACATGCACTCGTGTGATCCCAGTTGAAACAGAATGGCATGCACATATCCTCTCATTTAAATTCCAGTGTAATGTATAAATAGTTAATAGTGATGTAAATATGAATGTGATGAGACGGCAACAGAGTTTAGAAGAAATGTGAGATTTACATAGTCACACAAAATAAGCCTAGTTCATGAGGAGTTACAATAAATCTGTGTACGTATTTAAACCTTATCAACGTGATAGTGTCACCTCTCTTAGAACTTTATTCTTCCTGAAGCCAGCAGCCAAGACACAGCTAGCTCGGTCACTGCCCTGAACTTCCACCTCCACCTTCACTACCTGGGCACAGGAGGCCGCCTCCTCCAGCTGTGCCCACTCCTCCTCACTGAACTCCTCCTGTAGGTACAAACCACAACACAGGGGTACTGAGGTGACACCTTACAAGAACAACAAACACTGCACTACTGGTATGGCTTCAGGGGAGGACCCTCATAGACGCAAAATGGCTGTTCAACAGGCACACGAGATGGGTGGGTAACATGCACTCACTTTGGGTGAGGTCCACATCTACACACACATGTGATGTCAACAATCAATGTGCACAATGAATGTGTGCAATCACAATGTAAAGTATGCCAAACTCCACCTCTATAATTACCCTCGCTACTATAGCATCATTAGCATATTGGGGTCACCAGCTGTGACAAACAGTCCTGCCCACTAAGCTCTAGCACTGTGTCGTCAGTCCTGTCCTTCCTGCTCCCACAGGACACAGTCTTCAAGTGGACAGAGTGCAGGTCATATAAAACAGAGGTCCCTTGACCCACGCACCTACAACTACCCACACTACCTCCTCCTGGTCTGCATGTACTGACAACTACTGACCACACACCACCACTACTTACACACACACACAGCATTACAATACATACACTAGGTGAATGCACAACAGTATGGAGTGAGCCCAACCTATATATAGCTAGTGCGAGGTGTGCAGTGAGTGTATCTGTTGAGTGGGTGATGAGGGGAAAGAGACACATGGAGGCGAGTATAAAACTCGCTCCCAAGGCTTTCACTGTTAGCTAACCATGGACACAGCAGATAGCAACCTTTGTTATGTGAATTGTGATATTCGCCCACTTGTGGGGCGATTCCTTTACCTCACCAACAGCTGCAGACCACATGGATACCAACGACACTGCCAGCACCATGTCCCCATGGCCCTACAACTATCACCAGTGGCTGCCAGCATCATTGCCAGCTGTGGCCTCACCACAAGCACCAGCTGTAGCACCATCACCAGCAATGTCATCAACAACTGATACACAAATGGAGTTGTGCCAGACACTTTGAGCACTCCATAACATCCCACAATGTACATCTTCTCTCTCTCACACACCACACGCACTGCTGGGTGCCCTGAGCCTCAGAAGATACTCAAACACACGTGCGCGCACACGCACACATGTACGTACGCACGCCTATCAACTCTATGTATGAGCAGCATGATTTACGCACGTATATAGGTGTCTATAAGTACAGCTAGTAGGCTACCCTATATATATATCCATTGCATACCCTACCCTCATGACTGTCTGTCTGCCAACACATACTGTATACAGTACGTACGTACAAGTGTACATACAGTACACACATATCCACAACAGCTGTGTAGTGGTAGCAATACCAACACAAACTGTGAAGTCTGTGATCAGAGGACCACAGAGTAGCTTGAGTGGGAATCAGGAGTAGACAAAAGACAATTCATGAACTGACAGCCAATAACAGTAAACCACAAATTTTCACTGCATGTCGTTGTACCATTGCTCTTTATGTACTACATATGCCCAGTGTACACACATGTACTGACATGTAGACACACAATGAGACCTGAACATGCACACTTGGACAAGGGAAGGGCACACATGTCCATGAAAAAGAAGCCATGGGAAGGAGGGGGATAGGAATGGCAATTGGGGAAACACCCTCACAGCTACGTATTGCACTTCACCTGTACACAAACTGTACAATGCTGTCTCCTACAACATGGGTACATGCACACTCTACAACATGGTGACATGTTTACTCCAGAGGTTGGACCAAACAACTACTGACAACTAACAACTTTTGACACTAAAGCATTGCATCATCAGTCCTGTCAACACACACAAGTACTGTACGTACCCATGGTGGGCTCTCCACTGTGACATGTTCCAGAGGACAGTCTCTGTCTCCCAATGCCTGGAGCAGTGGCAGAGGGTTGATGAAGGAGATGGTCAGTTTCCTCAGTTGACGCATTGCCTGACCACATGTGGCCACAGCTAAAGCAACTTCATCACTTCCAGACCCACTTCCAGACACAGGTGAATCTAAGGAAGAAAACAGCATTAATTGCACAACTGCATTTAGTTGCCCTTGAGGGGCTTCCCAAACAGCAAGGACTGCTGCACATTCACTCACACTTCACCACATGTACACCACTCCATTGAACTCTGCTCAGTGGAATGGGGTGAGTGTATTTTGTTGTGACAAACACTCCATGCACTGCCTCAACATCAAACTGTTGCTAAGCTGCAGTTACAAACCCTACCACTTAACATGTACCCAAACGAGCAACACAGCAGACACTGATTATGTACACAACCAAAGCATTTTGAGGGGCAAGGGTGGCAAGGGGAGGGGCGGTGCTTCTAGTCGGAGCACTAGCTGTTCTGTGAAGGGCTAGTCCTGGTGTCAGATTGGGACACGTGAAACACATAACCAGCAACAAGGGAGAGGGGATGTGGTGGGCAAATGAGAAAGCAGTTATGGCAGACAAGGTGTACAATTGGTTGCTCTTGAGTTCTCTACAGTGGTGAGATGTGAGCATGGACAACCAACACCCCCACACACTCCCTCGTTACATTCACCCATCACCCTCCCTCAGCCACACAACAACACCTCCCTCAGCTACACAGGCTGGGAAGGGACACACATTGACTGGACTCACCTTGCACCCTTCATGCACATTGACACAATGCCACTGACAAATAGGAGCCTGACACAGTCTACGCCACAATCATGTCTGAGCTACTGGCACAAGGACCAGTTTAAACAGACTACAGACACCAACTACACTCTGTTCACCTTGAGTAGATCCTGAAGCTACCCACAGTGGTGTTAAGTTACAATCATCTGCTACTGTGACATTAGGCAGAGGCACACCTTGAGGTCAATTATAGTCACTAGTTGGGTACCTGTCCTAAGGACAGGGCTGAGGGGGCGGGATGCCAACTCACTCTTACACTCCATGGGTGACCCAAAGTACATGTGCCAAGTTTGGCTGAGATTGGTTTTACAAACCAACTGGAAGACCAATTCACACTTCAAAGTTGGCCAAATCAGCACAATGTGAGTCCCTACAAATGGCCCAACCCATACATGTACAGACCCTATAGTGCACGTACATGGTATAGTATAGTTACATGTAGGCATGTAGTGATAGGCTCACCTGCGACATCAAGATCTGTTGTTGATAAGTTATCTTTGGCACCCTGGAGAATGGGGAGTAGGATCCTGCTAGCACCCCCGTACAGCTTAAGAATCTGTCGCAGCTCAAGTCTCTTCAGGTGGCAGTGAGAAACCTTCTCTGTCAGCACAGTGCTGTCACCCACCACCTGCACACATAACATACAGTGACAACAGACAGAGAGTAGGATGGAGCATTCACACACTTGTTGTGTGGGTCAGAGTACACCAGTCGTGTTGACAGCAAGTCAAACAGAGCTACACAGTATAGGTCTAGCTTGGACACTGACAAATGGCCATGATGTAATGAGATGCATCTCAAACTGATTCGCACATCCCCCCTCAGAGTGGGGAGTAAAGTGGCACATGTTATGCACTCAAGCAACGCAAGTGTAGAAAGTAGCAGCAGAAATAGGAGGAAAGCCACACAGTGTGTTCATGTGAACGGGTCCTTCAGAGTCCACACCTCACAACTACATACGTACTTACATTAGAGACGGGGGTAAGAACCAACTGCTCCAAAGTTCGGAGGTCAAAGATCCTAGCCAGTGCCTCATGAGTGCTACTATTGACCACTCTCAGGTCCAACTTCTTCAGTGACAAGGCAGCCTCACACAGAGCCCTGGCATCTATGTGAATGGGGAAAGAGGAACAAGGGAGAATGGAGGAACACAAGAGACACATCTGGCAGCCACACAAAGGGATACAGGGGAGTTAAGAGACATGCAACACACACCACACACACCACACAAGTGACACATACTAGATACTAAAGAATGCGTACAATAAGTGGGTCGCTTGTACATATACTTCACTGAAAGAGACAACAACTGAAGGGGCACACATGCACAACCCTCATACAACATGGATGACACCAACAATCAGTGTGGTCCATTCACTCACCTTCAGTGGAGAACTGGTCCACACGTAGTGACAGTGACTGCAAAAGAGGATTGCAACGTACAACAGAACATACATGATGGAAACTGGTGGGGGATAAGGAGCGGTGTGACATGTCTAGTTCAGTCAGGTGTTTGCACTTGGTGAGGCAGTGACTGATTGCCATGGTGTCAAAAGGTGTGAAGTACAAATCAAAGGTGAGATGGCTGTTCAACTGAGTGGCAATGCTTTGGGTGAGAGACTCATTCTGAGACTCAAACAAAGCATGAAACACATACAAAAGATAAGGATTGTATCTGTCACACTTTGATGGCAGGCCACCACCGCTGGTGGGAAGGATGGCCTCGCTGACAACTGGTGACTTGAGCTTTGTTAAACCGGCAAAGAACTTCATGACAACGGCAAACTTGGGGTTGTGGCGGTTCTTCCTCCAGAAGGCAGCTTGTTCTGCCTCGGGCAACAGAGAAAGATGGTAGGCGGCAAAGTACTCTTGTTTTGTTGTATGGCTGAAGCTCAGAGTGCTGTGTGTTGAGTAACCAGGGTCCTCAGCAGCGTACAAGTGAAGCAGGCCACAGAAGTACTCATCCAGTGATGTATTGCGTGGGATCGAGTAGGTGTCACGCACATCAGCTGCTTGGAAGATGTAGTCAGGAGGTTCACGATTCAGACCAGTGTAGGCGAGGTGACCGAGGGTGGACAACAGGGGCTCCACTTCGGATACGATGACTTCATAAGTTGGATTCTTCTTCTCTCGTTTCTCTCGAGTAACTGTCCTGGCAATGGAGGACTTGTAGCACTCGGTCATGGTTGCAGGGAACGATGACCTGCCAGCAACTCCGCTCTCATAGATAGAACAGAAGATCAGCAAATTCACTGGTACATAAACTCCTCCCATGAGGTCTGGACGGGCCCTCAGATCTCTCAGCATGGCTTCCCCCTTGCCTGGCTCTCTCTTGAAGAACTCCTTCACGTAGGACTCAACTGCTTCCTTGTCAAATCCGAGGATCTCGTAGAAGAGAGTGCAGTGTTGTTGCAGAAGGGGGCACCCACCGGGACGGGTGGACACAATGAAGTGGGCTTGGGGAAGTACACGACCTTCCAAGAGGGCTCCTAGGAGGGATCCATCATGGCTGTCCATCAGGCCGCGCACCTCATCTGCTCCGTCAAAGATGATCAACACATTCGCCCCCTCACTCTCCAGCAGGGCTTCGGCTGAGGCAAAGCTATTCTTCTTGATTGGGATGTAGTGTCTGAGAAGTTGCTCCAGACCAGCTTCATAATCGTTGCTGTCATCCTTTAGAGCTTCTGACATGGCCTTATCACGCAGGGGGAAGTAAAGAACGAGGGAGAAGTCACTTGTTTCATCATCAGCCACTCTTTGGCACAGGTGCTTGAGGAAAGTGGTTTTCCCCGTGCCAGGTTGACCGTAAATGACCCTGGTTTGATGAGATCCCTTGCGAAGGAAGTGACTGACTGTCACTTCTTCAGCTCCCTCTGACAGGCGTACGCCGCAGTCACGGAAACGCTTCAGGAACTCGCCCTGATCTGCATCTCCCTGTTTTCTTGGTTTAGGGGCATTCTGCAACACAGCTACTTTGGTGAATTGTGTGTTCCCTTGGCAGCCACTGAAGTCTGGCCGCTGGTATCTACTAACTGCACGATTCCTTGTGTGTTCGAGTGGCTCTGGGAGTTTGCCAGAACACACCTTCAACTATACAGGGGAAAGGGAGAGGAAGTGAAAAACGACAGTGATTATATATAAATTGTGAGACGGAAGGTGACAGGTGTAATGGTCATCAACAATGCACTAAAGGAAAAACCACAAACCACCAAAACACCTTTCATCATTAGCTCAATAAATTGCATAGCTGCATGAACATGATAAACATCTTGTCTTAAGTGAAAGAATACCAAAATCTCATACACATTTTGCCATTGAGGTAGTTAGCAGGTCGGCGCATGGACTGTGAAATGACTATTCAACAGGAGCTGCCATGCCACCATCCATTTTGAAATCACCATACATAATACATCTTTCCAGAATAGGCTGAACCAGTGGAGAGACACATACCATGTGCCATCTATCCTTGCGTGCAGAGTCTCGTGGACCCCATGCACTTTCAAGATCTTTACTTAAGGCTGTATGTCACAAAGTACTACAAGACAACCACACGTCACCTGACTGTGTCTACTGCAGTACTGTTTGCACGTGTGTGCAGTAGGAGATACTGAATAGAGACTTGTGGAACATGAAAGAACATGTGGTCAGCCAGTAACATGAGCGTATGGTATCAAACAGTCAGAATACAGAGGGGATGAAGTGGAGATCACTGTGTACACATTAGTGTACATACAGTAAAGTGGAGTTCATCCATTATCACTCCTGTATCTGTGAATATTTTCTAGTGGATTTGAGAAAAGGGATCACTTCACGCTATGTAAACAATAGCTACAGGTGAAGCAGTTGCACGGGTGATAATTAGTGCAAGTACAGATTATTGAGGCACAGGTGACTGTAGGGTGTATCTCACGTGTTCTGGCTGGGTTTCAAGCCCATTCTCATATACGTAGCCACTGATAGTGAATTGATGAGCAATACACAACTGTAGTCAATAGCAGGATGTTTTGACTAGAGGTGGGACGAATAATCAAATATTCGTCCCACCTCTAGTCATGCATGTTTTTGCCTATTTGCTATTACTTTTTAATATGTATAGAATAGAAAAATTCTTCTTCTGATCATGGCAGATAGATAGGCTCTAAACAGAATTTGTCTTATCAGCAGATTCATAAACCACAATACTTGTATTACACCATTACATAGGTATATAGGTCATAGCTGAACTGGGGTCGAATATGTAGAAGGAATATTCAAGCCAACTTTAGCATTTGTCTCAACTCTAGTTTTGACCTGAAGGTCTTTGTCAAATGCTTCATCTTGTACGTACAGTAAACAGTTGACAAAGATCTTCGGGTCCAAACATCCAGCCATTTGAATATCATTAACAGTTGTGTGTCTACTCATCAATTTCATATCAGTATTAGCTCGAAGGTAACCGTGAGCCTCTACAAACTTAAGCCTATAGTCCTCCCGAAGGCCAAATCGAGGAGTGAATTTTCTCGGCCTTGAATTCACCGACTGTATATATGGGTTATTGCAGTAAGCGTAAGACAGGAAGTGCATGGGTGACACATGAAAAGTAGTTGAAACAGGCATACATTGAGCCGCCATTGCAATGAGTCCAGGCGTAAGCACTTTAAACAGTCACTGCCCTAATGTACGTATGTAACACTGGAATGACAGCTTCAAGGACCAGGGACATTGCAGAAGCAGCAGATGGCTAAACAGAGTCACTTAGATATCTTTCCCATTCATCTTGTACGTAGAAGCAATCAATAACAACTGATTGCTGGATACTAAACTAGTATTACTAGAGCAGATACTAGCCAGAAGACTCACTGGCGAGTACGTACGGACAGTCTGAAAGCAAATTGTAGAATGACCAGAATGCATGCTGTAGCTGCCTAGAGGCATGGCACGTTAGCCTCTTGTAGCCAAGTCCAGGCAAAGGCAGTGAGAGTGGGACAGTGGAGAGGTCGGAATCTACTTTAGTGACCCTTCTCACTAGCTCAGTTGGCACCTGTGCATTGTACAACACTGTGCCTCGTATACATATGTGTACTATAGTCCTGTAACACAGACCAACGATTGACAACACATAAGAGAAGTATGACTTAATGAGTGTAATCTGTTCACATGTGTACATGCTTGCTCTCAATACATGCACCTGTCTCTGACGACGACTGACAACAATGCTAAGAGAGAAGAATGACTTAATGAGTGTATTCTGTTCAAACGTGTGTGTACATAAGGGTGGGAGGTATTCATTTTTTTCAATACTGACTAACTAGTCATTACAATACCTCAGTATTACTAAATACCAACTAATAACACTAATTTGCAATCCATCACTGTCTTATTTGCGCATAAATGAACAGCAAGCAAACAGCAAGCAAACAGCATACATACAGTTACACAAAGCAGCAGCAACAGAATTCTTTTGTAGCTTGGCTCACAATACTATCAGCTGACTTCGTTTCCTTCCCTCTTTGAGCTAGCTCATACTGATGGGGTGTGCCGATCGCAGGTGAGAAAACAGATTTGAAGAGTTACCCCAACGAGCTGCAACACTACGCTTACAATGGAGGCATATAGGCTACCCATCCTTCACAGCTTTTCCATCTTCTGCTGCTTTAAATCCAAAGTGGTCCCAAACGGGCAACTTCGCGTTACTCTTTCTAACGATCCCTTTTTCTGCCATCGCTCAAAAAAACGCGTGAAAACGTTCGATTACCTCCGGATACTTTGTGTTATCTAATCCGTATTCGCGTACTCGTGAGGAACATGGCTGACTTAACAGCGGACGATCGGATACGTGAGATAGACTTCTCCACTGAGCCGACGGGATCTCATTGGGACCTTGGGAGCTGTGCCACATCGAAAAATGTCCTTTCCAAAGATGATGCGTGGCACTTCCAGAAGAAACGAAAGTGAATGACTCGCACACGTTTCAAATGCCACGTAGCTAACTACTACACAAGACAGAGCTTAATTCTTGCTGGGACTAGTATCTGTGTGCTGTTGCAGAGTTACACAGCTAAATTCAATCAAATACAAGCTACTCCTGCAGCACATACCGATTAATACCGAAAAAGTCGTTTTTTCAATATCCCTAGTCTATCCGTATTTAACCATTCGGTATGGTGTAAATACCGAAAATAACTAACTATACCGAAATACTGCCCATCCCCTATGTGTACATGCTTGCTCCCAAACAAAGCACATGCAACTGCCTCTGGCAGCAGACCCGCTCAACTCACATCTTGAGAGACAGGGTCCTGAGCCTCCACACTTGGGCACTGTTGGATGCCTGCAATGAAAAGAAGCATTATACTATAAAATAAGCATAGTATATATTGTAACTTGTATCTAATGAGGTATTAAATGCATATGTATGTATGTTACTACAAGCACTACTCATCATTCACTCTAAGCACCTACATGTAACCCATGCAACCATCCATGTCAAACACAAACTCGAAAACAAATTTAACTTCACAAAGGTGCTCAAGGTCTGTGCTCACCCACACGTGTACAACACCACCTACCTTTCTCCAGGTCTCTCCCAAATTGGTTCATTTTTGGGTTGCCTTCCTCCTCAATCATTATGCTGCAGACTTTCAACAAGGACGCTTTGGTGTTCTTTTTCATCAGACAACGATACAAGAACTGGTTCTTCTGTTTAGCACCCTTCGTTGCTGTGAGTTCCTCCAAGTCTGCATCTGAAATAATGCCTTGATGTGCCAGCTCATAGACAATATCATCAGCATCGACGTCTACAATGAAACGCTGCCGGAACGTGTTCAGAACTTGTTCAACTGTATCAATGTAAAAGGGGAGCCTGTGAGTTGTGTCCCACAAACTTGCTTGCTACTTGCAACTTGCTAACATAGCAAAGCTAGCTCACTGTAGGACCACCTCCCTCCACCTACTCCCAACAGGTGTGTGCGCACAGGCTAAGGTCCAGGCCATTGGATTTAGAGCAGTTTTGTAAGAGTTTGTTTCCTGAAATACGTTAACTGCGTTAGAGAAATGACAGGCTGAACACACTATCAGCTTCACTGCACATGGCTAGCAAACACTTGAATGTAAGGTACGTGTGAGTGTGCAACCTTATGTGAGTGCGGTGTGTGTTACTGGGTGCACTGGTCTTCAGGTCAAGCAGGGAATGTACCATTCACTTGTTACATGTCATTGTAGCTATCCACGTATAGCCTATTGGACAGGAGGTGTGCAGAGCTACGTAGCAACAAGGAATATTTCAACTGGTGTTCATCACTCAGTGACTGGCATAACGAGCTTCTCTACATGCTGAGCTCCTACGAGACACGTGCTATCTCCTGCCGCGATTTATGTGCAATGCACGATTTGCTCCCATTCTCCCTTCACTGCCAAAGGTATACAAATCCACCGCCATAAATGAATAACCGATGACAATGAGACCTGAAGTGGTAACTGGCTAATTAGCTAGCTGCCAGTCAGCAGCAGGGAGCGGTGCGGGCTAGCTACGACTTCAAGCACATGCAGCACACCTCCTGTCGGTCCCGACTCACCAGACATCCCACCATGTGGCCTTGTACTGTCTCTTGGTGATGGTCCGCCTTCCATTTGAAGCGCTATTGGGGGCATAACTATGTCAGGAGAGAGAACAGATGTCAATGGATGACCTTCATGATATCAGGGTTGATGTAGATGCTTTATGTTGTAGAGTGTGCATGCCCTACTAACTCTAAGGGATGTCTGCTTGTGCTCTCTTAATTAACCCCATCCAGCTATCCAAATTCATCCTTCACTTGGACCAAAACATTCAAATAACACGATACAAGTGAGTCTACACAAACCAGCAGGGCATGAAGCACTCGCCTAGCTACCTACGTAGGTGATTGGCAAATCACATGTCCTGCGAATACACACCCACCCTTAGTGGGACACGCTAAGCACACCAAACCCTAACCCTAGCCCTTACACTAAAATGACTGTGTACACTGCATGGTATAGCCAAACAAAATACTAAAATGACTGTGTACACTGCATGGTATAGCCAAACAAAATACTAAAATGACTGTGTACACTGCATCATAATTATAGCCAAACAAAGTACTAAAATGACTGTGTACACTGCATGGTATAGCCAAACAAAGTACTAAACTGACTGTGTACACTGCATGGTATAGCCAAACAAAGCTATAGTGACTATAGTGTCACTTGCCCTAATCAGTGTGCATTGGGGCTATAGATGGACGGTCCACAGAAGATCCAGAGTGAGTGAGTATGTGGAGTGAGGGAGGCGGTGTGTGGATTAAAGCAACAACGTCCACTTACCCTGAGGTGTGCCAACACCTGGACTGGGCTCTGGAGGAGGTTGCGCTGTTGGCTGGGGTCCACAGTCATCTTGTGGGCTATAGTTGGAGGCACTTCCTTCCTTCTTAGGTTTCTTGGCCAAGGGTGCTTCCATTGGTGTGTGAGAACGACTAACTATGTGGGAAGGGGGAGAAGATGTCAGTGGAGGACCTTTAGGATTGCGAATACACATACACACCTAGTACACACTCGCCCGAGCGCACTGATAGCCTATATACCTTACGTATATCTAGCTATGCTCGGTCCTGCCGTCCTCTCGGGGCGTAGAGGGAATAACAAGGACACAGCCACAAGTAACAGAGCAGCTTACTCACTCAGCGACGCTAGTAGAGCAGTAGAGCAGGGACGGCTAGCAGTGTGAAGGGTGCTGTAGCTAGACAAGGCCTTGATCTCTCCACCTGTCAAGGGGGCGGTTCGCTGTGACTGCCTTCTTTGGCATTGGCATGGTGACTGGAGGGCCACGCCCTTAGTCTCGAACAAAATGGCGGTATGGCTACGCGAGACGAGATTCTCTCCTTCCTGATCTAGTCTCGGCGCTTGTTGGGACGGTCTAGCTGGCCAGACTACTTCCTGATCATGAAACTGTGGGATTGCGAAATCTTGTGCGCGAACAGGAGTTGTATATATTGTGGCTTACTGCTATGACTGTAGATGTGTGCTGTGAGTGCCGGTGAATGTGTCTGACGCGTGTGAAGTGCATGTGTTACTGGACATGTGTTCCTTCACTGCCTGCCTGTCTTTGGCTGTCTGGTGGGGTCCCCACTGGTGCGCCCTCCCTGCAGTTTGGCCACTGCTGTGTCAGAACTGACTGCAGATGTGTGGCTTTGGATTGTTGCTGCTGATCTGTCTGCTCTGCCCCACTTCCATGCTCGCACCAACTGTAGTGGTGGTGGGTTCTCCAACTGTAGCTAGGGCTGCAGAGGTCCACGGTTGGCCTGTCTTCCCTTCCCTTCTGCAGATGGAGCAGTCTTGCAGTGCTGGTGACACAGTAGCAGGTGGTCCTGTCTACAGCAGCCTCTCTTCGTTGGCCAGTGTAGTGGGCGGGTCCTGCTGCTGTCAGAGCCACACGGACCAGCCAGCCAGCACTACCAGGTGTGTGCTGCCAAGCCCCAGTTGTCCCTGGAGGTGTCCTCACCCGACTGTCCCTCTGTCTGGCAAAGTGAGTGGGTGGGGTGCTCTGCGCTCACTGGTGGCCAGAGGCCCTGGAGAGGTGTATGGTGGAGTCCTTGCATTATTGTGTGCCATTACCTACATATGCGTATGCTGCTTAAATTGTTAAAGCCACTGTGAGTGCTCATCCTTGAAAGATCCATTTTTATCGAATGAATCAGAGTTGTCACAATTTCTGTACTATAATTATTTAGTGTACGTTGGGTTATTTTCAACAACTTGTAATTTTATTAATTTTGTGACCGGAGCAGCTCAGATAATTGCTCATATATGCCATTTTGTGCTGCTCACACACAATGTCAAATACACAGATTCTGTGCTGCGACTCCCTCCACACTTACATTACATCACATTTGTGTGTACATGGCCAGTTTGTATAGCTGTTGGAGTGACTATTGACATTCATACAAAGAAAGGCCAGTAAGTTCCAGTGGATAGACAGTTTCTTCACTTCCTAGAGAGACAGTTTATGTATTCATAACACAGTAATGGTAAGCTAAAGTGTGTCACCAGCAAGGATGCCGGGGAAGAGCACAATTAAAGTTGTGTGCGTATTATATATAGGGCCATGGTACAAGGTTTGCACGTGCTTTCTCGTCTGTTTGCATATCCACATGGTATCCGCAGTAGCTGTGTCAATTTGTATGTCAGTGATTGTGTGTTGTTTAGTTCCTAAAGTGGCGTGCACACGGAGCATTGCATTTCACTTCCATTTTCTATATGTACTTACAAGTTGCCTGCCTAGTGTTTGGCCCTGTACTGCCTGAGTGTGTCGTCCTATGCAAGTGAGACAACTCCAGTGCTCCTGCATGTGTAGGTGCACTTTGTTACATGTGTGGCCCGAGGGTGGGGCTCTAGCACTGTTACCTTTTCCATTCACTCCACCACATTGTGTGTCTAGGGATTGACTTTCCTTTGGGCTGGCATCTTGTGACTGTGGTGGGTACGTAGTTGGTTGGTGCTTGTACTCCTTCGGTTCTGTTTCAGTGTGTGCCATGTCATTAATGAATCATTCCAGTATAATGTATCTTACGATGGGTCGTTGTTCCTGCCCCTATGTAGGATTGCTTGGTGCCAAGTTTGTTCTTATTGTTTAGTCTCACGTTTTTCAAAGCGTTGGTCTGCTTATTATCTGTCTGTCGATGGACTTTCTAAGTGATCTAGCTTAGCGAGACTACTCAATGTTGCCCTGTGTGCGTAGGTAGCATTCGTACACAAAGCCGATTCCACATGTAGTGTGTTGCGTCATTTACATATGCATATTCCTGACTTTATTATTATTTCCTGTAGCGCATTACTTTATCATCATTTCTTGTGTGCACGATTATTCATCATTTACTTCCGTATTCACACTTACAACACAATGCCTTTTTGTTCCGTTGTATCCTTGTTCCGTTGTTGTAGTATTCTGTTGTTACACACATGTATATATTACCTTGTGCACTTCTTGTAATAACTTGCAACTGCAATCTCAGTTTGATCTTATAACGCCTATCGTTATACACATGTGAGAGTGGAAGTTGGTACTGTAACAAGTACAGCAGTCACGCTGACGTCTGATCTGACACCTCACAAACAACACCAACCTTGTGACCTGACGTGATGTCCTCTAAACCCTTCCCTGACTAGAGTCACGTTTGTGCCCCCTCACCTCAGTGCCTCATGGTCTGTATCAGTCTAGCATGCTAGCCCCTCTCCACCCCAGCCCTTACAGTGCAGAGGTGATGAGGCCTCTGCCTTCTGCAGTGTGAGCACCTGGTGATGGGGAGGAGCTAGCATGCTAGACTGCATTTTTGTGTAAAGAAGAGGCTGAACTGTCATGTGTAGTTGTCCCTGCTTGAATTGGAGTTGCATGTTGTTGAGCAGTTGTGACCGTTGCAGATTGCATTTCAGTACTGAACCGAACAGTCCCAACACATGTGACGTCTGTGTTAATGATATGCAGTAATACACGAGATGTACCTCATGATGTGGTGTAGTGTTTTCTCATTTGGTGCACCTTATGTCAGCTAGTAAATGTTGCAGCTCTGCAGAGCTCCATTGAGCGTCCCTCTCCCCTGTCCCTCCTCCCTCCTCTCGTGGACTTCTCCCTACAGGGGACACACGTATGTGATCATAATTATTGCAACGACCTGCTATAGGCACTGCTGCCTGTGACAGTGTGACAGGTGACTGTCAGTGATGTCCTTTTGTGTCCGGAGCCTCTGTGACTCATGTGACTCTAGAGCAGACAACCTCACCACCAGTGGGTTTGACCCCAGTGGGTGTGTCCCAGATGACAGCGTGCCCCACCCACTCCAGTGACTACTCGCCACTTGCTAGGTGAGCACTGCATGTTCGGTCCACCTCACTCCAGTGAGCATGTGATGTGTGTCCCATGAGCAGTGGCTGTACTAGTATATACAGATTTATACACTGCACACTTTGGTAGTTTGAATGTACGTATGTACAGTAACACACTCTCAGTCTGTCCTGTGCTGTTGCTCTGACTCTGCCTGCAGCCTATAAGGTCAGTGGAGACAAGTGTGTGCTGTGGGGGCTCCTCCTGCTAACATGCCCCTCCCCTGTGGGTGTGTCACTAAAGGACGTGGACTTTGGAAAGTGACGTCTGCACAGGCAGCTGGCTTAACTCAACTTGTAGTGCTTGAAATTGATGGTGATGTTCTAAAAGTCTGTGTTTAATCCAAACCTGTGACATCTACTGTATATCCTCTTGTGGTCATATACTGTACGTGTATGTGCATACGTACATACAGTGTGTGTCTACGTGTCTTGCGTCTACTCTTTTGTGTGTACACATGCGTGACATGTATGATACATGTACAGAGTGCCTTGCATGTGCATATGGTGCAGTTCACAGTACACTCAATTCTGCGACATACGTACTTCTATATCTGACAGACATATTTCTAGATTCATAATATTATACACTATATAGTACGCAGTGTATAGTTGGCTCAGCTACAGTATTATGTGTACTGTATGTGGTGCGTTCATTGCGGTTTGTTGGATGTGAGGATATTTTTGGAGGAGGAGGAGGCAAAACTGCAGGCTGTGTTTGCTCTGGATGTTAAAGATGTGCAGCTGCTCATTGAAGTTAAAGTGTTTGTGTTTGAGCGAGAGAGTGTGTTGCAGAGTCACCGGTACTCTTCTCCCCTCCCATTCCCCTCCTATTCCCCGCCCTTCCCCCCTTGTCCTCCCCTCTCCATCCGGCACAGACCTCCCTGTTCTCCCAGTCTTGTGCTAGCCAGGATCGTGTGGTGGTGGAGAGGCTGAGAGGAAGAGCCTTCTTCCCAAAACAACTGGAGGGCATCAACTGGAGGTTGAGCCTGTCCATGGCCCAGCCCAGCCAGGACAAGATGAAGCTGCCCAATGCTCAGTTTGAGTTTGGCATAGATACAGGAGAGGTGACAGTCAGTGGCCTTGATGAGGCCCTGCTCTGTTTATCACCTGTTGTCAGTGCAATGTTATTCATGAGGGGTCACTGCAGTGATTGTCAGAGTGTGCTTGTGAGTAATGCCATCACATGATCAGATGTAACGAACCAATCACATGCCTTTCCCTAATGACAGCTATCCCAAGTCCTGCATGCAGTGCTAGCTGCAGTGTTCTCTCTAGGCTGTTACAGGGGGTGGGTGCACCCACTATTGTGCTAATGCCCCCAATGTTTTAGAGACCGCTGCACCCCCTCCTCCTCCTCCTCCCTAAAATGATTTCAATCATGGCATACACAGCTGATCTGAGTGTCCAGCTGCTGAAGACACTCCACAGATAGGAGACACACAGCCTAGTTTCATGTGCAGTGGACACAGACAGCTGGGCTGAGCAGGTCTCCTGTGGTCAGGTACTGGCTGACCTGTGGCTTACTAATGAATATGTTTAAACAAAACAAAAGATGGTTTGTTACTTTATATAGAGTCATACTTACATCACAGAGGTGAGGAGAGTTCACCTCATAACACAGACAGTTTGTGTGTTATGTCTACAGAAGAAGTAGACCATGTCATGCTGCCCAGAGGTGGATGTGGTTATCCTGTTTGAGTGTGCCAGTGTGTCAGTGTGTGTTGCTGTGGAGTGCTAGCGATGAACTACAGTGGTTGCCCAGGTCACTCCACATGGGCACACACATTCTACCACCCGTCTGTCATCACCGTGGTCTCTTGTACGTATGTGTGCTGGTGACTCAGTGTGGCCTCCCCTCCTCCTCCTCTGTCGGTGACATTCCTTTAGCTCTGCTCTCAGAGGTCTGTGCATGAAGTGTGTCGAGTTGTCTCTGAGGACACTGTTTGGTGTTCACTGTGCGAGTCTAATGGGTCGTTCCTGCCTGGTCCTCCCTACTGTCCCCCTAATGTCTTCCTACAGAATACCCATGCACCATATGAGGAAGCTTCAATGTTGTGCACTGGGTGGTGGAGGAACTCATTTACAGGTACACATGCTAATTTAATATACAACTTAATCACAGTCTAGCCAAAGCTTTTTCATCTGCAACTTAATCATGACGGTTTAAGCCCGAAGCTCAATTAAGTGTTCACCCATTCATCTTTTCCATGCTTAAAGTACTAACTTGTAAAGGTGGCTCAACATGTTGCATGGCCATGATGTACCCACCGCAGTCTAGTGTAGGGCGAGCAGCTAAACCAGCATGCCCTATGACACACTGCTAACATGCAGACACTTCAAATATGTGATTTTGTACATGACTACTACACATGTGCTCTGTGTGTATACACATGAGAGAAGTATGACTTAATGAGTGTAATCTGTTCACATGTGTACATGCTTGCTCTCAATACATGCACCTGTCTCTGACGACGACTGACAACAATGCTAAGAGAGAAGAATGACTTAATGAGTGTATTCTGTTCAAACGTGTGTGTACATAAGGGTGGGCGGTATTCATTTTTTTTCAATACTGACTAACTGGTCATTACAATACCTCGGTATTACTAAATACCAACTAATAGCACTAACTTGCAATCCATCACTGTCTTATTTGCGCATAAATGAACAGCAAGCAAACAGCATACATACAGTTACACAAAGCAGCAGCAACAGAATTCTTTTGTAGCTTGGCTCACAATACTATCAGCTGACTTCGTTTCCTTCCCTCTTTGAGCTAGCTCATACTGATGGGGTGTGCCGATCGCAGGTGAGAAAACAGATTTGAAGAGTTACCCCAACGAGCTGCAACACTACGCTTACAATGGAGGCATATAGGCTACCCATCCTTCACAGCTTTTCCATCTTCTGCTGCTTTAAATCCAAAGTGGTCCCAAACGGGCAACTTCGCGTTACTCTTTCTAACGATCCCTTTTTCTGCCATCACTCAAAAAAACGCGTGAAAACGTTCGATTACCTCCAGATACTTTGTGTTATCTAATCCGTATTCGCGTACTCGTGAGGAAAATGGCTGACTTAACAGCGGACGAACGGATACGTGAGATAGACTTCTCCACTGAGCCGACGGGATCTCATTGGGACCTTGGGAGCTGTGCCACATCGAAAAATGTCCTTTCCAAAGATGATGCATGGCACTTCCAGAAGAAACAAAAGTGAATGACTCGCACACGTTTAAAATGCCACGTAGCTAACTGCTACACAAGACAGAGCTTAATTCTTGCTGGGACTAGTATCTGCGTGCTGTTGCAGAGTTACACAGCTAAATTCAATCAAATACTAGCTACTCCTGCAGCACATACCGATTAATACCGAAAAAGTCGGTTTTTCAATATCCCTAGTCTATCCATATTTAACCATTCGGTATGGTGTAAATACCGAAAATAACTAACTATACCGAAATACCGCCCATCCCCTGTGTGTACATGCTTGCTCTCACACACAACACATGCACCCGTCCTGACAGCAGACCCCGCTCAACTCACATCTTGAGAGACAGGGTCCTGAGCCTCCACACTTGGGCACTGTTGGATGCCTGCAATAAAAGGAGCATTATACTATAAAATAAGCATAGTATATATTGTAACTTGTATCTAATGAGATATTAAATGCATATGTATGTATGTTACTACAAGCACTTTCTCATCATTCACTCTAAGCACCTACATGTAACCCATGCAACCTTCCATGTCAAACACAAACACGAAAACAAATTTAACTTGACAAAGGTAAGATCTGTGCTCACCCACACGTGTACAACACCGCCTACCTTGCTCCAGGTCTCTCCCAAATTGCTTCATTTTTGGGTTGCCTTCCTCCTCAATCATTATGCTGCACACTTTCAAGAAGGACGCTTTGGTGTTCTTTTTCATCAGACAACGATACAAGAACTGGTTCTTCTGCTTAGCACCTTTCATTGCTGTGAGCTCCTCCAAGTCTGCATCTGAAATAATGCCTTGATGTGCAAGCTCATAGACAATAGCATTAGCATCAACGTCTGCAATGAAACGCTGCCGGAACGTGTTCAGAACTTGTTCAACTGTATCAATGTAAAAGGGGAGCCTGTGAGTTGTGTCCCATGAACTTGCTTGCTACTTGCAACTTGCTAAAATCTATAGCAAGCTAGCTCACTGTAGGACCACCTCCCTCCACTTACTCCCAACAGGTGTGTGTGTGTACAGGCTAAGGCCAAGCCATAGGATTTAGAGCAGTTTCATAAGAGTTTGTTTGCGGACAGACATTAACCGTGTTAGAGAAATAACAGACTGTGCACACTATCAGCTTCACTGCACATGACTAGCAAAAGCTTGAATGTGAGGTATGTGTGGGTGTTTAACCTTATGTGAGTGTGATGTGTGTCACTGCACAGCGAAAACAGCCTTCGTGAACGGGTACCGTCTTACGTTGACGCGGTACCCGTCCACGAGCATCGAACGGGCGACACACGTTTTCCCGTGTAACCGTGCACGGGTCACGTGGAATACCGTATTTGCAGATTGTGGACGGGTCCTACCGTGAATATGGCCGTGGGACTACGCCGTGTCTTCTTCCGTTCTACATAGTGGACGGTTCTTCACTGGGCATTGAACAATCCCGTTCTACAGTCAGGACGGGCGCGAAAACGGCATGCGATTTTGTCGCTGGCAAACGCTGCAGTAGCTTTGTATATATACGTACAGCAGTATTATAAGGTTCAGAAGTACAATAAGGTCATCCTAAGAATCTGTGTCACTACTACTACTAGAAGTTGTCGATTCTGGTACTTCCTCCACTGGTTTCACAGCCCACTCTGAACTCCCTTGTCGTGGCAGCTTGGATGGACTGCCTGGCACTCTCTGCTTCTGCTGCAGATTGTTCCCCTTCCTGTGGCAGTCCTTCTTATATCGTGTGTCCATTTTCTGTATTAGTTTTGTTGCTCCTGGCACAGAAAACAAGTGAACTCATTTTAAGGAAGATTCAATGTAGGTGTCAATGGATGTAGCATAGACATGCATGTACGTCTGTGTGTGCATGTGTGTGTGGTGTACATTTACGTACTTTCAGATCGCCATGGTAGTTTGTGTTGCCGTATTTCAGCATCACTTCCCCCACTTTCTTCTGTCATAAATGAGTATGACAGCTCCTGCCACAGGTCCTTTTCATTCTGCCTGACGTACTTACTTCTCCTAGCAAAGAGCTATTTAAGCAAATGGTATATATGAAAGATAATGATAAAATGTATTTGTACTAATGCTTCAACCCTGAACTTACATTCTTTTGTGCCTGTCTGTTCCTCCTTGTTCGATTGTTCCGCAGCACTTGTTCCCTTCTTGAAGTCTTCGCATCATTGAAAATCCTCCTTCTTGATTCATAATAACGATAAACAGCTCCTGTAGCAAGTAAATGATAGCATGTTAGGCATTACTGCATGATATTGGGAGCCATATTTCATTTGGTGCAGTGCGCATATTATGTTAAATGTCCACTTACTCTTCAGGATTGCATCAGGGATGGACACATGCTTGGCCTTGAGATCAGCCACGATGTTCTCCTTCACACGCTGATTATGATCATCTGCATATCTGAATTGAAAAGGCAGTGCCATATACATACTAGCTGTTACTGACTAAACCTGAATTGACATGCAAGTTTGCGAATTTGTGGACAAATGTTTTCTTTGATCCATTGTTTAGCTGGATGCAAACACTGATAAATATAGTTAAATATGAAGACATGCACAAACACACAGTCATGCAAGCACGTGCACATCGCTCACTTTAAGGAAGCTTTAAACTGGTTTTCAGCTGAGTAGCTTGCATGCAGTGACCTCGTTGATGCCTGTAGTTGAGAGAGTACATACTCAATGCAATAGCTATAGCTGTAGCATTAAATGCAAGGTAACTTACTGAGACAGCAGTTGGCAGTTTGCTGGAGCTGTGTTTGCCAGACTGAGTACTTCGCTGCATGTCAGCTTCCTTGAAGGCCTGTAACTCTGTAGTTACCTCCTGCAGTTGTTGTTTTAGGCTACTGTTGTCTCTTTGGAGTTCGTCAATAGCAGCTTTTTGTTCCGTGCTGCTAGCCAGCACCAGGTCCAACTTCTGGTGGAGACTGATTACTGTACTTGGAGGAGTGTAGTCACCAAAGGCATCAGCACACTGAGCATTAACAGGAGTTCTGACAATATTGTCTGAAACCGGGCTAGGAAAAAACATTCTCGTAGAAAAAGCAGTTCTAGTAGCCATCATGCACACTGCAGCTGTTTCTCTTAGTTTCGATCCCGCCGGCGCCGAAGGCGGCGCGGCCCAGTATTGTTTTTGACTTAGGGTTTTGTATGGCTTTATGTTTGTGTATATAGAGTACGGTATCTATTATCGGTCACAATGCATTATCGGACACTGAATCTTCTCGACCGCCGAACGAATTAGCTCACGTTTAGCGCGAATTTGTAGTACGGACAATACTAAGACAGATTATAACAAAACTAGAAGAATCCGCTTCTTCCTTCCTTGGCGAAAGGCTTAAAGCGCGCACTTCGAAAATATCTACTCTCGGCCAAAAATATCTATTAACGGACATAGACTCCTATTCCGGCTACGAGTAGCGAATATGGCCACGACTGCTGTATTTAAGAAAGGCATAATTCCTTATTGCACTCAGCAGGAATCGCGGCCCGGAGTCGAACACTTGAGGTACTAGACTTCCTTTAATTGCACCATATCGACTGATCGATTATTCTACACTGAGAAGTGCTCTCTGGGGCCTCGTGAGTGGGTACTACTACTACGCACACATGCATAGCTAGAAATTGACGTGACTTCTCAGTTATATATGCATGTACACCGCAATATAAATTGGAATATGAAAAGTTGAAGATAAGAAGTACAAGAGCATGGTTAACAGTGGTATCTGAGTGCTGCAAGAAGTTGTCTGGAACCAACAGAGTCCCCAGAAAACATTCTAGCACGTAAAGACTGCCTTGCCAACTCAGCTTTTCTTGATCTTCGCTGCATACAAGTGGCACATTCCAGATAGATGTTTCTGGGTTTCCGCTGTTCCTCGTAAAGCATCTGACGTACTCTATCATAATTAGCTTTGAGCTCTCTGAGATCTTTACTCTGCAGCTGGTTGTCCTCAACCTCCTTGCCACGCGCACTAGAAGCAGACGTAGAGTCTCGAGCTCCTTGGGTAGCTGCCACCACAGATGCTGCCACTATCTTGTCCGTCAATTCCGGCTCTCCGCGGTCAGTTGTTAGCTCAGGTTCGGAAAAGGTAGCTTGCTTCCTTGAATGTCGTTTGCGCCTACGGCGAGCGTCCTTCTTTCGCGATATATAACGCTTAGATTTTTTTCCCATTGCAATCCACGCCGGTTCCGTGTTTCCAGCTGCTACGAAGCTAATATTATACGGGAAATAGGCGCGAAGCTATATACGGGAAATAGGCGCGAAGCTACGTTTGTCGTGAGAACGGTTGTACAGCTGGCGGGACGAACTTTCCATGGAAGCGCAAGGAAACAAACTGGACAAGGACCAGATAAGTCAAGATACTACTGAAGGTTGACTAATGTGTAGCTAGCTTACGACTATAGCTACTTTGGCACGAAATAGTCTTATACCCTCCCAATAGATATACCCAGAAACCTTCCCCATACCATGCATGGGTTATAGCGTTTGGCACAAAGATATAGCGACTGCTCTGGTCATGCAGTTTGACACTAAAGGTCTTACTATCCTCAAGATACGTCTCCATGCATGCAAGCCCAGTTCGTTCTTTATGCATTGTGCTACTGACTACTTTACAAGTGTCTTCCATGCTGCAGGGGTCTGGTGTCACAGATGCCTGTGACGCTGGATGTGCTCAGCATTGCCCATTCGAACCTGCATGTGAGGCTGTGTTTACCAGCCCACTTTGCAAGTGTGGCGAGGTTAACCTCCTCCCTATACCATACATGCAGGCTATAGAGTTTGACACAGACATAATTATAGCAACTGTTCTGGTCATGCAGCTTCACACTAAAGGTCTTATGTACTATCCTCAACGTACGTCTCCATGCATGCATCTAAGCACAGTTCATTCTTTATGCATTGTGCTACTGACTACTTTACAAGTGTCTTCCATGCTGCAGGGGTCTGGTGTCACAGATGCCTGTGACGCTGGATGTGCTCAGCATTGCCCAATCAATCCTGCACGTGAGGCTGTGTTTACCAGCCCACTTTGCAAGTGTGGCGAGGTTAACCTCCTCCCTATACCATACATGCAGGCTATAGAGTTTGACACAGACATAATTATAGCAACTGTTCTGGTCATGCAGCTTCACACTAAAGGTCTTATGTACTATCCTCAACGTACGTCTCCATGCATCTAAGCACAGTTCATTCTTTATGCATTGTGCTAATGACTACTTTACAAGTGTCTTCCATGCTGCAGGGGTCTGGTGTCACAGATGCCTGTGACGCTGGATGTGCTCAGCATTGCCCAATCAATCCTGCACGTGAGGCTGTGTTTACCAGCCCACTTTGCAAGTGTGGCGAGGTTAACCTCCTCCCTATACCATACATGCAGGCTATAGAGTTTGGCACAGACATAATTATAGCGACTGTTCTGGTCATGCAGTTTCACACTAAAGGTCTTATGTACTATCCTCAACGTACGTCTCCATGCATCTAAGCACAGTTCATTCTTTATGCATTGTGCTACTGACTACTTTACAAGTGTCTTCCATGCTGCAGGGGTCTGGTGTCACAGATGCCTGTGACGCTGGATGTGCTCAGCATTGCCCATTCGAACCTGCATGTGAGGCTGTGTTTACCAGCCCACTTTGCAAGTGTGGCGAGGTTAACCTCCTCCCTATACCATACATGCAGGCTATAGAGTTTGGCACAGACATATAGCGACTGTTCTGGTCATGCAGTTTCACACTAAAGGTCTTATGTACTATCCTCAACGTACGTCTCCATGCATCTAAGCACAGTTCATTCTTTATGCATTGTGCTACTGACTACTTTACAAGTGTCTTCCATGCTGCAGGGGTCTGGTGTCACAGATGCCTGTGACGCTGGATGTGCTCAGCATTGCCCATTCGAACCTGCATGTGAGGCTGTGTTTACCAGCCCACTTTGCAAGTGTGGCGAGGTTAACCTCCTCCCTATACCATACATGCAGGCTATAGAGTTTGGCACAGACATATAGCGACTGTTCTGGTCATGCAGTTTCACAGTAAAGGTCTTACTATCCTCAACATACGTCTCCATGCATCTAAGCACAGTTCATTCTTTATGCATTGTGCTACTGACTACTTTACAAGTGTCTTCCATGCTGCAGGGGTCTGGTATCACAGATGCCTGTGATGCTGGATGTGCTTAGCATTGGGTATACCCTATTTTGTTCTATAAATAACTATCTGTTGCTATACTAGCACAGGGTCTTTGCTCATAGCTAGCTAAAGGTTGTTTAAGAAGCTGACTTTGGTTGGTCTATGTACTATTTAATGTACACTTCTTGTGATGAAATATATATATGCAGTAGTAAAAGGCAAGGAATCTACACGTAGACGCAATCAGCGGAGAAAGAGGGTTCACAAACGTTTTGAAAGAAAGGTGAAGATCCAAGAATTGAAGATCAAGGAGTACCGTCGCAAAGTGTCACTGCCAAGAAACATTGTCAGATTATTTCCTGCATTATCTACTGACAGAATTTTACCTGACTTTGTGTGCGATGATGTGCCACTTCTTCCTGATGGAGCAGTGCTTCCATTAAATAAATCAAGTGAGAGCGTGCTTATGTATGCTTTGATAGCAATGCCCACATTATATGAATTTAATTTAAAATGTATACATTGTACTTCTTTCTTACAGTTAAGCTGGGAAGTGGTACTTTTGGCACTTGCCACACCATGTGGTTCTCCGGATTGACTGTCGCAGTTAAGGTTTATCATCACAGAAACATAAAGTTGAAACACATTCAAATGGAAGCAAAGATGTTGCAGGTGAACTGTTTATTAGCCATGTTAACTGCATCCATTGTAAGTATAATTTGTATGCAAGTCACCAGTAGTGACTTTGGTGACATGAGTATTGTCTTGGACTTTAATTTGCAATTGGTTTCCACATGCACGTGTACTTCGTCCTGTCAGCAATTTTGAAGCAATTGCTTCAAAAATCCTATATCTAGCTTTTGTCGCCATGAAATCAACAGCTGAATGTAACTTCCTTGCCAACTGAAAGGGGTTGCATGCATGTCGTTTCCTCCCCTTTGGAATTATGCAGCTAGCTTTGTGCTAAAATGCTCACATTTACATATGACATATAATGTTACAATCATAATTTATTAACTTTGTATGCATTTTACATATTTACACACATGCAGACTTGTTCCGGTCATCCAAATACTCCTTATCTATTTGGAGCAATCTGTGGCTTAAATGCTATTCAACTACCAGCCTTAGTGATGTCCCTACATGCTGTTAAAGGATCTGCTGCGACACTCAGCTCATGGCTTCAGGACAACAGTTCTGTCAGTGAAAGTGACTGTGCATTTCTGTTGATGGGTATGTAGTTCCATAAAGAAATTTGCAAAATCCCTGTGCATATTTCTACTACAACGTATTCCTCCATTTATAGGCATTGCTAATGGGCTGTCTCACATTCATTTAAAAGGCATTTTACACAACGATCTGAAGAGCAATAACATTGCTCTAAGTGACTGTGTTCCACAAGCAGCCAAGCAAACAAGCCAGAAACTGGAGCTGTGGCCAACAATAATAGACTTTAGTAAGGCCTGCCCTGAGAAAGACGGGAAGAAATATCACCTGCTTTCTTGTGAAAAGGAGGCATTCAAAACCCGCTATCCCCATTTAGCACCAGATTTGGTAAATGGCAAAGTAAGACAGAATGTGTTTTCTGATATCTACTCATTCGGCCAAGTGATTCTAAGAATGGCTGTCCTGGCTGACAATAGTAAGACACTTATGCAGTTAAGTAATCAGAGTACCAGCTATACATACAAGAACAGACAAGAGCTGTCAGTAACTGTCACTAAACTGAAGTCACTTCTTTAATTGCATATTATACTTATGAATGTATAATACGTATTACATACATATGTCAAGTAACTCTGTTTGGCACACTATATATTTAATTGCATCATGATCCTCATAATTATATGCACATTAATGTCGTTTGTTTTTGTACCAAATTACATAAATTGTCATATCACCAATGATATGAACAATGCATGCCATGTATGCGTATATACCATTGTATATACAAATTGTTTTTGTGATTATGCAGGAGTGTCAATAATATAGCACAGTTGCTAAAAGGTTAGGGTAAACTTAGCCCTATATGTATCTAAGGTGGAAATGTACAACACCAAAAATGTTAAAAAGTGTTCCACATCAGCTAGGGTGTGAAATGAAATTGCATGGAGTAATAGTCATACATGATCAGAGCCTTAAACGTAGTTGTACCGGACAAGCAACTGTCACAGTCTCAGTAATGTCACCAGGAAGCTTAAGCGGTAAGGTTATATGAGCGCATCTCTTTGAAATGCGATGTACAGGTAGGTAGTTCCATTTGCATGATTCATAGCTGAGTCTCTCGCAGACGTAAGCCACATGCTGTGTTAAAATATCTTTCAACTGATGTGGTTTTCTCCAATGTACAAAGGCGAATATTTGCTTCAAGTCAACCATAGCATTTTCGACCTGGTGTGCAACGGTTACCTCCAAAAAGTACCTTACTTCACCAACAATCCAATCAGGTGTTGTACAGAGAGGGCCACCTGGCCAATGAGCCATGATAAATGAAGAGCTGGCACTAGCACTACGCATTGCTGATCCAACAAGGTCATCTCCAATTATTATTTTTCCAAACTTTAAGACAAATTTTGACTTCAACTCAGCATCAAGACCGAATACTTCTTTAAGTACAGATTTTAACCTCTGAACTTCCAAATCAGGTAAAACATACTCTCTGAATGGTCCAACTGATTTCAACATACCGTAATATGCCTTGCAAGTTTTGAATGTAATATTGCTAAGTGGTCCGGATGCTACAGTTAGAAATAGCACAACGTTGTCCACATGTACATTTGAGTTTGTACATGTTTCTTTGTACATCTGATGTTTTGGCAACATTTTCTGAAGCTCTTCATCCACAGCTGGGGTGTGCACGTGGTTACCAGTACCTGTTGATTGACTTTCCAAAAACTTTTGTACTAACTGACTCTCAATTCTAGTGTTGTTAGTATGGAAAGATCCTAATATTCCGTTGTACCGTTCGAAAGCATAAAGCCAGAATGCATGTCCCGGTCCAAAATCCTGTAAACAGCGACACAAATGCAAGTGCAGGTGCATGTTCATGGTGCAATGTCTGTCGCCATAGAGTTCTTCAAAGGTTATGCAGAATTGCAGCAGCAAAGAATCAGCTTCTGTCAAATCAGAGACAGTGAGTATTCTACTTGTGAGCAGTTTCACAGCTCGCACAAACAGTATCCAACAATTCCAATGCGGAGAATCTAATTGTTGCCATAGTAGGACAGATGAATAAATAGTAATCCAATTCTTCCATTGATCAGCAGTAAATCCACCAAAGTGATTAGATATTTTAGAAGGGACGCGTCCAATACCTTCAGGGATAATGAATTGACTAACTAATCTTTCCATGTCATCCAGGTTCCTTCTAGATAGAAAGTCACCACCCAGCCAAACTTCCATCATATGTTTCCCTGTACCCAAAAATAAGTTATGCATGGGGTCCACTACTGTGCAACAAATGGGATCAAAATAAGGGAGATCTAGCAGTATTGAATACCGAAGTCCTTTTTTTGATTCTGCTGCTTGAAGTGCTGACTGCGTCCCTTGTGTCCGGAAAATTTCACTGATTTCTGCACACTGTCGACGATGATCTTCATTAGTACGCAAAGGCCATTGGTGCCGATCGAACCCCCCATAGTTTGTCCAAGAACCAGTGTCCTCTTTGACATGCTTGAAAGTTTTATAACATTTATTGCACCCAAATGTGGCCCTATGTCCTAGGAAACCACAAACTTTGCGTGAAGCAGGAATGTCACAGGCAACACAAGTCAAAGCTAGCCGAATTGTTTTTGAAAATTGTTGCTGTCCTGCCTCAACTGTGTGCACTTCAAAACCATGAGTCCAAGCAGTATTTAGTTCCTCTACAAGTGGAGCAAGGAAACTGTTCAAAGTCAATTCAGGCTCATTTGGTCCTGGTATCAGTCCTACAAGAATAATATTTTCTGGCTTGTTTCTGATGGAAATAGGGAGATTCAGTATTGTCAGATATATTGCACCTATCGAGTAGCGACCATGCTCAAATGGAGAAAACCAGTCAATATTTAGAGTCAACAAATAATTGTATGGTGCATCCAGAAATTCTTTGTGTTTTGACCATATATCTCCATCATAGATATCAGTGAGATAGCCAGATTTGCGAAAGTTGTTTCTTCGCCGCCACAACTCACAACATTCTATGAAGCTAGGCATTCTGACAAATGCAGCAATTGCACTCTTGATCGACTGATATGGATAGATCTTAAGAGGCCTATAAACCGTACCAGCTTTTGTTCGTACCTTCCTCATAAGTTGTGTCCCACATTCTTTCCTCCTACTCCTGTGTGGGTGATTGGGATATGTTTTGAAACTACAGACAACAGCATAAAATTGTCCACTTCTCTTGCAGTACTCAGGAGTGTAAATTGCATTACATTTTGGGCATACAATGTACTCTGTAAACGTGGGTTCATTCAGCTCCAAAATCTTCTTCAATGTGGCCTTTGTGAGCGGCATGGCAGTGGTTGCATTTTTAAGTGGCATACAGTTAAAGGCAGTGCCAAGAGCCAAGCAAAACACTTTCAATAACCTCAGCAGCATGCAAATGGCTGCATTTGAAATCTTGAAAACTGTTTGCCAGATAAGGATGAAATGCAACAGTTGCAAAATAGGTTGTGGCAATGCTTTGGAACCTTGGTTTCCTTGAGTTTCCTCACCTGCAGACTCTGTGTCTGATCCTGATGCAATCAGAAAATCATTGTCGGGTTCCGAATCACTGGAGCTGGAGCGTGAACTAGTGCTGGTGCATGATACCTATGGAAAGTAAGAATTGGATGGCTGCATAAAGTTTTGCACTGGAAGATACAATCACAGCATACAGGCTTTTGCCTGATGCCATGCACAATTCCAGAATATCTTTCTACGCATAGATGTACATAATGGAAAAGGAATGAAAGCGGAAATAAATACAATCACACAATGGATTTGAATCTATACACACTAACTGATGTAACTATAGCTATATTGATATAGACCTTTGCAGTAAGGCATATCCATGATTATATACAGTACACAAAAATCACCATTGACCATCTTTATTGGATGCCCAGCACAGATTAAAATTAGGATAGTCTGTGCCCTTGCTTGTGCAAATGCAGTGGCAGTGTAATGTAGAAGAATTCATCTTATCTGCCTACTATCATGATATCATCTGTGTCTTATAGTTAACAGGCAAAACGCACTAGTGTAGACACAAACAGCACCCCATATTGCTGTACATGGCACCTTGGAATAGTGTATTTCATCCTGTTCTCCATTGTCATTGTCAGATTCCATAAGTAAGAACCCTCTGCCGTCAGAACAAGAATGAAGATCTACAGAAGCATCATCTGAATCACTGTACCCAATGTCATCATCCTTCAGCCATTGATCCCTCGCCGAATCGTAGAACCGGCGCTTGTGTAACCAGTACGTCCTTTCGGCCACGGATTGGTTACAGTGAGGACAAATTACCCTCCCATCAGCGTCTGCCGCCCTCTTCCGCGCAGACATCCTTACTTGATAGTGAACAGCAAATACCCTGCGAACGTGCGACTTGTACGACCATGTGCAATTGTTGCCAGCTGCAAAACCTTGTGTATCAGACAGCACGGTAGTGCTGTTTATGTAGGGTGGCGGTGGTGTTTGTATGGTACGGTATCTATTATCGGCCACAATGTATTATCGGACACTGAATCTTCTCGACCGCCGAACGAATCAGCTCACAATTAGCACGAATTCGTAGTACGGACAATACTAAGACAGATTATAGCAAAACTAGAAGAATCCGCTTCTTCCTTCCTGGCGAAAGGGCTTAAAGCGCGGACCGAAAATACCTATTCTCGGCCAAAATATCTATTAACGAACATGGACTCCTACTCCGGCTACGAAAAGCGAATACGGCCATGACTGCTGTATTTAAGAGAGGCATCATTCCTTATTACACTCACCAGGAATCGCAACCCGGAGTCGAACAGTTGAGGTGCAATACTTCGTTTAATAGTACCATATCGGCTGATCAATTCGGCCACCATTTTAGGCATTTCCACGCGAGTGTGAGCAGTTGAGCAGCAGAAACAGCAAGAACAGCAGAGTTTATATTTTTAAGACGTTTCTAGCATTGGTGGTCTATTATTCTCTCTGGGTAAGCCTATTCATACTGGTTTCATTGCGAATTGTAGACAGGGCGTAGTCTGCGCCTTCAGGGAGGCCACACACTATCCAGAATGCTGACTGTAGTACCATTCATGGGCGCATGCTGTTGTGGAGATGCAGAAAGCTTAAAGAATCATCTCTGCTGTTCAACACTACTGTTTGGCAGTTCAAAATACAGAGCTGGTCCTCAACATCGCAAGTTATTATAACATTCGTGTGGAAATGCCTGAAATGGTGGCCAATAATGCATGTGCAGTTGGATATATAGCTAACTAACACAGTTACTACAGTACACACAATTGTTGTCTAAGAAGAGCTGTGGAAAGTATATAGCTGCTTATAGTATTACCATTTATGCCAGCCTCGGCTGAAGTGGTTACCTCTTTCATGAAATAATAATACATACATACATACATACATACATACATATGCTTAGATGCCAGTGAATTGACACACACATGCACGTGGCTTTGTACTACACAGTAGCCAATGATGACCCCCATGATCTGCATGTGTCATGAGATGCGTGAATACCTATATATACATAGTGTCGAAACTTCCTTGTGAGTGACCCCCCCCCAGAGCATCCTAGCCATATAGCTAATAAAAATGGTAGAGCTCCCAACTGCTTCACCTATTGCGCCTATATATCAGCGTAGTGAATTTCCTAAATCATTATTTTTAGCCTTCTCTATACCATTCGCTAGTCCTTCCAATTCGGTGAACTGCGTACATGATGAAACTCACTGAATTAGATGCTATTTGTAGTTCTGATTCATGATCAGCGCTACGTAGGAAGACCTTCAGGGCTGCGTACACATTCAGTTTCCAATCACCATTTCGATCAATAGTATCAGAATCGTCGCTTACGCCGTCAACACCGTCTTTCAGATCCTGCTCCATCTGCCCCTCTTTTGTTGGTGCACGTATAGTTGCGCTTGTGCATTCCGTAAGTCCACTGGGGCACAGGCTGTTCGGGCGGGCAAAATACGCGGCTATCTGCGTTCATTAGCCATGCACATTTGAGAACGCTGCAGTTGGTAAGCGATCGAAGTGGGCAATCGACGCTTCGCCTGGTATACGTGTACGTGACCCGTCCAATAACGTGCACAATGGTTCACGGGACCGTACACTCCCGTGTTATACGGTTGCCGTGGGTATCCCCGTATACTGCGTATATCACGGGATACGTGAGTAACCGTATCTACACGCGCTTTTCCCTGTGCTGGGTGCACTGGCCTTCAGATCAAGCAGCTGCCAGTCGGTGCAGGCTAGTTACGACTCCAAGCGCATGCAGCACACCACCAGTCCGTCCAGACTCACCAGACATCCCACCATGTGGCCTTGAACGGTCTCTCGGTGATGGTCTGCCTTCCATTTGGCGAGCCATTGGGGAACCAACTGTGTGAAAAGGGAGAGAGAACAGATGCCAGTAGATGACCTTCTTGGAACAGAACATTCCACACCGTGGTACAAATCTACTCAAAAAGGTTTGTTCTCACAAACTGAAACTGTAACTTGGAGCTGTAGCTACTAAAAAACAAGGGAGTGTTCTCTCATTTACGTTAGCTAAGCGCTCGACCATCAAGCAGATTGCCCTCACAGCTGCCCTGCGAACACACACCTGCCCCTAGACGAGCACGCTACGCGCACACTTTATACGAATACGTATACGAATGCGTATATATCATGATTCGAAAAATTCGAAAACACATTCGCCTTCATAGCGCACTGATTGCCTACCCTACGTCTATCTAGCTATGATCGGTCCTGCCGTCCTCTCGGAGCGTCGTAGAGGGAACAACAAGGACACAGCCTACCTCACACACGAGTAACAGACTAGCTTACTCACTCAGTGACGCTAGTAGAGCAGGGGAGCAGGGCTGGAGGGGTTGAGAATCTCGTTTGACTCGATAGTTGTCCGTTGACTCGTAACCACTGGCATTCAAACAATGGGCACGCCCGCCAACATCTGGCGCGCAAGTGAGAGAGAGAAATGGCGTCTTGCGTGTCCCTTCTCCACCTACGTAGCTGGCTCCCCCGGCTGAGTGCGGGCGGTGGACCCTGCCCGGTGCGGCAGACCCGTGGCCTCAGTGCGCATACAGGGCACTCTCCAGCGTCACCCTCTCTTCGGTGAGGTCCCCGGCACGTTGGCCAGCGCTCACTGCAGCTGATGGCTCCATTTGGTGTGTGCTGTTCTGTGACATTGTGGCTTTGTGTCTGTTACTGCTGATGGACTGACTGCAGATGTGATGTTGCGAGTGCCAGTGAGTGTCTGACACGTGTGACACGTGTTAGCTACTGGATACGTGTTCCTTCACTGCCTGTCCCTGGCTGTCTGGTGGGGTCCCCAGTGGTGTGCCCTCCATGCAGTTTGGTCGCTGCTGTGTCAGAACTGACTGCAGATGTGTGGCTTTGGATTGTTGCTGCTGAACTGTCTGCTCTGCCCCACTTCCATGCTCGTACCCACTATAGTGGTGATGGGTTCTCCAACTGTAGCTAGGGCTGCTGAGGTCCACAGTTGGCCTGTCTGCCCTCCCTTCTGCAGACGGAGCAGTGCTTGCAGTGCTGGAGACACAGTAGCAGAAGGTCCTGTCTGCAGCAGGGCGGGTCCTGCTGCTGTCAGTGCCGCATGGCCCAGCCAGCCAGCACTGGGAGGTGTGTGCTGCCACGCCCCAGTTGTCCCTGGAGGTGACCTCACCCGACTGTACCTCTGTCTGGCAAAGTGAGTGGGTGGGGTGCTCTGTGGTGACTGGTGGTCAGAGGGCCTGGAGAGGTGTGTGGTGGTGTCCTTGCATTATTGTGTGCCATTACCTACGTATGCTGCTTTGTAAAGCCATTGTGAGTGCTCATCCTTGAAAGGGCCATTTTTATCGAATGAATCAGAGGAGTTGTCACAATTTCTGTACTATAATTATTTAGTGTACGTTGGGTTGTTTTCAACAACTTGTAATTTTATTAATTTTGTGACCAGAACAGCTCAGATAATTGCTCATATATACTGTTTTGTGCTGCTCACACACAATGTCAAATACACAGATTCTGTGCTGCAACTCCCTCCACACTTGCATTACATCACATTTGTGTGTACATGGCCAGTTTGTATAGCTGTTGGAGTGACTATTGACATTCATACAAAGAAAGGCCAATACGTTCCAGTGGATAGGCAGTTTCTTCACTTCCTGGAGAGACAGTTTATATATTCATAACACAGTAATGGTAAGCTAAACTGTGTCACCAACAAGGATGCCGGGAAAGAGCACAATTAAAGTTGTGTGTGTATTATATATAGGGCCATGGTACAAGGATTGCATGTGCTTTCTCATCTGTTTGCATATCCACATGGTATCCACAGTAGCTGTGTCTATTTGTATGTCAGTGATTGTCTGTTGTTTAGTTCCTAAAGTGGCGTGCACACGGAGCATTGCATTTCACTTCCATTTTCTATATGTACTTATAAGTTGCCTGCCTAGTGTTTGGCCCCGTACTGCCTGTGTCGTCCTATGCAAGTGAGACAACTCCAGTGCTCCTGCATGTGTAGGTGCACTTTGTTACATGTGTGGCCCGAGGATGGGGCTCTGGCACCATTACCTTTTCCATTCACTCCACCACATGTGTCTAGGGATTGACTTTCATGTGGGCTGGCAACTTGTGACTGTGGTGGGTACGTAGTTGGTTGGTGCTTGTATTCCTTCGGTTCTGTTTCAGTGTGTGCCATGTCATTAATGATTTATTCCAGTTTAATGTATTTTACGATGGGTCGTTGTTCCTGCCACTATGTAGGATTGCTTGGTGCCAAGTTTGTTCTTTAGTCTGTTTAGTCTCGCGTTTTTCAAAGCGTTGGTCGGCTTATTATCTGTCTGTCAATGGACTTTCTAAGCGATCTAGCTTAGCGAGACTACTCAAGTGTGCGTAGGTAGCATTCGTACACAAAGCCGATTCTGCATGTAAGAGTGGAAGTTGGTACTGTAACAAGTGCAGCAGTCACCCTGACATCTGATCTGACACCTGACAACACCAACCTTGTGACCTGACGTGACATCCTCTAAACCCTTCCCTGACTAGAGTCACGTTTGTGCCCCCTCACCTCAGTGCCATGGTCTGTCTCAGTCTAGCATGCTAGCCCCTCTCCACCCCCAGCCCTTACAGTGTGGAGGTGAAGAGGCCTCTGCCTTCTGTAGTGTAAGCATCTGGTGCTGGGGAGGGGCTAGCATGCTAGACTACAGCTTTATGTAAAGAAGAGATTGGAGTGCCGTGTGTAGTGTTGTGTTGTAGTTGTCCCTGCCTGAATAGGAGTTGCATGTTGTTGAGCAGTTGTGACTGTTGTGGATTGCATTTCAGCACTGAACCCAACACATGTGACGTCTGTGTTAATACATGAGATGTACCTCATAATGGCACAAAAGTGCATATAATATTAGTGATGTCTCATTTGGTGCACCTTATGTCAGCTAGTGAGTGTCGCAGCTCTGCAGAGCTCCATTGAGTGCCCCGCCCCCTCTCCCCTGTCCCTCCTCCCTCCTCTCCTGGACTTCTCCCCATCACCTGCTGGTCACTGCTGCCTGTGACAGTATGACAGGTGACTGTCAGTGACGCCCTTTTGTGTCCGGAGCCTCTGTGACTCATGTGACTCTAGAGCAGACAACCTCGCCACCAGTGGGTATGACCCCAGTGGGTGTGTCCCAGATGGCTGACAGGTGACTGTCAGTGACGTCCTGTTGTTGTCCTATCCTGTTGACGTCGAGTGGGTGTGTTCCAGATGGCAGCATGTCCCACCCACCCCAGTGACCACTCTCCACTTGCAAGGTGAACACTGCATATTCGGTCTACCTCACTCCAGTGAGCAGGTGATGTGTGTCCCATGAGCAGTGGCTGTACTAGTATATACAGATTTATACACTGCACACTTTGGTAGTTTGAATGTACGTATGTACAGTGACACACTCTCAGTCTGTCCTGTGCTGTTGCTCTGACTCTGCCTGCAGCCTATAAAGTCAGTGGAGACAAGTGTGTGCTGTGGGGACTCCTCCTGCTAACATGCCCCTCCCCTGTGGGTGTTTTACTAACGAACGGGGTATTTGGAAAGTGACGTCTGCACAGGCAGCTGGCTTAACTCAACATGTAGTGCTTGAAATTGATGGTGATATTCTAAAGTCTGTGTTTAATCCAAACCTGTGACATCTACTGTATATCCTCTTGTGGTCATATACTGTACGTGTATGTGCATACGTACATACAGTGTATGACTACGTATCTTGCGTCTACTCTTTGTGTGTACACATGCGTGACATGTATGATACATGTACAGAGTGCCTTGCATGTGCATATGGTGCAGTTCACAGTACACTCAAGTCTGCGACATACGTACTTTCTATATCTCACAGACATATTTCTAGATTCATAATATTATACACTATATAGTACGCAGTGTATAGTTGGCTCAGCTACAGTATTATGTGTACTGTATGTGGTGCGTTCATTGCGGTTTGTTGGATGTGAGGATATTTTCAGAGGAGGAGGAGGAGGCAAAGCTGCAGGCTGTGTTTGGTCTGGATGTTAAAGGTGTGCAGCTGCTCATCAAAGTGACAGTGTTTGTGTTTGAGCGAGTGAGTGTGTCACAGAGTCACCGGCACTCTTCTCAAGAAGTTGCAGTTGTGGGTGTGGTGGATGGGTGTGCACGTGTGTCTGAAAGTGTAAGATTTATGTACGTAGATGGTGTGTTCATGTGCATAATGTCATATGTGCACATTAGTCTGTATACTATTGTTTGTAGGTACTAATTTGAGGTAATGTTGAGATTTGCTTAAACCTTGCCTGCTATAATTAATTATAAAAAGTTATTCGTTATACCAATTTAGTTTTGTTCTGTTTATTGTGTTAAAAGGAAATTTGAGTATTTCAAGTTTTCTGAAATTTACCACAATTTACCAACAAAATGCACCGGTACTCTTCTCAAGATGTTGCAGTTGTGGATGGGGAGGGTGGGTATGTCTGAGAGTGTCAGATTTATGTATGTAGATGGTGTGTTCATGTGCATAATGTCTTATGTGTAGATTAGTATTTACCTATTGACTCAATTATCCCGTTAGTGGTGATGTTGTCTGTATCTCCCCAGGACACTGAGGAGCTCAATGTGGAGTTCACTCGTAAAGAGCTCTTCCAGTTTTATTCTCAAGTGAGGACAAATGAACAGAGACTTGGTGTTCATGTGTGTGTGTGTGTGTGTGTGTGTGTGTGTGTGTGTGTGTGTGTGTGTGTGTGTGTGTGTGTGTGTGTGTGTGTGTGTGTGTGTGTGTGTGTGTGTGTGTGTGTGTGTGTGTGTGTGTGTGTGTGTGTGTGTGTGTGTGTGTGTGTGTGTGTGTGTGTGTGTGTGTGTGTGTGTGTGTGTGTGTGTGTGTGTGTGTGTGTGTGTGTGTGTGTGTGTGTGTGTGTGTGTGTGTGTGTGTGTGTGTGTGTGTGTGTGTGTGTGTGTATGCCACTTACATGGTGCTGGTTAAATCGAGGTAGTGCAGATGGGTGCAATATGGAAGTGTGCTGAATGGAAATGTGGAGAGGTTGAGGTAGTGACATGTGGCCGCTTGTGACCGTGTATATAGAAGATCTGAGGATGAGAGTTACAGGTGGAGAGCATAGAGAGTGAGATGAGAGTTATTGTGCTAATGCCCCCTATGTTTTAGAGACCGCTGCACCCCCTCCTCCTCCTCTTCCCTATAAAATGATGTCAATCATGGCATACACAGCTGATCTCAGTGTCCAGCTGTTAAAGACAATAGACAGACAAGTTTCACACTGCATTCACACTGGGCCTGATGTCTTAGCATGTATGCAGCAAAGTTTGCAGCTGTTGTGGTGTTTATCAATTTATAATTCCCCGCTGTCTCTTTCAGTGAACATTGCCATCATACCTTGGGTCACATGACCACTGAACATTCAGTGTAACATTACCTAGCCACAATGGACTATTGTTGTTTCCATCTCTATCTTCCATCCAATATATTACTCCATTTCATCACATCATTGAGAAGAGGCTACAAATGTACAGATGAGCTTTATTTTTAAGTCACCAACAGACATTGTTGGTTTGCGGCATAACATCAACAATTATTATTCTCCACATGCACCTAATATGCATATAAAATGAAATACACAGGTGATACACTGATAGTCTCCCTTATTGATAGTATTGAAAAGGTATCGATACTATTGGCTGCATGTGACCGTGTATATAGAAGGTCTGAGGATGAGAGTTACAGGTGGAGAGCATAGAGAGTGGCATTGTCTGTATGGCATGTGTAGGTATACGTACATATGCATTTATGTATGTATTTGAAATTTTCAATTGGATGGAGAGACTGGGTGCAGCAACGTAAAAGGTCAATTGAGTGCATGATGCCTCATCTCCCTCTCTTATTCTTGTACTGATGTGCTGTATGCAACTCTCTCCTTTGCTCCAGCTGGAGTCCATTCAGTAGCAGCTGGATGGACTGCATGAGCAGCTGAACACTTGCAGTGGACGGGACCACATGCAAGAGAGGAGTGTATACTTGTGTACATGCAGACTTTATATGTACTGTAAAAAGTGAAGCTACGTACGTGTATATATATATATTTACACGTACAAATGTACACTGTATATATTATGCCTTGATTTAAAATTTGTTCACACACATATATGCATGCATCACAAACACACTGCACTGAACATCACGTACGAGGTGAAAACAAAATGGAGCATCAGTGGAACCAAGTACAGACAATAGACTGCATAGTACATGTGATCAAAAATAAATGTTAACAGATACACTATATATAAGACTACGCTATGACTTAATTTACATTGACAGTAGTTAGTACAGTGTTCATGCTCATTGTCCTTTCCACTGAGTCAACTAGCTCCTCCGGTACATTTGACAGTGTCACCTCTCTTAGAATTTATTCCTGAGGGCAGCTGAATACGGCCAGCTAGCTTGGTCACTTCTCATTCACATGCACTCGTGTGATCCCAGTTGAAACAGAATGGCATGCACATATCCTCTCATTTAAATTCCAGTGTAATGTATAAATAGTTAATAGTGATGTAAATATGAATGTGATGAGATGGCAACAGAGTTTAGACGAAATGTGAGATTTACATAGTCACACAAAATAAGCCTAGTTCACGAGGAGTTACAATAAATCTGTGTACGTATTTAAACCTTATCAACCTGTAACAACAACAGTTAGTTCTTTGTTTGCCTGTAGTATCTCTCTCACGTTTTCTTCCACATATTTTGGTACACCAGTGAATTCCGCTTCCTTGAGTTCTTTGTTCCTAACAAGCCCTGCAGCCAGGACTGTGAAACCTTTACCATCACCCTGAAGGGCGTACACCTTCACCTCCACCTTCATTACCTGGGCACAGGAGGCTGCCTCCTCCAGCTGTGCCCACTCCTCCTCACTGAACTCCTCCTGTAGGTACAAACCACAACACAGGGGTACTGAGGTGACACCTTACAAGAACAACAAACACTGCACTACTGGTATGGCTTCAGGGGAGGACCCTCATAGACGCAAAATGGCTGTTCAACAGGCACACGAGATGGGTGGGTTACATGCACTCACTTTGGGTGAGGTCCACATCTACACACACATGTGATGCCAACAATCAATGTGCACAATGAATGTGTGCAATCACAATGTAAAGTACACCAAACTCCACCTCTATAGCTAATTACCCTCGCTACTATAGCATCACTAGCATATTGGGGTCACCAGCTGTGACAAACAGTCCTGCCCACTAAGCTCTAGCACTGTGTCGTCAGTCCTGTCCTTCCTGCTCCCACAGGACACAGTCTTCAAGTGGACAGAGTGCAGGTCATATAAAACAGAGGTCCCTTGACCCACGCACCTACAACTACCCACACCATCTCCTCCTGGTCTGCATGTACTGACAACTACTGACCACACACCACCACTACTTACACACACACACAGCATTACAATACGTACTGTACACTAGGTGAATGCACGACAGTATGGAGTGAGCCCGACCTATATATAGCTAGTGTGAAGTTTGCAGTGAGTGTAGCTGATGGGTGGGTGATGAGGGGAAAGAGACACATGGAGGCGAGTATGAAACTTGCCCCCAAGGCTTTCGCTGTTAGCTAACCATGGACACTGCAGATAGCAAGCTTTGTGATGTGAATTGTGAGATATTCGCCCACTTTTGGGGCAATTCCTTTACCTCACCAACAGCTGCAGATCACATGGATACCAGCGACACTGCCAGCACCATCTCCCCATGGCCCTACAACTATCACCAGTGGCTGCCAGCATCATTGCCAGCTGTGGCCTCACCACAAGCACCAGCTGTAGCACCATCACCAGCAATGTTATCAACAACTGATACACAAATGGAGTTGGGCCACACTTTGAGCAGTCCACGGCATCCCACAATGTACATCTTCCCTCTCTCACACACCACACGCACTGCTGGGTGCCCTGAGCCTCAGAAGATACTCATACACACGTGCGCGCACACGCAGACATGTACGTACGCACGCCTATCAACTCTATGTATGAGCAGCATGATTTACGCACGTATATAGGTGTCTATAAGTACAGCTAGTAGGCTACCCTATATATATATCCACTGCCTACCCTACCCTCATGACTGCCTGTCTGCCAACACATACTGTATACCTACAAGTGTACATACAGTACACACATCCACAACAGCTGTGTAGTGGTAGCAATACCAACACAAACTGTGAAGTCTGTGATCAGAGGACCACAGAGTAGCTTGAGTGTGAATCAGGAGTAGGCAAAAGACAATTCATGAACTGACAGCCAATAACAGTAAACCACAAATTTTCACTGCATGTCGTTGTAACATTGCTCTTTATGTACTATGCCCAGTGTACACACATGTACTGACATGTAGACACACAATGAGACCTGAACATGCACACTTGGACAAGGGAAGAGCACACATGTCCATGAAAAAGAAGCCATGGGAAGGATGGGGATAGGAATGGCAATTGGGGAAACACCCTCACAGCTACGTATTGCACTTCACCTGTACACAAACTGCACAATGCTGTCTCCTACAACATGTGTACATGCACACTCCAGGAGATACGAATGGCAATTGGGAAAAAAAACTCACAGCTACTGCACTTAATCTGTACACAAACTGTCTCCTACAACATGTGCACATGCACACTCTACAACATGGTGACCTGTCTACCCAGAGCTTGGACCAAACAACTACCGACAACTACCAACTTTTGACACTAAAGCATTGCATCATCAGTCCTGTCAACACACAAGTATTGTACATACCCATGGTGGGCTCCTCACTGTGACATGTTCCAGAGGACAGTCTCTGTCTCCCAGTGCTCGGAGCAGTGGCAGAGGGTTGATGTAGCTGATGGTCAGTTTCCTCAGTTGACGCATTGCCCGACCACATGTGGCTACAGCTGAAGTAACCTCACCACTTACAGACACATCTAAGGAAGAAAACAGCATTAATTCCACAACTGCATTCAGTTGCCCTTGAGGGGCTTCCCAACAGCAAGGACTGCTGCACATTCACTCACACTTCACCACATGTACACCACTCCATTGAACTCTGCTCAGTGGAATGGGGTGATTGTACTTTGTTGTGATAAACACTCCATGCACTGCATCAACATCAAACTGTTGCTAAGCTGCAGTTGCAAACCATACCACTTAACATGCACCCAAACGAGCAACACAGCAGACACTGATTATGTACACAACCAAAGCATTTTGAGGGGCAAGGGTGGCAAGGGGAGGGGCGGTGCTTGCAATCTGAGCACTAGCTGTTCTGTGAAGGGCTAGTCCTGGTGTCAGATTGGGACACGTGAAACACATAACCAGCAACAAGGGAGAGGGGATGTGGTGGGCAAATGAGAAAGCAGTTATGGCAGACAAGGTGTACAATTGGTTGCTCTTGAGTTCTCTACAGTGGTGAGATGTGAGCATGGACAACCAACACCCCCACACACTCTCTTGTTACATTCACCCATCACCCTCCCTCAGCCACACAACAACACCTCCCTCAGCTACACAGGCTGGGAAGGGACACACATTGACTGGACTCACCTTGCACCCTTCATGCACATTGACACAATGCCACTGACAAATAGGAGCCTGACACAGTCTACGCCACAATCATGTCTGAGCTACTGGCACAAGGACCAGTTTAAAACAGACTACAGACACCACCCAACTACACTCTGTTCACCTTGAGTAGATCCTGAAGCTACCCACAGTGGTGTTACGTTACAATCATCTGCTACTGTGACATTAGGCAGAGGCACACCTTGAGGTCAATTATAGTCACTAGTTGGGTACCTGTCCTAAGGACAGGGCTGAGGGGGCGGGATGCCAACCCACTCTTACACTTCATGGGTGACCCAAAGTACATGTGCCAAGTTTGGCTGAGATTGGTTTTACAAACCAACTGGAAGACCAATTCACACTTCAAAGTTGGTCAAATCAACACAATTCGAGTCACTACAAATGGTCCAACCCATACATGTACAGACCCTATAGTGCACGTACATGGTATAGTATAGTTACATGTAGGCATGTAGTGATAGGCTCACCTTTGACATGAAGATCTGTTATTGAAAAGGTATATTTGGCACCACTCAGAATGGGGAGTATGTTCCTGCTAGCACCCCACAGCCGAAGTCTCTTCAGGTGGCAGTGAGAAACCTTCTCTGTCAGCACAGTGCTGTCACCCACCAGCTGCACACATAACATACAGTGACAACAGACAGAGAGTAGGATGGAGCATTCACACACTTGTTGTGTGGGTCAGAGTACACCAGTCATGTTGACAGCAAGTCAAACAGAGCTATAGGTCTAGCTTGGACACTGACAAATGGCCATGATGTAATGAGATGCATCTCAAACTGATTCGCACATCCCCCCTCAGAGTGGGGAGTAAAGTGGCACATGTTATGCACTCAAACAACTCAAGTGTAGAAAGTAGCAGCAGAAATAGGAGGAAAGCCACACAGTGTGTTCATGTGAACTGGTCCTTCAGAGTCCACACCTCACATCTACATACGTACTTACATCAGAGGAGGTGAGGGTAAGAACCAACTCCTCCAAAGTTTGGAGGTCAAAGATCCTAGCCAGTGCATCGTGAGTGCCACTATAGCGCACTGCCAGGTCCAACTTCTTCAGTAACAAGGCAGCCTCACACAGTGCCCTGGCATCTACGTGAATAGGGGAAGAGGAACAAGGGAGAATGGAGGAACACAAGAGACACATCTGGCAGCCACACAAAGGGATACAGGGGAGTTAAGAGACATGCAACACACACTACACACACCACACAAGTGACACATACTAGATACTAAAGAATGCGTACAATAAGTGGGTCACTTGTACATATACTTCACTGAAAGAGACAACAACTGAAGGGGGCACACATGCACAACCCTCATACAACATGGATGATACCAACAATCAGTGTGGTCCATTCACTCACCTTCAGTGGAGAACTGGTGCACATATAGTGACAGTGACTGCAAAAGAGAATTGGACCGTACAACAGAACATACGTGATGGAAACTGGTGGGAGATAAGTATAGTAATATGGATAGTTCAGTCAGGTGTTTGCACTTGGTGAGACAGTGACTGATTGCCATGGTGTCAAAAGGAGTGAGGTACAACTCAAAGGTGAGATGGCTGTTCGACAGAGTGGCAATGCTCTGGGTGAGAGACTCATTCTGAGACTCAAACAAAGCATGAAACACATACAAAAGATAAGGATTGTCAGGGTCACACTTTGATGGCAGGCCACCACCGCTGGTGGGAAGAATGGCCTCGCTGACAACTGGTGACTTGAGCTTTGTTAAACCGGCAAAAAACTTCATGACAACGGCAAACTTGGGGTTGTGGCGGTTCTTCCTCCAGAAGGCAGCTTGTTCTGCCTCGGGCAACAGAGAAAGATGGTAGGCGGCAAAGTATTCTTGTTTTGTGGTATGGCTGAAGTTCAGAGTGCTGTGTGTTGAGTAACCAGGGTCCTCAGCAGCGTACAAGTGAAGCAGGCCACAGAAGTACTCATCCAGTGATGTACTGCGTGGGATCGAGTAGGTGTCACGCACATCAGCTGCTTGGAAGATGTAGTCAGGAGGTTCGCGATTCAGACCAGTGTAGGCGAGGTCACCGAGGGAGGACAAGAGGGGCTCCACTTCAGATGGGATGACTTCATAAGTTGGATTCTTCGTCTCCCGTTTCTCTCGAGTAACTGTCCTGGCAATGGAGGACTTGTAGCACTCGGTCATGGTAGCAGGGAACGACGACCTGCCTGCAACTCCCATCTCATAGATGGAACAGAAGATCAGCAAATTCACTGGTAAATAAACTCCTCCCATGAGGTCTGGACGGGCCCTCAGATCACTCAGCATGGCTTCCCCCTTGCCTGGTTCACTCTTGAAGAACTCCTTCACGTAGGATTCAACTGCTTTGTTGTCAAATCCAAGGATCTCGTAGAAGAGAGTGCCGTGTTGTTGCAGCAGGGGGCACCCACCGGGACGGGTGGACACAATGAAGTGGGCTTTGGGAAGTGCACGGCCTTCCAGGAGGGCTCCTAGGAGGGATCCATCCTGGCTGTCCATCAGGCCACATACCTCATCTGCTCCGTCAAAGATGATCAGTACATTCGCCCCCTCACTCTCCAGCAGGGCTTCGGTCGAGGCAGAGCTCTTCTTCCCTCGGATGTAGTATTGCATCAGTTGCTCCAGACCAGCATCACTGTCGTTCTTCAGAGCTTCTGACACGACCTTCTGACGCAGGGGGAAGTAAAGGACGAGGGAGAAGTCACTTGCTTCATCATCAGCCACTCTTTGGCACAGGTGCTTGAGGAAAGTGGTTTTCCCTGTCCCAGGTTGACCGTAAATGACCCTGGTTTCATGAGATCCCTTGCGAAGGAAGTGACTGACTGTCACTTGTTCAGCTCCCTCTGACAGGCGTACGCCGCAGTCACGGAACCGCTTCAGGAACTCGCCCTGATCTGAATCTTCCTGCTTCTTTGGTTTAGGGGCATTCTGCAACAAAGCTACTTTGGTGAATTGTGTGTTCCCTCGGCAGCCACTGAAGTCTGGCCTCTGGTACCTACTAACTGCACGAGTCCTTGTGTATTCGAGTGGCTCTGGGAGTTTGCCAGAACACACCTTCACCTATACAGGGGAAAGAGAAGGGGAAAAACGACAGTGATTATATATAAATTGTGAGGTTGTGGTGAGACGGAAGGTGACAGGTGTAATGGCCATCAACAATGCACTAAAGGCAAAGCCACAAAATAACAGGACATCATTAGCTCAATAAATTGCATAGCTGCATGAATATGATATGAACATGAATATGAACATCTTCACTTTAACTAAAAGAAGACCAAAATCTCATACACATTTTGCCATTTTGGGGTAGTTAGCAGGTCGGCATGTGGACTGTGAAATGACTCTTCAACAGGAGCTGCCATGCCACCATCCATTTTGAAATCACCATACATAATACATCTTTCCAGAATAGACTGAACCAGTGGAGAGACACACCATGTGCCATCTATCCTTGGGTGCAGAGTCTCGTGGACCCCATGCACTTTCAAGAACTTTAATTAAGGCTGTATATATGTCAGAAACTACTACAAGACAACCACCCTTCACCTGACTGTGTCTACTGCAGTACTGTTTGCATGTGTGTGGAGTAGGAGATACTGAATAGAGACTTGTGGAACAAGAAACGATCCAGTACCTGACACCACGTGGTCTTGCAAATGCTTGCTCAACTGCTGATGTCACTTTTGAAACTTCAATGAATGCTTGCTGTCTATACGTAGCAGTACGCAGCTAGTTAAGTGTGACTCAATCGATGATCGATCGTCGCCGTCACTGAGATTCTAGTGCTAGTGAAGAGGCACCTCCACGGTGTTGATTCGTTGTTTCCTCCTAATCCTTGTCATGTTGATGTAATCAAATGCTTCGGTGGAGGTTCTTAGCTGCATATCACGTTGCCCTAGCGAATCGCTGTCATTTTGCACTTTTGTGAGGCAATCATCTTGCAAACCACAGACTCATTGCCAGACTGGTCTACATTTTCGTGGGATGAAACTTTCGCAGATGGCTGCCGATGAGCGTATAAGGAACAGAGGGAATTAAGTGGAGATCACTGCATGTGTACACATTAGTGTACATACGGTACACGCAGTAAAAAAGTTAACGTTCTACGGGTGTACTACACCTACGGCTACGGGCGTACGACGACTACGGCTACGGGCGTACTACGACTACGGCTGCGGGCGTACGACGCCTACGGCTACGGGCGTACTAGTCTAAGCCTACGGGCGTACTACGTTTACGGCTACGGGCGTATCGCGGCTACAACTACGGGCGTGCTACAGCCTCAGGCTTACTATGGGCTTGCGACCGGGTGTAAGCTAACCTCTGGTCACTACAATCGTGAAAGGTAAATCTGACGATTGACGGAGGTATGGCCTCTTAGACGCTAGCGTAGCTAGCTGACCCTTCTTGCGCCTCCATTTTCACCTTGCGTAACGACTTTACCACGAAGAAAGTGGAGGCGAGGAAGCGGTCGTGCTACGCAAGGCTACTCAGATGCAATTCAACCACTGAAAGTTGAAACTCCGCGGAATCATTCAATTGTAAGTGCATGCGTACGTAGCTATACTTCGTATGCCAACTGAGCTAAGACTGACACGGGCGTACTACGGCTACGGGCGTCCTAGGCAACAGCTACGGGCGTACTACTGCTACGGGTACGGGCATAGTACTGCTACGGATAGTCAGTCTGTTGCGCTCTGCAGTGATGTGCATTCGAGGATCACGATCATCGGTGGGCCATGCACTCCATGACAGCGCTCCTGATGTCGCTGTTGTGGAGTCCAGACTTCAGACACACGGTACGATGTAATGGACAGATTTGCACACTGAGAAGCAAGGAATACTCACACGATCTTTGAATAATCACTCCATTTTAGCATTCAAGATAAACCCAACACACTGTACCAGTATCATAACATGTACAGGCAGTGCGCATGTGTGCCTATTACATATACTGTATCATATCGTTGTAATGTACTGTATAATATATATGTATATAACAACTGAACTGAACATGCTATGAATGTACATACAGTACTACTGCTACGGATACGGGCGTACTACGACTATGGCTACGGGCGTACTACAACTACGGCTACGGGCGTACTACGACTGAAGCTATGGGCAAACATACGGGCGTACTACGTTAACTTTTTTACTGCGTATACCGTATATAACTGACTGTATATACGTATATATACATCCTTTCTGCATTGTGCATGATCAAATGAATTAGGCGTGCACAAAGTACATGCATCATCTTTGAGACAATTCCATGCAAGACCTTACCCTCACAGCTCAGAAAAGAAAACCTGGACTTACTTTCGATTTCTTCTCCAGTTCTTCCACATGTATTTCTAGAAATCGTTTTGCATTTTCAGCAAGTTTTCGTTCTTCAGAGAACACTTCTTCTTTAGATTCCAGCTTCAGTTTGGTTGCCATTGCCTCCGACCTAGATAACTCCAACTCATGAAAAGTGGAAGCAACAAGTTCCTACGAAAGAATGTTCAAGGTGGTAAGGGTTGCACAGTCCAGTACCCAAAAATCAATGTGCTACATGTTTGACAACTAGCTGGCTATTGCCTTTGTCAGGACAGGATTATAAGGTTGGGTTTGGGTAGCTTAGCAGAAACCCACTAATGACCACAACCAGCTATCAAAATGTTAGATACATAAAATCATGTGTGAACTGCTAGTGAACTGCGCTAATAGGACAAATGCTAAATACAATGACCCCTATATTAATAATGAATAAGTTTTCCAGCTTAAGATGCATTATAATGCATAACTTTACTTGTCTTGCTACATAGGCCTGATGCTTTTACCTACTTTTTCTACTGAAATCAGCTTAGCACTGACCATATGAAAACATGTAAAGATTCATACTAAAAAGGTACACAGTACAATACATATAGTTAGCAAAATATCAGATGTCTCACTAGTGATGTCTATTTAGAAATGTCCTCGATTCAAAATGGTGGCTCTCATCTAGTGTATTAGCATGCTCAATAAAACTAGCGAAACGGTCATGAACTGGAACCAAAAAAGGCCATGGATAGACTTATTTCAAGGTGCTAAGTGCGACAATATTCCCAAAGGCAACCTGGAGTGCACGTAAGGGAAACCTGTCGTAAGTCATTGTTATCCTGTTCCATCTTTTCAAATTTTTATTCTTCTTCCCACTGAATTATTGCACGCTTCTAGCACTTGAAACAGGACACCTACGAATCCCAGCCATACACGAGAATGCGTGAAAATATCTGAACCTCCAGGAATGCAGCACTGGAGGCATTCAAACTTGTACAGCGTTCAGGGGAACAAGAAGTTGGTTTTCCCAATATATAAACATACCCCAATGCCACCATTTTGTTATGGGACCATATAAATATATATATATATACGCATCTAGTCTCGCAAAGCCAGTTGCATACTCTAGAACAGCCGATCGTCATACATATGCAGCACCTCGTAGCATAGCTAAATAAATAGCTAATGGCTAAACATAAATACAATTACGCAAAAACAAAGACGATCCCTACAGATCAGTGTAGCTATCTAAAAAGTAAACAAATGAGAATATTAAAAATGTCCATAAAAAAGTCAAGGGATTTAGGAATAGCATAGAAACAAGTAGTGACATCTCAGTACTTTGACCCACCACATTTCTTTAGGACCAGAAGTCCTAAATCCCCTGGAGATGGGTCAAGATGTACCACTTGTCTTATCGATCGATTCGTTGCACTAGCCAGAACACTGAAACAGTAATTCAGACGTTTCGGCAACCTACAGCTGCCATCATCAGTGAATAATTGATCTGTGACTCTCCCCTACATCAGTGGACTGTCCGAGTCCATCCGTAGGGTCTTGGCCCCCCTTGCCATCCAGGTCACATTCCGTCCCTACAGGACCCTAAGGCAGGAGCTTGTGCACCCCAAGGACCCAATACCAGCCAATCGCAGGAAAGGTGTGGTGTACAGCATCCCATGTGCTGAATGCCCCCGCACCTACATTGGCCAAACAGGTAGGTCTTTGGACCATCGTCTTCGTGAACACCGCCGGGCTCTGAAGAACGGCGATGTAGGATCCTCTGCTCTTGCTGAGCATGTGTTCTCTGCAAACCATCAAGTGGATCTATCGAAGGCCATGGTTATTGACACCCACAACCACACCCAGACCCGCTGCATGCTAGAGTCCTGGCACATCCAGCACCACCAGTCCCCCCTCAACAGGGAGAAGGGCACCTTGCCAGGACTCTATGCTGCACTACTGTCCTGACCGTGCATCCATCTGGCCTAATCCCATTTTTGTGTTGTTACTATTATTAATCTTCCCATTTCTTCCTTTATTTTCTTTTCTTTTCATTTCTTTGTTTGTTTCTTTGTAATTTTAGGTTAGTAGTTACTTATTACATTGTACTAGGTTGTGTCCTATTGTTATTTTTGTTTCATCACCACCACCATCCTTTTCTTTTTGTTTTATTTAGGTTATGTTAGGTATCTAGGTAAACTCGCGCGTTACCTCACGTGACCACAACATCGTCTGACTGCCCTTTTGTATTTTTACATGCGTGCCTGTAAGTGTCAATTATTCACTGATGAAGGCAGCCGTAGGTTTCCGAAACGTCTGAATTACTGTTTCAGTGTTCTGGCTAGTGCAACGAATCGATCGATATGAGTCTTCCTAGCCACTCAGGTCTATATCGTACCACTTGTCTTTATGCTTATTCAGACATTCCTAAATCCTTTGAAATTTTTATGGAAATTATAAATATACTAGAATACTCTGATCATCTTATGTATACTTTATACTCCATCCCCGCAATGCGCAAAGCCAAACTATATATATATAAGATAAGATTAAAAATTTTCTACAAAAATGGTAAGAATGTAGGGATGGCACAAAAAGGACAGAAACAAGAGGGGATGTAATGTGGTGAAGTATTTGCTGTGTGTGGTTTCTACACACAAGGGTATTGCACCACATCCCTACATCTGGCAGCAGCATGTCGCTAATCAGTGTCGATGGAGGGTACATTTATTTATCTCTTGAACAGAGCAAACTAAACTTTATCAAATGCAATCGCAGACTTGCAGTGATGAGCCAAACTAGGTGAGTGGAGGAAAAATCAGACAATGAGCGACATGCAGATGAAATGGACTGACCTTAGTAAGTAGTAGATCTCATGTAATCATAACTTCAGTAGCACATCGAAAGGAATATGCACTATAATTGGCAAGAACAAATCTAGACTCAAGTATATAGTTGAAGGAATTTAGCTGCTTCCACTTTATCAGCCCTCAGGGGCTATTTGCAACTGAGTGCTGGTGGCATAGCTATAGCTACAGACCAAGAGCAACAGCTGGCACTAGTTCTGATGTGGTCATACAGTGAGTAGCATATGATACAGAATGCTGCCAGATGCAGGGATGTGGTGCAATACCCTTGTGTGTGGAAACCACACACACAGCAAATACTCCACCACATTACATCCCCTCTTGTTTCTGTCCTTTTTGTGCCATCCCTACATTCTTACCATTTTTGTAGAAAATTTTTAATCTTATCTAGTTTCTGTACTTTTTATGCAAGTCTATTTATAGCTTTCTCTCATTAGTATACTGTATCTCGGCCACTTTTACCTATAATAGGTCACAATCGACTTGCTCCTAGTTTATTCATCCCCGGTGGATACAAAACTGGACCGTATAGCTAGCTAAAAGTGTACGGACCCGGGATGAATTACCGTGTCCGCTGATACTGAGACATCTTGCCAACGTTTCCTTTCATCTTGGACGATATCAATAAAAACATCATAGCGCACCACACTTGGTAAGCTACCAATCTTGCGCTTTACCAAGCAAACACGAAGATTCGGCGCGCTGGTAACGTCATTAGAAAATGGCGGATTTCGCAAAGCTCTGTCGCTGAGCCACGAAAAACTTGATGTTGAATACTTTCGCTTTGACTACCAATTCTATAAAAGAATACAGCTCGGGAAATTTCTAGTAGTTTCGTCTTAAAAGCGCTATAGCCCTCTTCGTTCTTGAGTTACAGCTGGCGAAAAAGAAGAAAAAGAAGACAAAAACCGGGAGTTTCGAAGCGCGGTTATTTCTCAGCAGAATATGTCCGCCTGCCTTTAAGGTCAGTTTATAGTAAGACCGTTCTATATTCAGCTGTACGTAGCCTTCTTTTGCCGGTTTTCTGCGTATTTTGGAATTTCGCTCCTATACCAATGTATAGGGGAAACGAAACACCCTGTGCCATCCCTACATAGAGAGTGCTACCGCACTCTCTGATATATACTGCTACTCCTAGATTTGTACATACCTTATGCTTTTCACATTCATGCTTCAGTTTCGTCAAAGAGTGAACATCAGCCTTAAAGGGACCAAGAATTGTAATAATACATACTGCATGCAACCGACTGATTAATATAATAACCTAGCAAATATTTCAACTATAGTGGTTATGTAATATAAGATACGTATGGGCAGGGCGAGTGTAGTTCATATGCTGTGTAATGTCGAGTGCACATGTCGGTATAGACAGCAAGTGGTTATATAATTATACATTACTACAGTGCCTCTATTATAATATATAATTTCGTGGAGCCTGGAGTTTTCGTCATAAACTCCACCCACAACATGTGATTGACACAAAATGCAGCCTTATTGTAAGGTGCTGCACTGGGAGTGTCTTATAAGAGAATGTACAGAAGACGATTCCTGAGAAGATCACTGCACAGATTCCCTCCCTACAAAAAACATGCTATGTTTTTTGTACGTTTACGGATGGCTAATATACGAGATTCCTTAATTCTTTGACATAACAATGATAGAACTTGCTGGCCAACAACACAGCAGTTGAACATAGCTACCAAAACGTCGTAACGGAGAAGATCAGAACCAGAGATGCAGTGCATTATGTAAAACTGGTCATTTGTTTGCCAACTGAGTTGAAAATTCACCACCTTACAGGTCTCTCACTCATTCCTTGCACTTCCTAAGGATCACATGAGCAAACGACAGTCTTACAGACCCATGCTCACCTGCATGCATTGCCAGCACAAGGTTGCCAGGAAACATAGTGACAATGAAGGGCTTGGACTAGACTGACCCTGCGGTATCACGGCGACTAAATATGTGCAGTTGATCTCCACCATAGTGGAGTTAAAAAACCATCTGGTCCCACGAAGGGCACAACAGAGGAGAAATAGGAGTGATTCTGCTTAGCTGGAATGAAATATAGAAGTCACAAATGGTACTCACTTCTACATGCTCAGCACTCACGGTGTTGGACTGCCACTGTGATAGAAGGCCTTTTCGGACAATACCACTACTCATCAGCAGCACTGGGCCGACTGCACTATTCGGCTGCAGTGACACTGCAGGGATCGGTCTAGCCAAAGCCTTTCATTAGTCACTATTTTCATCTCTGCACAAGCGACTTACGACACGAGTGGACTTCCTCTGCTACTAAATTAGACAATACTTCAATAAATCACCCATTGTCATATGGCAAAAGATATGCAGTTGTTTCGATGTTTCTTGTCCCATTTGCACATAGTACACTGCAAATGATCACACAATTAAGGCAATCGAACAGCAGAGCCTCGCGTGATTGCATGTAATGTGCAAATGGGACTACAATACCTCTTTGCAATGTATGAGTACAATACCTGCATCAAAATCTATAGGCAGTGCTCACCAAAGCAACAGCCTGTGCCTCTTCCAGATCCACTGCAAAATAGCCAAAAACGACTACCTTCTGTACCTCTAGTCGTTTCAATTGCGCCACATGTGAAAGCAGCAGTGAAGGCATAAAGGGAACACTTGCCCTTGGAATAGCAAAGTAGAGGACTGTAGAAGATGGGGTGTACCCCTGAAAAATGGCAATATCTAAGGCCACAGACTCCTGAAAGTATTTCCGCAGTGCTATGACACGAGAAACTGGAAACTGCTCAGGATTCCTGGCTAACTTTACTGACATAGACGTCAGATCATCTGCCTCAATCAAGGGGATTTTCTTTCGTCTTCCTGAGTAAAGAGTTATTCCCAAGCATTTAGCGAGTTCTCTTTCATATTCTTTCCACATTTGTGAAAGCTCATCAATGCACATAATCTTTACTACCTCTTGAATTAAGAATGGAGAGACACAGTTACATCTCTTTGCAATGTATGAGTACAATTCCTTAGAGTCAGTGGGTACATCTGGCATGTCTCCCATACGCACGCCATGCATGGGCTTCCGAAGAAGGTGCTGAATAAGTCCAGACACACGAATACGCATGCTTTCCTCTATGTCGTGCATTTTCTGTGCTAAAATTCCCATAAGATGGCCATACACTCTTTCCAAAGGCTGAAGTTCAGGAAAGAATATCTGTTTTTGCTGGTCTCCTTGAGAGGCACCTTGCAATTCTGGAGATCCTTCTAACCAATTTACAGGAGACATGGCAGACTGGGTGGATGGTCCAGGGACTATACGAGATTGCTGCCCAGATGTATGGTAAGAAATAGTACACACAAAGTTGGCTGCGAATCTCAAACCCAAATAGTAAAAGTACAAAAATATAACTACAGAAGGGATACAAGAAATCCACTTTATGCCTTTCATTACTGTGTTGCATGTACAATTGCTACCTTCTTTGCCTCCTATATAGGGACACTGACCAGCAATATAATGCTTGCACATTACACTTATTGATTGGTTGATCGCTAATATGATTCTATACATCATATACAAGATTTCATCACTCTTCAATCTGCATGCTTGCACACACACACACACACACGCGCGCGCACACACACACACACACACACACACACACACACACACACACACACACACACACACATTCAGACACTAACATATGTCAGTAATTCGGGATGTTCAACGTACGTATACTTACCCAATTCAGTCTGGATGTTCTTAGCTACCTCTGTCAATTCCGAAGCATTCAAAGCTTCCAAAACTGATTCCCAGGTGACTGGATTGGTCGTACAACCGCTGTGCCAGTGCATGAGGGATTCAAAGAAAGCTTGTTGCACATTCCCAGGGTTGTTTAGAAATGCCACTTTCACTTGTTCATAGGTTATACCCAGGTACGTGTACACCTCTTGCCATCTGAAAAGAGCTTTCTTCACCACATGTGTGCGTAAATCTACCTCCGATGGCTTCCAGTCTAAGTATTCAGGCTGCAGGGAAGTGTAGGAGAAATGGCAGCAATCTAATATTATAGGCACTTGTGAAATCACTTCTGCAAAAACATAACTACGTATAATGCAACATGAGGCACAGTTCACATGTAGGCTGGTCACTGTCAACTGTTTATGGCCGACACTCTACGTAGCTGTGGTTCACAAAGACAACTGACAACTCAGTTCCTTGTCTATGGTAAGTAGGATTTTACAGTACTGTGCCAATATGGCATGGGTCAGTTGGTGATGCTAATAGATAATATACAAATGACCGCTGGGATACAAATTCGTCTTATGCTAGCATAAATGCCATTTCCTTTGCAAACTTTGACAGAAAAGTCTGATTGTGGTACATATGTCTGTCTGTTGCACCTCATCACAAAAGCACTTGTGCACCTCTGATTGGCTGGTACAAGCACGTGTGCTATTCTATTGACTAGGTGTTTGATCAAATGCCATACAAAAGCTTCCACCACGGAGAACAAATTCTAAAACTCTGCATAAGTTAGGGTTAAACTGCACATTTATAGTATATTAACAGAAGTAGTAGTAGTTAGTTTCTATGTATTCTTACAGTGGTTGAGTGATGCCAAAACCTCTTCTACGCAGTTCGCCGGAAGTTCACAACATTCTCTACCCACCTCCGAATAGCTCACCTTGGCTGCTTGGTTTGTCCTTTCAGTTAATTCCGTATGCTTAAATTGAGCGTCGTGGGACCTGGCTGCTTCCGTAGGGAAAGTGTGGTGAGACCGCTGATTCCCCAACTTTTTTCTTCTCGGTTACAGGAAATTTGGGTACGGTTGATTTCCACGCGGATATAGAGTACGGTATCTATTATCGGCCACAATGTATTATCGGCCACTGAATCTTCTCGACCGCCGAACGAATCAGCTCCGTTTAGCACGAATCTGTAGTATGGACAACACTAAGACAGATTATAACAAAACTAGAAGAATCCGCTTCTTCCTTCCCTGGCGAGAGGGCTTAAAACGCGCACTTCGAGAATATGTATTATCGGCCAAAAATATCTATTAACGGACATGGACTCCTACTCCGGCTATGAGAAGCGAATATGGTCATGACTGCTGTATTTAAGAGAGGCATCATTCCTTATCACTCTCACCAGGAATCGCGGCCCGGAGTCGAGCAGTTGAGGTACAAGACTTCCTTCAATTGTACCATATCGGCTGATCAATTATCGGCCACCATTTTAGGCATTTCCACGCGAATTATTATAATAACTTGCGATGTTGAGGACCAACTCTTTATTTTGAACTGCCAAACAGTGGTGTTGAACAGCAGAGATACTTCTTTTAGCTTTCTTCGTCTCCATAACAGCATGCGCACATGAATGGTGCCGCAGATAGCATCTGGCCAGTGTGTGGCCTCTCTAGAGGCGCAGACTACATCCTTTCCACAATTTGCGCTGAAACCAGTATGAATAGGCTTACCCAGAGAGAATAATAGGCCACCAATGCTAGAAACGTCTTAAAAATAAAAACTTTTGCCGTTCTTGCTGTTTCTGCTACTCAACTGCACAAACTCGCGTGGAAATGTCTAAAATGGTGGCCGATAATTGATCAGCCGATATGGTACAATTGAAGGAAGTCTTGTACCTCAACTGCTCGACTCCGGGCCGCGATTCCTGGTGAGAGTGATAAGGAATGATGCCTCTCTTAAATACAGCAGTCATGGCCATATTCGTTCCTCGTATCCGGAGTAGGAGTCCATGTCCGTTAATAGATATTTTTGGCCGATAATACATATTCTCGAAGTGCGCGTTTTAAGCCCTCTCACCAGAGAAGGAAGAAGCGGATTCTTCTAGTTTTGTTATAATCTGTCTTAGTATTTCCGGTAATACACATTGGTGCTAAACGTGAGCTGATTCGTTCGGCGGTCGAGAAGATTCAGTGGCCGATAATACATTGTGGCCGATAATAGATACCGTACTCTAACAGCAAACCTCCTGCTCTTTCTTCGCATTTTTGACGTTGATCTTACAAACCGTTTCAGGCTTACATGACGCCTGGGAGATCTACTTCGCGACAATTTTGAAAGCATCACCTTTGGGCTCCTCGTGTAGCAACCAGTTGATCGATTTTTTATTTTGCTAAATAGGCAATGTAACACTGCTAAATCTTATATTAGTGACCTAATCTATACAGTACAGTACACATGATACAATAATACTTTCTTATATTAAACATCCAGCCCCCCTCTCCAGGGGGCGGGGGGAGGACCAAAGGGGTATGCACCTTATGCACCTTATGCAAATTGTAGTAATTACATATTATTTAGTATGTGGTAAATAAAGTGAAGCTATATTGTTGACGTATTAGCAGTCTACTTTATACAGTACGTGTAGTGTAACGGCAGGTAGTTATGCTAATAATAGTGCCGTATACTTGCGCAACAAAATGGCCGATTAGTACGTCTCAACACAGTTATTACATCATTAAGCGCGAAGATGCACTTTCAAGTAAGGGTAAATCGAATAAGTTGGAGCAAAATTTAGTTTTCTGTGTCATGTATAACATAGCTAGCTATAGCTATCCATTATCCACTATAATTTATTTTATTAGCTGGCTATGCTGGATCTTAGAGTTTAGAAGTTTTGGTGTAGCTACACGTACCAGTGTCATCTTCCCTAGTTCGGACCAGTTTTAGTGCAGTAGACAGACCAGGATCGATTTCTCCCAATCTTCTATATCAACCAATCATTATTTATGTGGTATGTAGCTACTAGGACATCATGTGCTCCAATAGAGCACTGCTAGAACAAATTCTGAAACATCACTCGGCATATGGTTATGGTTAGACTGCACAGGAAGGATAGGAAGAGCCACAGACAGCTGTTTCGGCCTTGTTGGGCCTCGTCAGTGTGGCGTACTGATGGTAATTGCTGGATGACTGGCTGCTTCTGTATCCACCCCAAATAGCCCACTAGTGGTTTCAACAGAAGCAGGTAGAGGATATCAGCCATAAGCTAGCTACAGGCAAGTGCTAGCTAACACTAGGACTGCTCTCTCTCCATTGCTCTTTCTTGAATTGTCTTAATTCTCTTGCTTCCAGAAGCGACTGTCTGAGATGATCCAATCCAGAGCACTGAACAGCCATATGCACAAATCTTCAAGCTCTCCGCTGTCACATTCCTTGCATACCCTCTCCTCCCTCTTCATCCCAATGCCATTTTACCTTCACTAGCGGTAGTTCCACGTACATCTTCTTCAACATCACCCTCCCTTCAGCCTTTACGTACCTCCAATAAATTAATGCACAACGTGATTTAACTTCGATCACACTCCGCTGTTAGCCTCATCATTGCAATTGATAACATTGGCTTTTAATGCATTTCCTTCCAACCGTCCATTGTCTTTTGCCTTCCTCCAAGGAACACCTTTTTATATATAAATTATACTGCTATACAAATTGTATTATAATAATAGTCATCACAGAATGATCGTGCATGCATGCATTACGTATATAATAATTTATGTACATAAACAGTATGAAATACATTAGAATTGACAACATATACAGTAAGTGTATACGTTATTTGAAGCATGCGTGCATGTGTTTTAATGCATTATACATGCGTAAATGGCCAGATCAAGACGATAATGAGTTTACTATTCTGCAGTGAAAATTGCACCCAAAAAGAAAAATATAAATACCGTTTTTAGAAACTCTATAAAATTATACAAAGTTATACAACATTAAATGACAAACACTTCTTTTTGCTAAAGTGTTTTTACTTTGTTCAGCAATGACTGCCAGTTGAGTCCGAGATGGCAAACACCTGGCGTGTTCATTTTCCTTCAGGTAGAGTATAAATAATTTAGTGAACATACACATACTATTACTATATAAGTACAACACACACATTCCTAAACAGCATAGAATATAATAAACTACAATCATATTAGACGTATGTATGCATGTGTATACACACACACATGCATACATTGCAGACACACCACCCGCAATCGCAACCACAGATCAGACCAACCTTCAGGTGGCAGGCCATCTATCATTTTCTTTCCAAGCTCTTGCATTCTTGAATAGCCATTTGCTGCAGTGGCGACATCACAGTATACCCGCAGTGTCTCCACAGTGGCATTCTTCTGCAAGTGTTCCAACAGGATATACTTTGCGTCCTCATCATTTGCACTTTCAATGGCTGTTCTAACATCTGCTGAAATTACTCCCTTATGTTTCAGTTTCAACAGACTCAGCTTTGGGTTAGCAACTTCAAGAAACTCGTCCTCATATGCCTCAAGGAACTGCGAGACTGAAAATGGTGAACCTGCAGGGAATGCAAAGGTCAAGGTGCACAAATGTACTATGTAACATGTGTACTTCATTATAACATGTTCACGAGGGCTATAACGCTGGATTTATGTAATACAAGGTTTCATGTGTTCTTTCGGAATTAGGTCGTGAATGCAATAACTTCATGCAAGCATGCATGCACTTCAGCTGGATGTACGTACAACATGACCCCTAACTTTAACCATGAAGAGAACACTCAACCCCACTTCGCTTTACACTACAGCACTGCAGTACTTACCACTTCTTGTAGAATGGTCTCTACACTGCACTATACCCACCAAGCTGTGTGTATATACATACCTGCTACTCCTTTTGGGATGACCTCAGTCTGAGCAACAGCACCACTGGACCCATCGGGTGCTTGGTCGGGTCCTACAGTATACCGGAAATGATTGAAAGGGCATATATACGTATATATTTTGAGATAGTTCCTTTAACCAATACTGTAGCTGTGTGTTGAAGATTACAGCAGGCTGAAGCGCAGCTTACCTTGATCACAGAGCAGTGCTGCAATTTCTGGGGGACAATCATACCACACCGTTCTTCTGGGCAACAGGCACTGCATTACATAGTCACTGTGGCCATCTTTGCAGCAGACAATCATAGCCAAGTGTGAAGCGGGCGCTCCACGTCTGTCGCACCTACACTTGCTTACTACAGTGACATCAAGTGACGTGTAATAGATTCTGTTATAAGTGGCTTCCATTGCATGCTTCAAGTCGCTTACAATCTGGCGACAATCAGTTGGGGATGATTTCTTCTTCGATACATCAGCAGGGTCAATTGAAATGGTGACATGATCCATTTTGTCCACCACTGTCACATTGTACGCATATCGTATCTTGTCAGAGCGGGAGGGTTCAATGCTAAATACGGCTATGTCCCGATACAAACTCCCATCGTCCTCTGTGTTCTCTGGAATTGCATAACCCATTCCTTCAGCTTTTACAACCATATGGGGGAAAATCCCACGAGGCACATAATGGAATTTTTTGCCATCCGCAAGTGGGAGACAAAATGTGAAGGCAAGTGAGGCTTCAGTGAATATGACAGGCTCCTCCTCACAGGCTGGAAGACAAGAGGGTATGAAATACGTAGGCCTCCCAGTGCCTGCTGCCCCTTCTGAGGTCCGCTTTGCTGCAAGCCCCCAGTGAACCATCCGCTCCAGGAGGTAGGCATGGAAACCATTGTAGGATCCCAACTCATCTGGAATGCCAAGAAAATCAAGTGTGTCTGTGTCCAGCTGGCCACTGCTCTGAAGCCTAGTCAGACCTTCCCTTGCATCTGGCTCCATCGAAGTCTTCTCCAGGTCGCGATATACCACCTCCAGTATCTTTGTCGTCTGTTGGTACAGTACATCAGGGTTGGTGAATACTGGCTCGTCGTCTGGTTTCCATTGATCCCCAAGGCTGAGCTCCTGGTCAAAGTATGGGAAGGATATGATGCCAAGGAGATGGAATGCTCGAACCATTGCTAGGAACTCATCTGGATTGGTAATGAGGCCTTCCTGCTGGCAAAGCTCTTGAAGATTGTCAAAAGTGACAACGTGCAAATTTTCATGTGCTGACCAGAAGATCAGCTGGCAGAAGAACCATGATACGGGAAGTGGGAGCTTGTAGGTGCACCCTGCTCGATTAATCTCCTTATGCACAGACTGCACTCCCTGACAAGCGTGGTCAGTGCACTCTACTGCAAACATATTCGTACCTGTGTCCTCACAGTGAAGAACTTTGTGCCAGACAGGCAGATAACTGCACTCTTTCTCCAGCTTCTCACTTTCACTTGTAATGGTCTCCTTATCCCTCTTCCTCGTGCCAACCACTAGGACAGGCAGGGCACTTGCTGATGAAGTGGAATCCAGAGATCCAAACCAACGGTGTAGTTCACTTTCCAATGTGATGAACTTTTGCTTGCAGTCATGAATGGTTACAAGGGAGTTTTTTATCATATCGAGATTTGACTGCTTCGCATTGGGCAATTGCTTAGTGGGAAATTCTTTCTTTCGATATCTGTTTGGTGGCTTATGATTCAGGCCTTCCTCCATGTTGTACACCAAGAGGTACACGGCACGGGAAGTAGCAATGACTGGGTGGATGTCAAAAAAGGCAGGTTGCCCTCCGCTGTCGATCAAGTGGACAATACGAATCTTGTCCAGGCCTTCGACTCCGGCTGGATCCGTCTCCTTGAGCCCTTCTTCTACACTGGCCTTTAAAGCTGCAAACTGCTTCTGCAATAAAGCCTTCTTGCTGTCTGCCCTGGGTTTACTAGTACTTGTTGGGCCTTCATGCATTCCTGTGCTTACCGGTTGCACCTTCTTCACTACCCCGTGTCCTTCTGGTACCTCACTTTTGAGCGAAAGTGGATTTTTTTCATCTTCATGCACCCCTGTGCTTACCGTATGCACTTCCTTCAACACCCCTTGTCCTTTTGGTACCTCACTTTTGAGTGAAAGTGATTTTGAGAGTGAGTTTTGGTGAAGATGAATCTTTTTCATCTTGATTTGATTTATCTTTAGTTGAGTCTGGTTCCATCTGCTCCATCATATTCACTGTAGTGTGAAGGGATTTGCGCAACCTCTCACGTGTTAATGGCTCCCACACATCCTTCCCATGGACATAGCACTGCATGACTGCCTCAGCCCCTGTGGACATTGGGGTGCTCTCACAACTGCGGTCAAATTTGCCAATGAGGGCTCGTTTCAGTTGTGTCTTCCCAGCTTCAGTGGGGCCCAGGGTGACGCACTTAACCATTTCAGCCTCAACACGTCCTTTAGCAAGAGCTGCTTGAAGAGCCTTATCAAAATCTGGAAAAGGAAAGACAAATGACAGGTAGAACACTGGACTGCACGTTAACACGCTCAAGGTAAATGCACTCACATGTTATATAAATACGTGTATAGCATTATTCTGTTGACACCACGCATGCACTACATCTACTATGATGTGATGTTGATGTCAACACACACGATCATTGTAACACTACAGTGCTGTGTTACTGAGTCTGTGCATGTGGGCATCCATATTATGACATTGTAACTGGTTTTAATAATAGTCTCCACCACATGTACGTGAAGAGAAGTGCGCTTCATGATGGGTTATCGACTGTGGTCGTGTACAGAGCGGATTGCGACGACATAGACTTACTTATAACTACATCGGTAGTTACACTTGGCGAGTCAGGCAGGATAATTGCTTCAACAGATCCTCTAGCAAGAGCTGCATTAAGAGCCTTATCAAAATCTGGAAAAGGAAAGACAAATGACAGGTAGAACACTGGACTGCACATGAACACACACAAGGTACAGTGTACTCACATGTTGTATAAATACGTGCATTGTGTTCTTCTATTGATACCACGCATGCACTACATCTACTATGATGTCATGTGAATGTCAACACACAAGATTATTGTAATACTACAGTTCTGTGTTACTGAGCCTGTGCATGTGAGCTATGAATTGTATGAGGTATCTGGTTTTAATAATAGTCTCCACCACGAGTACGTAAAGAGAAGTGCACTGCATGATGGGTGATCAACTGTGGTTGCATATATGCAGAGTAGCAGCACCGCGGATTGCCACGACATATACTAACCACCTTATAACTACATTGGGAGCTACACTTAGCGAGCCTGGCAGAATCGTCCACATCACGGGGAGCAAGGATTGGACAATTCCTGGATGAGCAATCGTGAGCTCCGTGCGCTGGGAGACACAGAGTGTTGTGACTATGCTCCAGTTGGGACACAAGGGAAGCGCTAGGCAAGGCCGGCGAGGATCTTCAATCTCAGCATCAGATGGTCATGTTGGAGGGCTGAGGTCGAGACGCTACGTGCAATGGAGCAAGTGAGGCAGCAAGGTGACAAGGAGAGACACTTGTTGTGCCTGGACAAGAAGTGTGACTGGCTTACTGAGCAGAAGGACCACCTGCAGAGTGTGAACCAGGGACTAAGAAGAGAGATTGCGAGCCTGGAAGAATGTCTGGCAGAGGTCTAGCAGGAAACAACTTCTGAACATGGGTCTCTTGCGCAAGATGGCGGGGAGCTGGTAAGTCATGTATCTCCTCACATACAGTGGTGATGATTCCTTACCTGTTGGCTCACAGCCAGTGGAAGAGGGGGGCGAGAGTGCGCACTGCATGCCCCCCACTATAGTTATGTCTGCAGAGGAGCAGACAGCTGGTGCATCAATTGTGGGTGCTGAGTAGCCCCAGGGTGGCCCAATGGATGGTAAGAACATGAGTGAGAGCACTACATCAGTGGTATCTGTAGAAGGATCCAACGGTCATCCCATGTCACCGAGCATGCTCCAACAAGTTATGCAACTTCTACAGGCACAAAAGAATATGATGGCTGCCCAGATTGAAGCCATAGCTACCAATTCAGTACCGCCACTTAAGCTGTTTAGCAGGGATGATGTCCACATGGAGGATGGTAGCTTCAACCAATGGCTAGAGCAGTTTGATGACAGGGCTAAGGCTGCCAATTGAAAAGAAAATCAAAAGTTGTTTCAACTGAAATCCCACCTTGAACCCTTGAAGAACATTGGTAGGCACATGAGGGAACGTAAGATGGAACTCCATAAATGCACCCCACCTAGTGTAAAGCTTGTTGGCCAAAGGGTCAAGGGTGGTGACGAGTTAGCTATCACAGCAGAAGTCCCCCTTCATTTTGCCTTAGATGGGTGTAGTATAGTTAAGCCCCACTGTTTTGATCGGGTTAGGGTTAGTGACATCCAGTGTTTGTTGGGGAATGAATGTTATTACTAGTCTTGGCATTTCGGTAAAGCGGGCAAATGGTGAAGTGATGACAGAACCGATAGCCCCAGAGCCTTTGGCTGAAGCCAAGGTGTATCTGATCCAGTCTACATGCAATCAGGGTACTGTTCTAGAAGCTACGCTTGACTTACCTGTAGCAAGGTCCATAGATAGTCTGTTGTTCGAACAGGATCAAGTATTCATAGTGTCCATGGGGTATGGTGTCAGTAGATGCCTTGCTACCAAGCACCAAAGAGGGAAAACTCCTAGACTTTGCAGATTTGTAGGCAGGTACGTGTGTTGGGAATGTCACCATCATAACCAGAGGTTAGTCAGTGGAAGAGTTAGCAGAGACCACAACTTTTGCTAAGGAGAAGTCCAAGAAACAACAGGCAGTTGGTGGGATCAACAAAGTCACCGCCCCTGACCGAGTGAACCAGGTGCTAAGACTCATAGCACTAGGACAGGGTGCACTGACAAATGAACAACTGCAACAATTGAAGCAACTCGTTATAGCCGAAATGCCGATGTCTTTGCATTGAATGAGAGCAAGTTGGGATACACCACCATAGTTAAGCATCATGTGAATAGAGGAGATCATGTCCCCATCACACAACCCTTTCCACGAGTTCCACTTGCGTGTAGGGATGTCACTGCTGACATGGTGAAGTCCATGGAGCAACAGGGTGTGATCTGTCCTTCTACCAGTCTTTGGGGAAACCCAGTTGTCGTAGTTCCAAAGAAGGATGGGACCGAGAGGTTCGGCGTAGATTACTGTCATTTGAATGCCATCATGAAGAAAGATGTGTACCCCCTGCCATGAATGTACGACATACTTGACACCTTGGGAGGAAACAAGTACTTCACATCTTTGGATTTAGCCCCAAAGTCTGCCTTTGTGAGACATGGTGGACTCTTTGAATTTGTCACGATACCTATTGGGATGTGCAATGCGCCTGCGACATTTCAGCGGCTGATTGAAGTTGTCCTGACGGGATTGCTATGGAAGGAGTGTTTCACGTAGATTGATGATGTGCTGGTCAGCTCACGTGATTTTGAAAGTCATCTTGCCCATCTTCAGGATGTTCTTGATCGACTTAGCAAGGCAGGTCTGAAGTTGATGACAAAGAAATGCACGTTCTTAAAAACTCACTGTGTCCTACCTTGGGCATTTGTCACAGTGAAGATATCCAGCCAGACTAGGAAAAGAACAGAGACCTAGCATCCACTGACATCAATCAAGTTAGGAGTTTCCTGGGATTAGCCAGCTATTATCGAAGGTTTGTGCCCGGATTTGCGCAGTTTGCTGCACCGCTACATTGCCTATTGAAGAAAGAAGCCCATTTTGTAGCACAGTTCGTTGTACTTCCTGTGCATGTGACTGTTCAATTAACTAAGTGTTGCGTTATGCATACATGTGACAAGCATGTTACTTAGCTACGTGGTGTATTACTTTATTGCTATTAATGTACTTATCTTAGAGTAGGCCGCTAGGTGTCGCTTTGTTTCTTTCTTGTATGCACATGTTTAACTGCTATATATTGTTTGTACTGAGCCTTGTATTGGCTCTCGGATTTGAGTTATAGTCTGTGCAGTACCGGTGACCAGTTGCGTGCCCGAGTTGCATTCCTCACAACGACTTCCCGTCCGCTAGTCACGATTACATTGGCGTAGTCGGCAGGATCGCCTTTAGCTACGGACAGTCAAGATGGCACAAGAGGAACAGCAGGGAGCGAACCCGCCTACCATGCGTCCCGTGGTACTACCGGAGCCCTACAACGGCGAAAATAGCTGGACAGATTGGTACGAGCACTTTGAGAGCGTAGCAGCCATCAACAGGTAGAAGGACGGAGAGAAACTCCTGTGGCTGCGGGTGCGGTTGGTCGGCAGAGCAGCGATGGCTTTCAAGAGGGTCCCAGAGCCGGCCCGAAGGAGCTTTGCCGATTGCATCGAGGCCCTGAGAGAGCGTTTTGACCCGAGCAGTAAGCGCGAGCTCTATCTCGCGGAGCTATTGGGACGCAAGAAGCGTCGGGGCAATGATTGGGCCACCTTTGCCGAGGATCTAAAGACCTTAGTCGATAAGGCGTACCCGGAGCTGCAGGATGACGCCAAGGAGCAGCTGGCGCTCACCCACTACCTCGGACAACTGGAACAGCAGCAGTTGGCCTTCAGTGTAAAGCAGAGGTGGCCGAAATCAGTGGACACTGCTGTCAGTGCTACGCTGAAAATGGAATCATACTTTGTGCCCAAAGGTGGTCGGGTGGCACAGGTTGCAGAAGATCTGACATCTGCAGAGCCAGTGGCTGCTGTGAGGGATCAGCAGGACGCAGTCATGAGCTTGCTGCAGTAAGTTGTGCAGCGTATGGATCAGCTGGAGGAGCGAGTCGCAGCAATGCAGGTGGGAGCCAAGTCACCACCGCCCTCAGCAGAGCCACGGAATACCAGCACACTGGACAAGGGCCAAGCCGGAGCGGACTCAAAGAGCGAGGCCCTGTTGTTTGCCATCAGTGCAAGAAAGAGGGGCACCTGGCCAGAGGATGTGTTGCCCCCCGGACCCAACAAGGACGCACCGCCAATCGGAAACGGGAAGCCCTCGGTGTAACTGGCCAGACACCGGAGGGCGCAACCAAGGCCACATCCCAGGAACCAACAGCCCTCAGTGTACCGGGCCGAACACTGCAGGGCAACATCACCAAGGCCAACCCTCACCTGCCAGATAGTACGGTGGTGTATTCTGCCAACCCCACAGCATCATATTCCATCCAGGGCCACATCCAGGGGACGCCAGCAACCTTCCTCATTGACACCAGATCAGTCATCTCCATCGTGAAGTCGGCGGTATGGACACAAGCAGATCCCCTGTGCCAGCAGTTGACACCCTACACAGGCTGCCGGCCGGTTGGAGTCTAGGGGACACCCCTGTCAGTTCGAGGGAAGACGACAGCAGACGTGTCCCTCGGAAGTGAACGTTTCCAAGTGCCAGCAATCGTAGTGGATCAGTTGTCAGCTGATGTTATACTTGGTCTGGATTTCCTGGAAGATCACCAGTGCACCATTGACATTGCATCACGCGTGTTATCGGTTGGTGGAAGTCGACTCAGACTACCGCTGGTGACAGGTGATCGTAGTGCCCCAGAAGACAACTCAGAACCAGTAACGGTGTCCCTCACGAAGACTTTGCAGGTACCCCCCATGTCCGAGATGGAAATCAGAGGAGAAGTGAAACAACTGGTTAGTGGGACTTGGGTGGTAGAAAGGGTACCCCTGAAGGCTAGTGTTGTGGTGGCTGGAGCTGTAGTGTGCCCAGGTAGCAACCACGGAGTTTGTATAAGGGTAATCAATCCAACCCCTGGCATTGCGACTCTGTACAAGGGAACAAAGGTAGCTATTCTAGAGGCTGTAGATGATGCCACTCCAGTTGCAGCAGTTAAGCAGGGGTCTACATTAGGCACCACAGATGAGGACCTAAGGGAGATTGCTAATCAGTGTCATGCGAGTGTTTCTGCCCCAGAGAGAGAGCAGTTGTTCCAGTTGTTGGTGGAGTATCGTGAAATCTTCGCCTCGTCCTCATCTGACTTGGGCCGAACATCCCAGGTTCAGCACAGAATCAACACCGGAGATCATCTCCCCATCCGCCAGCCAGTGAGGCAGGTCCCAGCCGCACATCGCGAGCAAGCAAGGGAGGGCATGCAAGACATGCTGCAGAAGGGAATCATCAGCCCGTCCAGTAGTCCTTGGGGATCTCCACTGGTGTTGGTCCGGAAGAAGGATGGATCGATGCGCTACTGTGTCGATTATCTCCAGCTAAACAGTGTGACCAGGAAGGATGCGTATCCCATTCCCCGAATCGACGAGACTTTGGACACGCTTGCTGGATCTTGCATCTTTAGCACCCTCGATCTGCTGAGTGGATACTGACAGGTGGAAGTTCAACCTGAGGACAGGGAGAAGACAGCCGTTTGCACCCCTGATGGACTCTTTGACTTAATGTGATGCCATTTGGGTTGTGCAACGCCCCTGCCACATTCCAAAGACTCATGGACTGTGTCTTGGCTGGCCTTCATTGGCAGAGCTGCCTTGTCTATTTAGATGACGTCATCATCTTGGGACGATCCTTCTCTGAGCATTTGCACAACCTGAGGGATGTGTTTGACCGGTTTCGAGAAGCAGGACTCAAGTTGAAACCATCCAAGTGCACATTTGGTCAGAAGGAAGTGGCTTTCCCTGGCCACATAGTCTCAGACAAAGGTGTTGCAACCGATCCTGCGAAGGTAGCTGCCATTACAAACTGGCCCACCCCTAGAAGCCGCAAAGAAGTTCAGCAGTTTCTTGGTTTGGGAAACTACTACCGCCGTTTCATCAAGGATTTTGCCACAATCGCAAAGCCCCTCCACCGACTGACAGAGACGGGTCGGGAATTCTGTGGACGGAGTCATGTGAAGAGGCTTTTCGGAAGCTCCAAGGTAAAACTGGCATCTGCACCCATCCTTGCATTCCCGGACTTTGCACAGACATTTGTGCTGGACACTGATGCGAGCAACGAAGGCATAGGAGCAGTCCTCTCCCAAGTGGAAGATGGTAAGGAGACCGTCATTGCTTATCCCACGGGCCTACTGTGTCACCAGAAGGGAATTGCTAGCAGTTGTGGCCTTCATTCAGCACTTCAAGGCGTACCTCTTGGGCTGGCACTTTGTAATTCGGACGGACCATGGATCTCTCACTTGGCTGAGAAACTTTAGGAATCCAGAGGGCCAACTTGCCAGATGGTTGGAACAGCTGCAGGAATATGACTTCGACATAGTTCACAGACCCGGCTGCAAGCACCTCAATGCAGATGCACTCTCCAGGATCCCTTGTCGACAGTGTGGGCATGAGTCACATGGAGCAGTCCACAACAGCCACTGCACTGGTCAACATGGTTGAGGAAGCAGACTTGATCTCCGGATTGTCCTGCCAGGAGGTGCGGGAAGCTCAACTGAGTGACCCTAACATCGGTGATGCTTTGAGAGCAAAGGAGGAGACCTCAGACGCTCGCAAGGGGACATTGCAAGGCCGGTCACCTACCTCTAAGAGGCTTTTCCAACTGTGGGATCAGCTGAGGGTGAAGGATGGTCTCCTCTGGCGAATGTACGAGAGTGTGGATGGCGCCACATTCACCCTCCAACTCGTAGTGCCTGGAAAGTACCGTCAGCAGATCGTGCAGGAGCTGCACAGTGGAGCATTTGGTGGTCACCTAGGTGCTGACAAGACCCATGCTAAACTGAAGGAACGTTTCTACTGGCCAGGTTATTGGAGGGAGGTGAGATTGCACTGTGAGGCCTGTGCCAGCTGTGCCACCAGGAAGACATCAGCACCAAAGAGGCGAGCACCACTGCAACCCATTCAGGTTGGTCATCCCCTGGAGATAGTTGCAATGGACTTAACCGGACCATTCCCAGAGAGCCCTGAGAGAAACCGCTACATCCTTGTAGTTGGTGTCTACTTCACCAAGTGGATGGAAGCATACTCTCTACCTGACCAGGAAGCCACCACTGTTGCACAGAAGCTTGTGGATGAGCTTTTGTCGGTTTTCTGTACCTGAACAACTTCATCCAGACCAGGGCAAACAGTTTGAATCCAAGCTCATCTCCACTATTTGTCAGCTACTGCAGGTGAAGAAGTCCCGAACAACCCCCTACCACCCACAATCTGACGGTTTAGTGGAGAGATTCAACCGGACGTTGACGAACATGCTAGCCAGCACTGCAAAAGAGAATCCCTTTGAGTGGGAGAGCCACCTAAGGAAGGTTTGCTTAGCGTACAACACCAGTGTACATGCCACAACTGGGCACACTCCATTCTTCCTGATGTTTGGAAGACAAGCTCAGCTGCCAGTGGATCTGGTGTTCAAGACAGACAAGGCACCAAGCATGTCTTCATCTGAGTATGCACTGGAGCTCCAGCAGACTTTGGAGAGAGCTTATGACAGGGAGCGGCAAACCACTGGTGCAAAACAACAATTGCAGAAGCGACTGTACGACCAACGAGTGCATGGAGAGATTTACCAAGTTGGTGATCACGTGTGGTTGCACACCACCATCCTGGCCCATAACAACACCAAGAAACTGCATCACCCGTGGACAGGACCCTACCGCGTAGTCAAACGACTTACAGACAGCACCTACCGGATCCAGTTGTCCAGTAATCCACGTAAGCGTTTGGTGGTCCACTTTGACCGGTTGAAGCCATGCAGTACTGGAGCACAAACTGCCACTGCAGAGGATCCCAGTGCCCTTGAGTCTACCAACCCCCCACAGGTAGACAGCAGCTCTGATCAGGGCAATCCAAGATCCCTTCCCGTTGGTGCAGGACTGGAAGTGGTGGAACCAGCAGATGATTATCTTGCTAGACAGCAGCACCAACCACTATGCCAACTCCCTGTTCCAACTCGCCCTGGTACCCGCTACCCCTCGAGGAATAGACTTCCTGACCAACAACCACTATGGAGATCTAGTCCCAATTTGAGATCGTTGAAGAATCCTGGGCGTATTCTTCAGAGAGGGGAGCTGTGTAGCACAGTTCGTTGTACTTCCTGTGCACGTTACTGTTCAATTAACTAAGTGTTGCGTTATGCATACATGTGACAAGCTTGTGACTTAGCTACGTGGTGTATTACTTTATTATTATGAATGTACTTATCTTAGAGTAGGCCGCTAGATGTCGCTTTGTTTCTTTCTTGTATGCACGTGTTTGTTTGTACTGAGCCTCTTGTATTGGCTCTCGGATTTGAGTTATAGTCTGTGCAGTACCGGTGACCAGTTGCGTGCCCGAGTTGCATTCCTCACAACGACTTCCCGTCCGCTAGTCACGATCACATTTTTAGTGGTCCACGGAATGCCAACGAGCCTTTGAGCAACTGAAGCAACTGCTCACAAGCACCCCTGTTTGTTTGCAGGGCACTTTGCTGAGCAGAAGATCTACGCAACCCTTGGAGAGGGGTATTGGTGGAGAGGCGTGAGAAACAATGTTCGCTGCTACTGCAGGAGTTGCCTAGTTTGCGCCTCAAAGAAAGGGCCTGGACAGCGTCAACGCCTGAAGTTGCAGCCAATCCCTGTTGGCGGACCTTTTCACACTGTTTGTGGATGTGCTTCAACTGCCACGTTCCCTTGAAAGAAATCAGTATACCATTGTGTTTGTCGATTACTTGACGTAGTGGCCACAGTTTTTGCAGTGCCAGACCAGATTTCTGTCTGAGCGTGGAACCAATTTCCTGTCTAGTCTACTCAAGAAGGTTTGCCAGCTGTATATACTATTATTAGTACATCTGCATGGTTACGTGATTGTATCCAGGGTTGTATTGTGCCTTTGTTCTATTGTCCATTGTCTTCGTTGAAGCGGATCGTTGTGACAAGTGCGGTGCATGAGCAGTGCATGAGCGACTATTCCCACAAGTGGTAGAGCATGCAGAACATCACATTTGTAAAAGAAGGTAAGTGCGACGCGAGAGATGACCGCTCACATGAAGATCCGAGAGTTTCACGGAGACCCGGAGGCGTACACCTCCTACAGTACGTGGAACAGTTAGAGTGTTACTTCATTGCTAACGATGTGGCCAACGCAATAAAGCAACGCACTATTCTACTGAATTGCTGTGGTGCCTCCACCTACAGCCTGATTTGGAGTCTGGCCGGGCTAAGCAAGCCTACAGACAAGTCGCTTACAACAAGTTGGTGGAGAAAGTCATGGCATTCTTTGCCCCGAGACGCTCCAGGATTGCCTCCAGATTCAAGTTTAGCTCGCGTTCACAGCAGCCTGGTGAGTCCATCGCAACATACGTGTCTGAGTTACAGAAACTTACTGTGAGTATGGAGAGACATTAGAGGACATGTTGTGTGACTATCTTGTGTGGGCCTGGTTGAAAGACGGGTTCAGCAGCGCCTCCTGGCGGAAGGGGATCTCACCTTGGACAAAGCGCTGAAGATCGCCCAAGCCATGGAATTGGCGGAACAAGATGTCAGGGACCTCCAGCAAGCTGTTGCACACAGCAGGGCCGGAGTCCATAGGCTGGCCCAGTCACCGGTGACTCCCAGACAGGACAAGGGCACATAACCTTGTTACAGATGTGGAGGGAGTACCGCTTTCATGATGCAGGGTGCCATGTATGTCGGAAGAAGGGTCATATTAAGCAGGCATGTAGATGCCAGAACAAGGTTCCCAGTGCCACGGTAAGGGAACAAGCTCAAAGCTCAAAGCTCAAGTCAGTGCACCTGACCGAAGAGGACATTGTTGCTGCACCGCAGGAGTACACCTTGTACTCTCTCCAGGACCCAGCCACAGACCCTTGAAGACTGCAGTGAAAGAGGAGGACCAGAATCTCATCATGGAGGTGGACACTGGTGCCTCAGTTACCGTCATCAGTGAGGCCACGTGGGGAAGGATCTGGCCGACACAACCTGACCTGCCACTCCATCTGACTGATGTGAAGCTACGTACGTACACAGGGGAGGCAATCCCAGTGGTTGGGAAGCTGATGGTTAAGGTACAGTACCAGGGCCAAGAGGAGGAACTTTTTCTCGTCGTTGTTGTCGGAGATGGACCCAGCCTGTTGGGTCGAGACTGGCTGGCTAAGTTGAAGCACATCTTCAATGTGCAGGCCCAGGAGAGCCTGCAGGATGCTTTGCAACAACATGGCACAGTGTTCAAGCCAGACATGGGAGTCGAGGCAAAGTTCCACATCAACGCTGTGGCCTAACCACGCTTCAACAAACCCAGATCAATACCGCACACCCTTCACCAGAAGGTGGAGCAGGAGCTTGACAGGTTGGAAGAAGCATTGTCACCACACAGCACTCAGACTAGACAGCTCCCATTGTACCAATAGTTAGACCAACGGCTCGTAAGGATTTGTGGAGACTATAACTTCACAGCCAACATAGCCTCGAAGACACAGTCCTACCTGTTACCCAGGATTAAACACCTCTTCGCATCCCTTGCCGGGGTGAGGTATTCTCCAAGCTGGACCTGTCCCATGCTTACCTGCAGCTACCGGTGGCTGAAGAGCCTCAACCCCTGCTGGTAGTCAACACACACAAGGGGCTGTACCAATATCTGAGGCTCCCATTTGGAGTTTCTTCGGCACCAGCCATCTTCCAGAGAACCATGGAGACCTGAAGCAATTCACCCCGTGTCACGAATGTCACAAGAACCCACAAGTAGCATCACTCCACTAGTGGGAATGGCCAGAGCAACCATGGAGGAGAGTGCATGCAGATCACACTGGTCCCTTTTGGGACACACGTTCCTCATCATCATTGATGTGCACTCTAAGTGGATGGAAGTACAGAATCATGATGATGAGGAGTGCTAATGCAACATTAGGGCTATCCGAGCAGCTTGTAACTGACAATGGCACCCGTTTCACCAGTGAGGAGTTTCGACAGTTCATGCAGAACAACAGAGTACACCATGTCACAACATCCAGATGTTTAAGTCAGGGATGAAGAAGCTGACTGAAGAAGCCCTGGAGACCCGAGTGACTTGGTTCCTATTCCACTATCGTACCACACCACATGCCACTACCGGGCAGTCCCCAGCAGAGCTGATGCTCGGAAGACAGCTCAGGACACACCTGGACCTTCTCAAGGCTGACATCAGAGCACACCAGGAACAGCAGAAGAGAGTCCACAATGCTCACTTGCAGCCATGGAAGCTCCATCCTGGGGCACAGGTCTACGCCAAGAACTTTGGCCAAGGGCCACCATGGCTCCCTGGGGTTATCCAAGAGTCCAAGGGCCTAGTGTCTTACACTGTCGAGCTGAAAGATGGTCGTGTCTTTCACTGACACGTGGATCAATTGAGAGCTACAGCACAACCATCAGTTGAGATGGATGACTACCCCACCATTGAGATACCATCACAGAACCCAGACTTGTCACCAGCTGATCCACCACCTGCCACAGCAGGGCAGAGTCTTTGACGTTTCTCCCGGCCACACAAGTCACCGGATCGTTATGTTGTGACGGTTAGACATTGACTAATGGGGGAGGAGATGTAGTGACTGAGTATTTAGCAATCACTGCTGTTTATTGCTGCTTATTATTATTTATTATGCTATATATTGTTGCGTTCGGTAGTAATATCATTCTTACGTATGTTGCTATTATTAGTACATCTGCATGGTTACGTGATAGTATCCTGTTTTGTATTGTGCCTTTGTTCAATTGTTCATTGACTTCGTTGAAGCGAATGGCTGTGACAAGGGCTGTGCAGAGCGACTATTCTCCCAAGTGGTAGAGGATGCAGAACATCCAACTGGAACTATCAGAAGAGGTGGAAGGCTCTAAAGGCACCACAGACATTTCATATGTCTTTGATGTGCATATGACCCTGATTCAAAATGACAGCTCCTATCTAATATTTTACCGTGTGGTAAAACTTTCAAGACTGTTAATTAAGTGCGACACTCTCAAAGGTAACCTGGAATGCACGTAAGGGAAAAGCGTTGTAGATTGCTGTGCCGGGCCTGTTTCATATTTTTGTATACTTCTTGTGCTGGTGGTGTTGGTGCTCCAAAAAGCAAGTGCAGTGTATGAAGTACATTTCTTTGGCTTGCAATAGATGCATTAGTTGCTAGCTAGAGTCATAGTGACCTTGCCAAATCACTAACCGGGTGACAAAGGGTTATTTAAACGTTATGTCAACACTATGGATACCTTCATCATTAATAATGCTACTTTCAAGCATGGGGTGTAAAATAGGGGTAGTTACGTTCAGCTTAAATGATTACAGGAAGTACAGTGAGAGGAAACGAACGAAAACCATGGAGGGGAGGTACAGTGGTGAAGTAAACGAACGAAAACCATGGAGGGTAGGTACAGTGGTGAAGTAAACGAACGAAAACCATGGAGGGTAGGTACAGTGGTGAAGTAAACGAACGAAAACCATGGAGGGTAGGTACAGTGGTGAAGACAAGTACTGCCTGACCTTGTCCACATGCACACGTGTGTACACATCCGTGCACACATGAGTAAGCGGTGTAGTACTTCTCTTTGCGTGAAATTGCTGACATGTGAGATCAGTAGCTGACTTTTCATACTGCTGTTTTTCAGGAGTACTGAAGTGCTGGGAAGCCATCGTGTTTGAATCCCTATACCCACAAATGAATCATTTGACTATGGCAGCAAGGTGAACAGCCAAAGAAGGAGCTGAGGAGAAAGACAGCAAATTCACTACAAATCGGACAGTCACTCGACCAAAGATGGTGGGTTACACAATTGGCGCAAACCAGAGCAGTCTTCAGTTATTACAGGGTAGATTGCAGAGTACCCAGGCAAGGTGCTGGAAGAAGACAAAGTCAGTGCCTCTGAATCATCAGCCGATCACGTAATGGTTAGCGTGCAAATCACTGCATCAATGATTTGATGATTTCTCAGAATGGCAATCCACTGGGTCATTGTCTGAGCCAAAACTGATCTTCAGTATCGACGGGATTGTGCTTCACACGAGGCATACATGATTCGTTTTTCAATTTGCATGAACTATTCAGCCATTCTATCAAAACGTCTTTCTTTCTCCAATTGCGCGATAATATAGTGCAGCGAAGGTGGCGTGAGAGACTAGTGCAATGCGACCAACCATTTCTGTGAAGAAAAACTGACTTTGCACCTTTGAATAATGACCAATGTTTCTGTGTGCACGCACGAGTGGATTGGGTGCATTACTTGTCACCACAGTATGTAAGGAAGTGGGGATGTCATTCTCAAGCATGGACATAAATTCTCATGGACTATATTTCCCCCCCACCCCATGTGACGAAAGAAAAATATGGATAAAATTGTTGGTCATGTCAAAGCTGCATTGTATACAGTAGGATATGACTCGCATGCAATCCATGGAAGTTTGGTGAGGGTACATGTGGCACAGACTATCCAATTAACTCACTCTTCACATCCCTCTCTTTTGCCATGTACTCCTACATAGAGTGAAACAAATCACTTGACAGTAAGTACATACACAGTACCAAAGTACTCCGTAAGCTACACTAACACACAGGATCTGACATCGGGCGCAGTAACCTCTACAAATGAATAGCTTTACTGGACCTGTGTCAATGTGCAAACTTCACCTATCTGTGAGATGTTTTGTATAATTACGTCAAATCAAAGTTTCTAACATTATGATGCATGCACAACATGACAGCTACTAAAGTTGAACCTACGGTACACGCATTAAAAAAGTTAACGTTCTACGGGCGTACTACACCTACGGCTACGGGCGTACTACGACTATGGCTACGGGCGTACTACGACTACGGCTACGGGCGTACGACGCCTACGGCTATGGGCGTGCTACGCTTACGGCTACGGGCGTACTAGTCTAAGCCTACGGGCGTACTACGCTTACGGCTACGGGCTTATCGCGGCTACAACTACGGGCGTGCTACAGCCTCAGGCTTACTATGGGCTTGCGACCGGGTGTAAGCTAACCTCTGGTCACTACAATCGTGAAAGGTAAATCTGACGATTGACGGAGGTATGGCCTCTTAGACGCTAGCGTAGCTAGCTGACCCTTCTTGCGCCTCCATTTTCGCCTTGCGTAACGACTTTACCACCAAGAAAGTGGAGGCGAGGAAGCGGTCGTGCTACGCAAGGCTACTCAGATGCAATTCAACCACTGAAAGCTGAAACTCCGCGGAATCGTTCAAGTGCAAGTGCATGCGTACGTAGCTATACTTCGTATGCCAACTGAGCTAAGACAGGTACGGGCGTACTACGGCTACGGGCGTCCTAGGCAACAGCTACGGGCGTACTACTGCTACGGGTACGGGCGTAGTACTGCTACGGGGGTACGGGCGTACTACGACTATGGCTACGAGCGTACTACAACTACGGCTACGGGCGTACTACGACTATGGCTACGGGCGTACTACGACTGAGGCTACGGGCGAACTACGTTAACTTTTTTACTGCGTATACCGTACAGTAAAGTGGAGTTCATGCTCATTGGGAATTGGCACACATCCTGTATGGACACTCTGTGTGCACCCAAGCTACGGCTCGCTGGATAGAAGACACGACAGTAATTTAGTTTACCATTTAAATCTGTTCACCGTTATCGCTACTTTATCTGTTTAGTAGATTTGAGAAAAGGGATCACTTCACGCTATGTAAACAATAGCTACAGGTGAAGCAGTTGCACGGGTGATAATTAGTGCAAGTACAGATTATTGAGCCACAGGTGACTGTAGGGTATATCTCATCTAGTGGTGGCAATACCAACACAAACTGTGAAGTCTATGATCAGAGGACCACAGAGTAGCTTGAGTGTGAATCAGGAGTAGGCAAAGACAATTCATGAATTGACAGCCAATAACAGTAAACCACAAATTTCACTGTCGTTGTAACATTGCTCTTTATGTACTATGCCCAGTGTACACACATGTACTGACATGTAGACACACAATGAGACCTGAACATGCACACTTGGACAAGGGAAGGGCACACATGTCCATGAAAAAGAAGCCATGGGAAGGAGGGGGATATGAATGGCAATTGGGAAACACCCTCACAGATTGCACTTCACCTGTACACAAACTGTACAATGCTGTCTCCTACAACATGTGTACATGCACACTCTACAACATGGTGACCTGTCTACTCCAGAGCTTGGACCAAACAACTACTGACAACTAACAACTTTTGACACTAAAGCATTGCATCATCAGTCCTGTCAACACACACAAGTACTGTACATACCGATGGTGGGCTCCTCACTGTGACATGTTCCAGAGGACAGTCGACGTCTCTGTCTCCCAGTGCCCGGAGCAGTGGCAGAGGGTTGATGCCACTGATGGTCAGTTTCCTCAGTTGATGCATTGCCCGACTACATGTGGCCACAGCTAAAGCAACCTCACCTCTTTTAGACCAATCTAAGGAAGAAAACAGCATTAATTCCACAACTGCATTCAGTTGCCCTTGAGGAGCTTCCCAAACAGCAAGGACTGCTGCACATTCACTCACACTTCACCACATGTACACCACTCCATTGAACTCTGCTCAGTGGAATGGGGTGAGTGTATTTTGTTGTGACAAACACTCCATGCACTGCCTCAACATCAAATTGTTGCTAAGCTGCAGTTGCAAACCATACCACTTAACATGTACTCAAACGAGCAACACAGCAGACACTTATTATGTACACAACCAAAGCAATTTGAGGGGCAAGGGTGGCAAGGGGAGGGGCGGTGCTTCCAATCTGAGCACTAGCTGTTCTGTGAAGGGCTAGTCCTGGTGTCGGATTGGGACACGTGACACACACAACCAGCAACAAAGGAGAGGGGATGTGGTGGGCAAATGAGAAAGCTGTTATGGCAGACAAGGTGTACGATAGGTTGCTCTCAACTTCTTTAAAGTGGTGAGATGTGAGCATGGACAACCATTGACAGCCAACACCCCCACACACTCCCTCGTTACATTCACCACCCACCCACCCTCAGCAACACAGGCTGGGAAGGGACACACATTGACTGGACTCACCTTGCACCCTTCATGCACATTGACACAATGCCACTGGCAAATAGGAGCCTGACACAGTCTACACCACAATCATGTCTGAGCTGCTGGCACAAGGACCAGTTTAAACAGACTAAAGACACCACCCAACTACACTCTGTTCACCTTGAGTGGATCCTGAAGCTACACACCGAGGTGTTATGTCACAATCTCTGCTACTGTGACATTAGGCAGAGGCACACCTTGAGGTCAATTATAGTCACTAGTTGGGTACCTGTCCTAAGGACAGGGCTGAGGGGGCGGGATGCCAATCCACTCTCACACTCCATGGGTGACCCAAAGTACATGTGCCAAGTTTGGCTGAGATTGGTTTTACAAACCAACTGGAAGACCAATTCACACTTCAAAGTTGGCCAAATCAGCACAATTTGAGTCACTACAAATGGCCCAACCCATACATGTACAGACCCTATAGTGTACGTACATGGTATAGTATAGTTACATGTAGGCATGTAGTGATAGGCTCACCTGTGACTTGAAGATCTGTTATTGATAAGTTATCTTTGGCACCACTCAGAATGGGGAGTAGGTAGCTGTCACCCCTGTACAGATGAAGTCTCTTCAGGTGGCAGTGAGCAACCTTCTCTGTCAGCACAGTGCTGTCACCCACCGGCTGCACACATAACATACAGTGACAACAGACAGAGAGTAGGACTGAGCATTCACACACTTGTTGTGTGGGTCAGAGTACACCGGTCGTGTTGACAGCAAGTCAAACAGAGCTATAGGTCTAGCTTGGACACTGACAAATGGCCATGATGTAATGAGATGCATCTCAAACTGATTCGCACATCCCTTCTCAGAGTGGGGAGTAAAGTGGCACATGTTATGCACTCAAACAACTCAAGTGTAGACAGTAGCAGCAGAAATAGGAGGAAAGCCACACAGTGTGTTCATGTGAACTGGTCCTTCAGAGTCCACACCTCACAACTACATACGTACGTACATTAGTATATACATACATATGTACATACGTACCAGGTGAACACGCTACTTACATACGTACTTAAGCTTACTTACATGAGGGATGAGGGAAAGAACCAACTCTTTCAAAGTTCGGAGGTCAAAGATCCTAGCCAGTGCCTCGTGAGTGCCACTACTGTACACACACAGGTTCAACTTCTTCAGTGACAAGGAAGCCTCACACAGTGTCCTGGCATCTATGTGAATAAGGGAAGAGGAACAAGGGAGAATGGAGGAACACAAGAGACACATCTGGCAGCCACACAAAGGGATACAGGGGAGTTAAGAGACATGCAACACACACCACACACACCACACAAGTGACACATACTAGATACTAAAGAATGCATACAATAAGTGGGTCACTTGTACATATACTTCACTGAAAGAGACAACAACTGAAGGGGCAAACATGCACAACCCTCATACAACATGGATGACACCAACAATCAGTGTGGTCCATTCACTCACCTTTAATGGAGAACTGGTCCACATCTAGTGACAGTGACTGCAAAAGAGGATTGAACCGTACAACAGTACATACATGATGGAAACTGGTGGGGGATAAGGAGTACTGTGACATGTCTAGTTCAGTCAGGTGTTTGCACTTGGTGAGGCAGTGACTGATTGCCATGGTGTCAAAAGGAGTGAGGTACAACTCAAAGGTGAGATGGCTGTTCAACTGAGTGGCAGTGCTCTGGGTGAGAGACTCATTCTGAGACTCAAACAAAGCATGAAACACAAACAAAAGATAAGGATTGCCAGTGTCACACTTTGATGGCAGGCCACCACCGCTGGTGGGAAGGATGGCCTCGCTGACAACGGGTGACTTGAGCTTTGTCAAACCGGCAAAGAACTTCAGGACAACGGCAAACTTGGGGTTGTGGCGGTTCTTCCTCCAGAAGGCAGCTTGTTCTGCCTCGGGCAATAGAGAAAGATGGTAGGCGGCAAAGTACTCTTGTTTTGTGGTATGGCTAAAGTTCAGAGTGCTGTGTATTGAGTAACCAGGTTCCTCAGCAGCGTACAAGTGAAGTTGGCCACAGAAGTACTCATCCAGTGATGTACTGCGTGGGATCGAGTAGGTGTCACGCACATCAGCTGCTTGGAAGATGTAGTCAGGAGGTTCACGATTCAGACCAGTGTAGGCGAGGTCACCGAGAGTGGACAACAGGGGCTTCACTTCGGATGGGATGACTTCATAAGTTGGATTCTTCTTCTCTCGTTTCTCTCGAGTAACTGTCCTGGCAATGGAGGACTTGTAGCACTCGGTCATGGTAGCAGGGAACGACGACCTGCCTGCAACTCCCATCTCATAGATGGAACAGAAGATCAGCAAATTCACTGGTAAATAAACTCCTCCCATGAGGTCTGGACGGGCCCTCAGATCACTCAGCATGGCTTCCGCCTTGCCTGGCTCACTCTTGAAGAAGTCCTTCACGTAGGACTCAACTGCTTCTTTATCAAATCCGAGGATCTCATAGAAGAGAGTGCCGTGTTGTTGCAGAAGGGGGCACCCACCGGGACGGGTGGACACAATGAAGTTAGCTTGGGGAAGTGCACAGCCTTCCAAGAGGCTTCCTAGGAGGGATCCCTCACGGCTGTCCATCAGGCCATGCACCTCATCTGCACCATCAAAGATGATCAGTACATTCGCCCCCTCACACTCCAGCAGGGCTTCAGTTGAGGCAGAGCTCTTCTTCCCTCGAATGTAGTATTGCATCAGTTGCTCCAGACCAGCATCACTGTCGTTCTTCAGAGCTTCAGACACGGCCTTCTCACGGAGGGGGAAGTAAAGGACGAGGGAGAAGTCACTTGCTTCATCATCAGCCGCTCTTTGGCACAGGTGCTTGAGGAAAGTTGTCTTCCCTGTGCCAGGTTGCCCGTAAATGATCCTGGTTTGATGCGATCCTTTGCGAAGGAAGTGACTGACTGTCACTTGTTTAGCTCCCTCTGACAGGCGTACGCCGCAGTCACGGAACCGCTTCAGGAACTCGCCCTGATCTGAATCTTCCTGCTTCTTTGGTTTAGGGGCATTCTGCAACACAGCTACTTTGGTGAACTGCAGTGTGTGTTGTCCTTCTCTAAGGGACTGCTGCTTGTATCTGCTGTATACACGTTTTTGCACGTGTTGGAGTGGCTCTGGGAGGATGGGCGATGCCTCCACCTGCAGAGGGAGGGGAGGGTGAGAAGAGGTAAGTGTGCGGTTAAGCCCTGAGTAGTCAAAAAATGAGTCAAACTATTTGACAACACTGCGACTGCCTTTGTCATGATTAATGACATTTACAAGCAGGGTGTATCTGTAAATTAATTAAATAGGGTAGTCATGTGAGGTAGATCAGATACAGTAAGAGTGCGGGAATGAATCTACGCAAGACGAAACAAAATAGAATAAAAATAATGCCTAAACAGAAATGGCCTACATGCAAGGAGGGGGAAGTGAAAAAGGAAAGAAGACCATGCAATTCAGCTGCACACCTAACCCCACCAAGCCCCTCTCAACAGGAAGACGGGTCCCATGACTCTATGCAGCTCTGCTTGACTGCATGAACTGAGTTGGTGTTTTCTCCTTTTATTTGTTTTCCTTTCTTTCTATCCCCCCCCCCCCCCCCCTTTACACTTACCCATTCTGGTTTTCTTTATTTAGTCTACTTTAAGTCTTTCTTGACATATGTAGATTTATTCCTGCGCTCTTACATGCTGTTGATTGTAGAAAGCAAGCAATCGTAGTGTTAAGTTGCATCTCATGTCTATCGCTATTTCTACACACCCCACTTGTAAATGCCATTAATCACTGACGAAGCCAGCAGTAGTGTTGCTGAAATGTTTGATTTATCTTTGATTGACCTGACTAGTGTTCTGGGCAAAGTTATCGAGAGGTAGAGTTACAGTGAGAGTGAACAGTGGGCGGCAGTCGGTGTGTGTTAACTTGCCAGCAATAACTCAATTTCAAGAGTATAAACAGATTGAACCATGCAGTGAAAAGACACAACGAGTGCCCTCTCTCCTGGTGTGTGGAAGGTGTGGACCCTGTCCACCACTTTCGGTGGAGATCACACTCGGAAATGTAAAAATGCAACAAGCCAATCACTAACATTTCAATATCTCAATGGATTCCACTGCATATGTATTCTATAAATATTATTGCATAAAATTGAGAAACTCTTCCATCTGTAAAAGGTTACTCCATGAATAAACAGAGCTCATATACGTAGGGTAGTGGATGTATTGACCACAGACACATGTCCTGTGAAATTGGTGCCCTCATTGAAAATGTGGAAAGGAAATGCTTTACTTTACCATCAGAAGTGCGTCACAATCTATCACCACATGTAGGTGTAAGAGACTATGTGATATGTGTATATTCTACGCAGAAGGCAATAGTCATCTTACACAACGTGGGTATGAGGACTATGGGCATTTATTTTGAATAGAATGCGTAGATTCACACCAAATCCTATGCAGATGGAAGGCCTGACGCTGCAGGAACAGCTCCGAATTGCTCAAAAGGCAAAGTCATCCAGTTGCTGTTCCTCTTAGTGTTGAAAGGAGCTTGGTCAACAAACATTGACTGGACATCATCACTGGTCATAAGCAGGTCACATCGCTTCTTGTAGTCCTGCAACGCAGCTAATAACAGAGAGTCCTCTCCTCCTCCTGTTGTTCTAAAAACGCCTGAGACACCTGCAACAGCAGTTCATCCTCCCAATGGGTCGAGAAAGGACGCTCGAAGAACGATTCTTTAGCAGTTCGAACGTTCAAAATCGAAGGAACCGCAGGAATGCAGAAGCTCACAGAATCTTCTACATTCTTCCATTGTGGCAATGGCTGTGACAGGAGTTATAAGTCATTGCTTTCAAGTTCTCCAGAATCTCCAGAATCACCAATTTAGAGCAGTTCCTGCTGCTCCAGGCCTTCCATCTTCATAGTATTCGATGTGAGCATACAGAGCCTTGTCATCAACTTTCAAAGAGTAGCTAAACAGAAGCGCTCTTACTTTTAGCTGGCAACTGTTATTGACATGACCACTTGATTATTTCAAATTGTACATTGTTTTCTCTCCATTCTAATCATTCAATTAAAGCAATAAGAGACCACATTGCCATAAGAGCCTCAGGTTGATAAATAACTTATCGACCTGTGTAAAGGTCAATATGATTTTTATCGACCCAACCACATCAAAGGAAACGCTCATGCACAGTTGTGTAATGTACAACATTGTGCCCTGTATACATATGTGTACTTTAGCCCTGTAACACAGACCAACGACTGACAACAATGCTAAGAGAGAAGAATGAGCATATTCTGTTCACACGTGTGTACATGCTCACTCCCAGACACAACACATGCACCTGTCTCTGACAGCAGACCCCGTTCAACTCACCTCCCGAGAGACAGGGTCCTGAGCCTCCACACTTGGGCACTGATGGATGCCTGCAATAAAAGGAGAGCATTGCCACATGTATATATAGCGTTTGTTGTAAATACAATACAACAGCCACACCTAACTACTGTATTGCAACATTTTGTGGGAAAATGTCTACTTTTGGAGTTAAATAGCTACACTTGTAAAAAGGGTGGTATGGAGAAATTAAAGGAAGTGCTTGGAGTACAGGCAGCGAACGATTTGAAAAAGAAACATGCTACACCAATAATTCAACCTTCCCCACCCGCATGCACCCCAGACCCTCCAACAACACTACACAGACACAAGGTATGCCACTTGCTCTCTCACAAACAACATCTACCTGTCTCAAGTGCACTCTTCATCTCTTTCCCCACTTGATTCATCCGTGAGTTGCCGCGACAACCAATCATGATGTCACAGACTTGCAATAAAGTATCTTTGGTGGCCTTTCTCTTCAGGCAATGATGTAGGAACTGATTCTGCTCAACTCCACTTGGAGTCCTGGTGACCTCCTTCAAGTCCCCGTCTGAGATAATGTTCTGGTTCTCAAGATCGTACACAATGGCATTAGCATCGACGTCTGCAATGAAACGCTGCCGGAACATGTCCAGAACTTGTTCAACTGTATCAATGGAAAGGGAAGGGTTGTGCCACACAAACTGCTAACATGGTACACTCACTGTAGGACCACCTCCCTCCACCTACTCCCAGCAGGTGTGTGTGTATGTGTGTGTGTGTGTACAGGCTAAGGCCCATGTCATATGATGTAGGGCAGTTTCATACAGTTTGTTTTAGGAACATGTTAGGGAATGACAGGCTATACCAACAATGCATGTGACTAGCAAAAGTGTGAAAGTGTGGTACGTACGTACACCCATATGTGAGTGTGATGTGCATCATTGGGTGCACTGATCTTTAGAGCAATCAGGAAACTTGTTACATGTCATTGTAGCTAGCTATTCACGTGTCCTCCATTGTTCATCGCCCAGTGACTGACAGGACTCGCTTCTCTACATGCTGAGCTCCTACCCACAAGACACATTTCACTGCCCATCAAGTGTCATTCCCACGAATCCCACCTCAATTTATACTCAACGCATCATTTGATTGTTCCCATTCTCCCACCTCGATAAATGCACAATTTGTTACCATTCTCCCTTCGCCGCCATAGGTATACGAATTCTGCGCCATAAATGAACAACCATACATCAATGGAACAACTTACGGCAAAGAGACCTGAAGTGGTAACTGGCTAATTAGCTAGCTGCCAGTCAGCAGCAGGGCGCGGTGCGGGCTAGCTACGACTCCAAGCGCATGCAGCACTCCTCCTGTCTTTCCCGACTCACCAGACCTTCCACCGTGTGGCCTTGGACTGTCTCTCAGTGATGGTCGGCCTTCCATTTGGCGAGCCATTGGGGGACCAACTGTGTGAACAGGGAGAGAGAACAGATGTCATTGGATGACCTTCTTGGAACAGAACATTCCGCACCGTGGTACAAATCTACTCAACGAGGGTTTGTTCTCTCATTTACGTTAGCTGAGCGCTCAACCACCTAGCCGATTGCCAAGTCACAGCTGCCCTGCATGCGAACACACACCTGCCCCTACACGAGCACGCTACGCGCACACTATATACGAATACGTATACGAATGCGTATAATGTTTCGAAAACACATACATTTGCCTTCCTAGCGCACTGACTGACTACCCTACGTCTATCTATCTATGCTCGGTCCTGCCGCCCTCTCGGGGCGTAGAGGGAATAACAAAGACACAGCCACAAGTAACAGAGCAGCTTACTTACTCAGCGACGCTAGTAGAGCAGTAAAGCAGGAACGGCTAGCAGTGTGAAGGGTGCTGTAGCTAGACAAGGCCTTGAGCTCTCCTCTCTAGGGGGGCGGTTCACTGTGATTGCCTTCTTTGGCATTGGCATGGTGACTGGAGGGCCACGCCCTTATTCAAGAACAAAATGGCGGTCTGGCTACGCGAGACGAGATTCTCTCCTTCCTGATCATGAAAGGCTTGTGGGATTGCGAAATCTTGTGCGCGAACAGGAGTTGTATATATTGTGGCTTACTGCTATGACTGCAGATGTGATGCTGTGAGTGCCGGTGAATGTGTCTGACACGTGTGAAGTGCATGTGTTACTGGACATGTGTTACTTCACTGCCTGTCTTGGGCTGTCTCGTGCATGGGGTCCCCAGTGGTGTGCCCTCCCTGCAGTTTGGTCGCTGCTGTGTCAGAACTGACTGCAGATGTGTGGCTCAGCAGCATGGCACTGTGTGTGGTGTGGCTTCAGTAGAGGAGTGCAGTGTGGTTCAGTGTGTAGCAGCTCACAGTGTGCTGTGGCTGCATAGCCTTGTCCCCAGACCCTCTGTGTTCTGCCCACTCTAATTATCGGTGACGACCTGGGGACGAGGCTAGTGACAGCACAGCAGGAGTAGCATGTCACTAGTACAGGTATTTTATCACATCAGGCAGATGTAACATGTTGTCTGCTAACACTAGTACAGGCATTTACAGCATTTCAGGGTTTGTGGTGTCATGAGTGTTCGGTCTTGGACACTCCAATATTGTTTATCAAAGCAGTCGATAACACTTGTGTACTGAGAGGGCCTGGAGCCACTGGTGGCTAGAGGGCCTGGAGAGGTGTGAATTCACCACATGACCACTATAGTGAAGTTGTTTGCAGTTTCCTATACTATAGAGCTATATTGTAAAGCTGTTGTGAGTGTTCATTCTCAGACACTCCATTGTTTACCAAATGAGTCAGTGCCGACACTTGCCAACTAGTGTACTTCTGTATAGTATAGTTTACTCTGGTATATGTTACTGACTTGTATTCCTTGAATTGAAGGAACAATTAGAGTGTCCACTCGGAGTGCACAGTACAGTGGCTTCTCTGGTTATGCCAGCACATAAATAGGAAGTGCTTGCATGTACTTCCCTTCTGGACACCAGTTAACATGGAGAGTCAATGGAGACTCTGTGTGTAGTAATTCGGTTTGTCCTCATATTCTGTGTACATGCAAACTGTTTGGGATTCGCCTGTTCCTTACTGGAGTAACTCATGCCCATACAATATACGTGTATGCACGTGCACAGACTCCACTGCATAGTGACATGTATTATCCACCGCCTGTAGATCCCGCAGCCCCACCCACAAGCACACCCACTCCATGTATGGATGTGTAACTGACTGTAGCCCCAAACCACTTGGCCAACAAGCCCAGCACTGTAGTAGCAGCATGGTGTGCCCTACCGTTGTGGAGGTGTTGGGCAGAACCATCAGAACAAAGCACGTTGCCGGTAATGCTCACCCATGGCCTGCACGGCATCACATTTGTGTAGTACATGTGGCACATATTACTTGGTGTGCACCGAAGCTGAAATGTAGTTACTGATGTTGCTTGGTAGAGCCATTTACCTTGAGTGTGTGTAGTGGTTGAGGTGCATAATATAGACACTCTGCACACCCTTCAGCACTCCTGCACTGCCTCACACAGTGTGTGCCCCTGCAGCTCCCACCTCATTGGCATGAAGTGAAGGTGCTTGCTGACTACTGAGACTCCTGTAGGTGAACATGTGTGCGCTGTGTATGTGAGGGTGGGCGGTATTCAATACCGAATAACTAGTCATGACATGACCTTGGTATTACTAAAGTAAATATCAACTAAAAACACTAATTAGCTGTTCATTACTGTCTTATTAGTGCATTAATAAACAGCAAGCAAACAGCATGCATGCAGTCATACAAACAGCAACAGTATATGGTTTTAAAGTACAGTGGAGGCATACACGCAGGCTTCCCATCCTCCACAGCTTTTCCATTCTCTGCTACCTTATATCCAAAGTGCATTGCTCTTCCCGATCACTTCAACTTCTGCTATCATGCAAAACGCAAGAATACATTCAATTACCTCCGGCACCTCTCTTATATGTACTCTTGCCTCTGTTTATTCACTTGTCTAATCCATTTAATCCGTAATTCGCATATGCGTGTGGAACATGGCTGACTTAATTAACAGCGGACACACATGGATATACGAAGTAGACTTCTCTACCGGGCCAAGTCATTTTTTCAGTATCTCTACTCCCTAGATTACTCATAGTTAACCATTTGGTATTGTGTAAATAGTGAAAGTAACTAACTAACCGAAATACCTCCCACCCCTATACATACAGTGTACGTATCACACGTCTGTTCCCCTGCCACTTCCTCTCACTTGGGCTGCCCACACTTGTGCTGTACATCTGTCTAGCACACACACACACACACACACACACACACACACACACACACACACACACACACACACACACACACACAGACACACACACACACACACACACAGACACACACACATGCACTGCCTCCTTCTCCACTTCACCTAGACGAACAGTGGCATTTGTCACTTTCCTTCCAGCCAACTGAGAGTGTGCTGTGTAGTTACAAGTCACTGTATACGCAATAGCTGTCAAAGTAAACCTGCAGCTACATGGACATGGTGTGGGTGTGCTTTCTAGGATTGTGTGTGTGTGTGGGTGTGTGTGGGTGGGTGGGTGGGTGTGTCTGTGTGTATATGCCACTTTAATGCTTGTACAGTAGGTCCTAAGTATATGGAATAACAGTACTGTATTCAGTGTAGACTCTAGACATGTGAGTGGCTACAGATATAACTGATAGTAGCTTTGTTTCAAACACTAGTCAGAAACATTAAACACCAACACCACTATATATGGTGTGGTACATACGTACGTATGTACGTATGTGTGATGTGGTGTGGTGGGAATGTGTACAATGTGTTGTGCGTTTTAAGAGGAGAAGATATACGTACGTACCTACATGTAACACCACTACGTGCCACAACATACGTATATAATTGTGCTTTTTAAAGTAATTTGGCCTAGTCAAACGATATGTGCATGGTGTGTGTGTGTGCGTGCTACTTATATATGTGGTGCTGGTTAAGGGAGCCACAGATTGTGGGGGTAGTGCAGACGGGTGCAATATGGAGGTGTGCTGAATGGAAATGTGGAGAGGTTGAGGTAGTGACATGTGGCCACTTGTGACCGTGTATATAGAATGATGTATGATACATGTACAGAGTGCCTTGCATGTGCATATGGTGCAGTTCACAGTACACTCAATTCTGCGACATACGTACTTTCTATATCTGAGAGACATATTTCTGATTGATGCGATAGAGGCTCATAGCTGCGCTGAATTAATTCATGAATTTTGATGAGCAAATAGCAGCTTAACACAAACGGGAGGTGAGCACAGGACGTTTCGGCTCGAGAGCCTTTGTCAACTGCTTACAGGCTTATTTATGAGGGGTCACCAGCAGTGATTGTCAGAGCGTGTTTGTTAGTAATGCCATCACATTATGTAACGAACCAATCAGATACCTTTCCTTCATGACAACTATCATGCCAATGCTGGATGCAGTGTTAGCTGCAGTGTTTTGTCTAGGCTGTTACGGTGCACCCACTATTGTGCAAATGCCCCCTATGGTTTAGAGACCGCTGCACCCCCTCCTCCTCCTCCCAATAAAATGATGTCCATCATGGCGTACACAGCTGATCTTCTAAATATACACACTAGGCCTATGTACATAAATAGCTACATTTAGGAGTATGCATGTATGCAGCAAAGTTTGCGGCTGTTGTGGTGCTTAGCAATCTATAATTCACCGCTGTCCTTGCATCTGCTCAGCAGCATGGCACTGTGTGTGGTGTGGCTGCAGTATAGATGAGTGCAGTGTGGTTCAGTGTGTAGGAGCTGGTTGGTAGAGCCATTTACCTTGAGTGTGTGTAGTGGTTGAGATGCATAATATAGACATTCTGCACACCCTTCAGCACTCCTGGACTCCCTCACACAGTGCGTGCCCCTACAGCTCCCGTCTCATTGGCATGAAGTGAAGGTGCTTGCTGACTACTGAGACTGCTGTAGCTGAACATGTGTGTGCTGTGTACGTGAGGGTGGGAGGTAATCAATACCGACTAACTAGTCATGACAATACCTCGGTATTACTAAAGTACATACCAACTAAAAACACTAATTAGCTGTTCATTACTGTCTTATTAGTGCATTAATAAGCAGCAAGCAAACAGCATGCATGCAGTCATACAAACAGCAACAGTATATGGTTTTAAAGTACAGTGGAGGCATATACGTAGGCTTCCCATCCTCCGCAGCTTTTCCAGTCTCTGCTACCTTATATCTAAAGTGCGCTGCTCTTCCCGATCACTTCAACTTCTGCTATCACGCCAAGCGCAACAATACATTCAATTACCTCCGGCACCTCTCTTATATGTACTCTTGCCTCTGTAAATTGTCTTGTCCAATCCATTTAATCCGTATTCGCGTACGTATGTGTGTGGAACATGGCTGTCTAAATTAACAGCAGAGACTTGGATACACGAAGTTGACTTCTTCACCAAGTGGAGTCGTTTTTTTTTTCAATATTCCTACTCCCTAGATTACTCATTTTTAAATATTTGGTATTGTGTAAATACTGAAAGTAACTATAACTAAATCGAACCGAAATACCTCCCACCCCTATACATACAGTGTACGTATCACACGTCTGTTCCCCTGCCACTTCCTCTCACTTGGGCTGGCCACACTTGTGCTGTACATCTGTCTAGCACACACACACGCACACACACACACACACACACACAACCTCACTCGGCTTTCCCTCTGTCTGTCAAAGTGAGTGTGTGGTGCTCTGTGGTGACTGGTGGTCCTGGAGAGGTGCATGGTGGTGTCCTTGCATTATTGTGTGCCATTACCTACGTATGCTGCTTTGTAAAACCATTGTGAGTGCTCATCCTTGAAAGATCCATTTTTTACCAAAGTCATTTCTGTACTATAATTATTTAGTGTACGTTGGGTTGTTTTCAACAACTTGTAATTTGATTAATTTTGTGACCAGAGCAGCTCAGATAATTGCTCATATATACTGCTTTGTGCTGCTCACACATAAAGTCAAATACACAGATTCTGTGCTGCGACTCCCTCCACACTTACATTACATCACATTTGTGTGTACATGGCCAGTTTGTATAGCTGTTGGAGTGACTATTGACATTCATACAAAGAAAGGCCAATAAGTTCCAGTGGATAGACAGTTTCTTCACTTCCTAGAGAGACAGTTTATGTATTCATAACACAGTAATGGTGAGCTTAAGTGGGTCACCAGCAAGGATGCTGGGGGAAGAGCACAATTAAAGTTGCATACCTTTTATATGTAGGGCCATGGTACAAGGTTTGCATGTGCTTTCTCGTCTGTTTGCATATCCACATGGTATCCACAGTAGCTGTGTCAATTTGTATGTCAGTGATTGAGTGTTGTTTAGTTCCTAAAGTGGCATGCACACGGAGCATTGCATTTCACTTCCATTTTCTATATGTACTTATAAGTTGCCTGCCTAGTGTTTGGCCCCGTACTGCCTGTGTCATCCTATGCAAGTGAGACAACTCCAGTGCTCCTGCATGTGTAGGTGCGCTTTGTTACATGTGTGCATGGTCCGAGGTTTGTTCTTATTGTTTAGTCTCACATTGTTTAGTCTCACATTTTTCAAAGCATTGGTTGGCGTATTATCTGTCTGTCAATGGACTTCTAAGCAATCTAGCTTAGCGAGACTACTCATTGTTGCCCTGTGTGCGTAGGTAGCATTCATACACAAAGCCGATTCTGCATGTGAGAGTGGAAGTTGGTTGACATCTGATCTGACACCTCACAGCACCAACCTTGTGACCTGATGTGATGTCCTCTAAACCCTTCCCTGACTAGAGTCTCGTTTGTGTCCCCTCACCTCAGTGCCTCATGGTCTGTATCAGTCTAGCATGCTAGCCCCTCTCCACCCCCAGCCCTTACAGTGCAGAGGTGAAGAGGCCTCTGCCTTCTGCAGTGTGAGCACCTGGTCGTGGGGAGGGGCTAGCTTGCTAGACGACATCTTTTGTGTAAAGAAGAGGCTGAACTGTCGTGTGTAGTTGTCCCTGCCCGAATTGGAGTTGCATGTTGTTGAGCAGTTGTGACCAATGTGAATTGCATTTCAGCACTGAACACATGTGACGTCTGTGTTAATGATATGCAGTAATAGATGAGATGTACCTCTTAATATGGTATAGTGTTTTCTCATTTGGTGCACCTTATGTCAGCTAGTAAATGTTGGAGCTGTGAAGAGCTCCATTGAGCGTCCCTCTCCCCTGTCCCTCCTCCCTCCTCTCGTGGACTTCTCCCTACAGGGGACACACGTATGTGATCATATTGCAACGACCTGCTATAGGCACTGCTGCCTGTGACAGTGTGACAGGTGACTGTCAGTGATACCCTTTTGTGTCCGGAGCCTCTGTGACTCGTGTGACTCTAGAGCAGACAACCTCACCACCAGTGGGTTTGACCCCAGTGGGTGTGTCCCAGATGGCAGTGTGCCCCACCCACTCCAGTGACCACTCTCCACTTGCAAGGTGAGCACTGCATATTCGGTCTACCTCACTCCAGTGAGCATGTGATGTGTGTCCCATGAGCAGTGGCTGTACTAGTATCATACATGCGTGACATGTATGATACATGTACAGAGTGCCTTGCATGTGCATATGGTGCAGTTCACAGTACACTCAATTCTGCAACATACGTACTTTCTATATCTGACAGACATATTTCTAGATTCATAATATTATACACTATATAGTACGCAGTGTATAGTTGGCTCAGCTACAGTATTATGTGTACTGTATGTGGTGCATTCATTGCGGTTTGTTGGATGTGAGGATATTTCAGAGGAGGAGGAGGCAAAGCTGCGGGCTGTGTTTGGTCTGGATGTTAAAGATGTGCAGCTGCTCATCGAAGTGACAGTGTTTGTGTTTGAGCGAGTGAGAGTGCGTCACAGAGTCACCGGCACTCTTCTCAAGAAGTTGCAGTTGTGGGTGGGGCAGGTGGGTGTGCACGTGTGTCTGAAAGTGTAAGATTTATGTACGTAGATGGTGTGTTCATGTGCATAATGTCATATGTGTACATTAGTCTGTATACATTTGGTATTGGTACTATTGTTTGTAGGTACTAATTTGAGGTAATGTTGAGATTTGCTTAAACCTTGCCTGCTATAATTAATTATAAAAAGTTATTCGTTATACCAATTTAGTTTTGTTCTGTTTATTGTGTTAAAAGAAAATTTGAGTATTTCAAGTTTTCTGAAATTAACCACAATTTACCAACAAAATGCACCGGTACTCTTCTCAAGATTTTGCAGTTGTGGATGGGGCGGGTGGGTGTGCATGTGTGTCTGAGAGTGTAAGATTTATGTATGTAGATGGTGTGTTCATGTGCATAATGTCATATGCGTAGATTATTTACCTATTGACTCAATTATCCCGTTAGTGGTGATGTTGTCTGTATCTCCCCAGGACACTGAGGAGCTCAATGTGGAGTTCACTCGTAAAGAGCTCTTCCAGTTTTATTCTCAAGTGAGGACAAATGAACAGAGACTTGGTGTTCGTGTGTGTGTGTGTGTGTGTGTGTGTGTGTGTGTGTGTGTGTGTGTGTGTGTGTGTGTGTGTGTGTGTGTGTGTGTGTGTGTGTGTGTGTGTGTGTGTGTGTGTGTGTGGTGCTGGTTAAGGGGGCCACAGATCGAGGTAGTGCAGACGGGTGCAATATGGAAGTGTGCTGAATGGAAATGTGGAGGGGTTGAGGTAGTGACATGTGGCCACTTGTGACCGTGTATATAGAAGATCTGAGGATGAGAGTTACAGGTGGAGAGCATAGAGAGTGAGATGAGAGTTATTGTGCTAATGCCCCCAATGTTTTAGAGACCGCTGCACCTCCTCCTCCTCCTCCTCCTCCTCCTCCCTATAAAATGATGTCAATCATGGCATACACAGCTGATCTGAGTGTCCAGCTGCTAAAGACACTCGACAGACAAGTTTCACACTGCGTTCACACTGGACCAGTTCTCGCAATTAGTACTTTGGACTCCACCCAAGGCCACCAACACCCACCTGCGATGTGGTGAATGCAGTGCGAATATGTGCATAAATAGCTACTGTACATATATTCATACTTGTATGCAGCAAAGTTTGCGGCTGTTGCGGTGTTTAGCAATCTATAATTCACCGCTGTCTCTTTCAGTGAACGTTAACATCATACCACAGGTCGCATGACCATTGAACATTCAGCCTAAATGCTAATCTAAAACTTTCCATTACCGAGCCACAATAAACTACTATTGTTTCCATCTCTATCTTCCATCTAAAATATTTCCCCATTTCATCCCATTTCATTAAGAAGAGGGTACAAATGTAGAGCTTCTTAAGTCACCAACAGACATTTGGTTCACGGCGCCGGCATACTGTCAACAATTATTATTCTGCACATACACCTAATATGTGTATAAAATAACATGCACAGGTGATACACTGATAGCCTCCCTTATCGATAGTATAGAAAAGGTATGAATACTATCGATGGTATTGACAACTTGGATAGCAATTACCTTATTACTGTATTTTGCAGTTTGCTTAAGCTTTTGCCTAAACAAATTCGGTATGGTTCTATTTATTGTGTTAATAGTATTCAAACAGTTTATGTCTTCTGAAATTGTTACCCACAAAATGTGTATAGTACATAAAATTGCTAATGTTATATATGTATGCACATAGGTATGTACGTATGCACATAGGTATGTACGTATGCACATAGGTATGTACGTATGCACATAGGTATGTACGTATGCACATAGGTATGTACGTATGCACATAGGTATGCACGTATGCACATAGGTATGTACATATGCACATAGGTATGTACGTATGCACATAGGTATGTACGTATGCACATAGGTATGTACGTATGCACATAGGTATGTACGTATGCACATAGGTATGTACGTATGCACATAGGTATGTACGTATGCACATAGGTATGTACGTATGCACATAGGTATGTACGTATGCACATAGGTATGTACGTATGCACATAGGTATGTACGTATGCACATAGGTATGTACGTATGCACATAGGTATGTACGTATGCACATAGGTATGTACGTATGTACATAGGTATGTACGTATGCACATAGGTATGTACGTATGCACATAGGTATGTACATATGCACATAGGTATGCAGTTTACCTATTGACCCAATTCTCCTGTTAGTAGTGATGCCGTCTGTATCTCCCCAGGACACTTGTGGAGTTCACTCACGAAGAGCTCTTCTAGTTTTATTCTCAAGTGAGGCAAATGAGAACGGACTCAGTGTTCATGTGTGTGTGTGTGTGTGTGTGTGCATGTGCATATGCGCGTGCATGTGTGTGTGCATGCGTGTATCTGTGTGTGTGTATGCCACTTGCATTGTGCTGGTTAAGGGGGCCACAGATCGAAGTAGTGCAGATGGATGCAATATGGGGGTGTGCTGAATGGAAATGTGGAGAGGTTGAGGTAGTGACATGTGGCCACTTGTGACCGTGTATATAGAAGGTCTGAGGATGAGAGTTACAGGTGGAGAGCATAGAGAGTGGCATGTGGCCACTTGTTGTTTTGTACATGTTTGTGCAGGTATATAGTCCATGCGGATTTGTACAGAGATCGGTGAGAACCAAAAGTAGCTACCAACTTAAAGTGGGTAGTAAACCTGAGCTAGCATAGTTGACGGTCTCTATAATATGAAATGGCATCGAAGGCTGTCACCATCTTACAGTGGCTGTGGAAATAAACATGCAACACGTTTCCTTCAAGCGGCAGCGTGTGACAAAATGGCTGACCTAGCCCAGCAGAAAGCCTCAGCACTAGCTGACTGCAGCATGTACTGTAGGTGGAGAGCTTGTGACGTGTATATAGAAGGTCTAAAGATGAGAGTTACAGGTGGAGAGCATAGAGAGTGGCATTGTCTGGTATGGCATGTGTAGGTATACGTACTTATGCATTTATGTATGTATTTGAAATGTGCAATTGGATGGAGAGACTGGGTGCAGCAACGTTAAAGGTCAGTTGAGTGCATGATGCCTCATCTCCCTCTCTTATTCTTGTACTGATGTGCTGTATGCTACTCTCTCCTTTGCTCCAGCTGGAGTCCATTCAGGAGCAGCTGGATGGACTGCAGGAGCAGCTGGATGGACTGCATGAGCAGCTGAACACTCTCAGTGGACGGGACCACATGCAAGAGAGGAGTGTATATCCTTGTGTACATGCAGTATTTATATGTAGTGTAAGTGAGCGTTACTCTGTGAGCCTACGTACATATACGTGTGTATATATATATATACATGTACAAATGTACACTGTATTATGTCTGAATTAAAATTTGCTGACACATATATGCATACATCACAAACACACTGCCACTGAACATCGCGAGGTGAAAACAAAATGGAACATCAGTGGAGTCAAACGCAGACAATATAGACTATAGACTGCATATAGTACATGACATCATACTTAGTTGGCAGATGAAATATTGGTGGATTGCTCTCAAAACCACCAATCCGCCAAAATATATTCCCTACCAAATTCCAGCCATACGGTAGTACATGTGATCAAAAATAAATATTAACAGATACACTATAATTATATAAGACTACGCTATGACTTAATTTACATTGACAGTAGTTAGTGCAGTGTTCATGTTCAGTGTCCTTTTCACTGAGTCAACTCGCTTCTCTGGTGCAAATGACAGTGTCACCTCTCTGATAATTTATTCCTGAGGGCAGCTGAAGACGGCTGGCAAGCTTGGTCACTTCTCATATTCACATGCACTCATGTGATCCCAGTTGAAACAGAACAGCATGCACATATCCTCTCATTTAAATTCCAGTGTAATGTATAAACAGTTAATAGTGATGTAAATTTGAATGTGATGAGATGGCAACAGAATTCAGAAGAAATGTGGGTATTACAGTACATAGTCACACAAATTAAGCCCAGTTAGCGAGGAGTTATATTATTTAAATATAATTATAATGCGTATTAAAACTTTACTTAACAACAACAGTTAGTTCTTTGTTTGCCTGTAGTATCTCTCTCACTTTTTCTTCCAAATATTTTGGTACACCAGTGAATTCTGCTTCCTTGAGTACTTTGTTCCTAACAAGCCCTGCAGCCAGGACTGTGCAACCTTTACCATCACCCTGAAGGCCGTACACCTTCACCTCCACCTTCACTACCTGGGCACAGGAGCCTGCCTCCTCCAGCTGTGCCCACTCCTCCTCACTGAACCTCCTCTGTAGGTACAAACCACAACACAGGGGTACTGGGGTGACACCTTACAAGAACAACAAACACTGCACTACTGGTATGGCTTCAGGAGAGGTCCCTGATCATGATGGACACAAAATGGCTGTTCAACAGGCACACAAGATGGGTGGGTTACATGCACCCACTTTGGGTGAGGTCCACATCTACACACACATGTGATGCCAACAATCAATGTGCACAATGAATGTGTGCAATCACAATGCAAAGTATGCCAAACTCCACCTCTATAATTACCCTCGCTACTATAGCATCACTAGCATATTGGGGTCACCAGCAGTGTTCTCTCTAGGCTGTTTTTGGGGGGTGCTGCACCCCCTATTGTGCAAAAATACCCCCCTATCAGTGTTTCAGAGGCTGCTGCACCCCCCATAAGAATGATGGCATGCAAAGCTAATCTGTATTCAATATTATTACCAAACAGTTATACACATGCAAGTACATAGCAATCGATTGCACAATAGTGACACTCGCAGAGGATAGGGGCTGGATTCGAGACTAGTACTTTGGACTAGGGCTGAGCGATAGTACATTTTCTACTATCACGATAGTGGCTGAGGCAATAGTCACAATATTCGATAGTTTCACGATAGTTTGTTTACCAATACTGGGTCTATTAATTCAATCCCCGAATTGCTTGGCACATAAACACTGTGACAAGTAATTGAAATGGATAGATGTATAATTCCAACACAAAAGTCGTTGTATGCAATAGTGTAAAGCAGTCTCCCCAGCAACAGCAGCTTTTTGTTGCAAGCTTATCAGCTTACTTCCGGTAGTGACGTCACAGAAAATGGCGGATACGCACTTCGTGCGTTGCTGCAATTGTTCTGGGAAAGCGCTTGAGTTTAACGGTCTTAGGAAGCGATTGATCAACTATCTCTAGTGATAATCTAAGAAAAATCTTAGGGGTTTGGTTCTACTGTAACTAGCCCACTATCGTTTCAGCTCCTGTGCACTTTTCACTATCGCGATAGTAGCTAAATTTACTATCGTGATAATCGCATAATCGATACTATCGCTCAGCACTACTTTGGACTCTATCCCCCTGCACCCCCCTATTTCAAAATTCTGGCGAGAACACTGGTCACCAGCTGTGACAAACAGTCCTGCCCACTAAGCTCTAGCACTGTGTCGTCAGTCCTGTCCTCCTGCTCCCACAGGACACAGTCTTCAAGTGGACAGAGTGTAGGTCATATAAAACAGAGGTCCCTGGACCCACGCACCTACAACTACCCACACCACCTCCTCCTGGCCTGCATGTACTGACAACTACTGACCACACACCACCACTACTTACACACACACACAGCATTACAATTCGTACACTAGGTGAGAGCACGACAGTATGGAGTGAGCCTGACCTATATATAGCTAGTGTGAGGTGTGCAGTGAGTGCATCTGATGAGTGGGTGATGAGGGGAAAGAGACACATGGAGGTGAGTATGAAAAGTGACCCCAAGGCTTTCACTGTTAGCTAACCATGGACACAGCAGATAGCAATCTTTGCTGTGTGAATTGTGATATTCGTCCACTTTTGGGGCAATTCCTTTACCTCACCAACAGCTGCAGACCACATGGATACCAGCGACACTGCCAGCACCATGCCCCCATGGCCCTACAACTATCACCAGTGGCTGCCAGCATCATTGCCAGCTGTGGCCTCATCACAAGCACCAGCGGTAGCATTATCACCAGCAATGTCATCAACAACTGATACACAAATGGAGTTGGGCCAGACACATTGAGCACTCCACGGCATCCCACAATGTACATCTTACCTCTCTCACGAACACCACACACACTGCTGGGTACCCTGAGCCTCAGAAGATACTCATACACACATGCGCACACCCGCACACATGTACGTGCACACGCCTATCAACCCTATGTATGAGCAGCATGATTTACGTACGTATATAGGTGTCTATAAGTACAGCTAGTAGTTTACCCTATATATATATCCATTGCATACCCCCCCAACAACTGATACACAAATGGAGTTGTGCCAGACACTTTGAGCAGTCCACGACACCCTACAATGTACATCTTCCCTCCAAAAGTGGCCAATATGGTACCTTAACCTATTATAGCCACTAATTTTCATTATGTGATATCAGGCAACCAAAAGGACATATGTTTCAATTTTTATGGAACCCTAACTAAAGTGCACATGTACTGTAATTTATAGCCCAATTGCATGCTATTAGCTGACACAGGACTCCATAATATCAGAGGGTTTGAAGGAAGAACTGCCAAGAACCACGTGGGATTCTAATGTAAACAAATAAAACGTCAGTGTTCAATGACCGCTGTGTCCCGTTTGCCAAGGGTGACCTTGCCCACCTACGAAACTGTACTGTTAGAGAATCAACTGAAACAACAGCAGCTCGTCGCGCGAACGAGGTAGTCGGGAAAAGGTGACGTGCCCACTTTCGGGCGATACTACCAGAAGCCAAAATGATTTGAAAGCTCACTTCGTTCACTCACGCTATGCCAGGGAACTGTTGTGCAATAGCTACAACAAGGGGAACCCCCAATGAGCCTATCTGGCCAGTTACAGCGATTTGGCCATAATAGGCGACCGTACACTAGCCAATAACAGTAAACCACAAATTTTCACTGTCGCTGTAACATTGCTCTTTATGTACTATGCCCAGTGTACACACATGTACTGACATGTAGACACACAATGAGACCTGAACATGCACACTTGGACAAGGGAAGGGCACACATGTCCGTGAAAAAGAAGCCGTGGGAAGGAGGGGGATAGGAATGGCAATTGGGGGAATACCCTCACAGCTATTGCACTTCACCTGTACACGAACTGTGCAATGCTATTTCCTACAACATGTGTACATGCACACTCTACAACATGGTGACCTGTCTACTCCAGAGCTTGGACCAAACAACTACCGACAACTACCAACTTATGACACTAAAGCATTGCATCATCAGTCCTGTCAACACACACAAGTATTGTACATACCAATGTCCATGGTGGGAGCTGCACTGTGACATGTTCCAGAGGACAGTCTCTGTATCCCAGCGCCAGGAGCAGTGGCAGAGGGTTGATGGATGTGATGGTCAGTTTCCTCAGTTGACGCATTGCCTTACCACATGTGGCCACAGCTGAAGCAACCTCATCACTTGTAGATGGATCTAAGGAAGAAAACAGCTTTAATTCCACAACTGCATTCAGTTGCCCTTGAGGGGCTTCCCAAACAGCAAGACTGCTGCACATTCACTCGCACTTCACCACATGTACACCACTCCATTGAACTCTGCTCAGTGGAATGGGGTGAGTGTACTTTGTTGTGACAAATACTCCATGCACTGCCTCAACATCAAACTGGTGCTCAGCTGCAGTTGCAAACCATACCACTTAACATGCACCCAAACGAGCAACACAGCAGACACTGATTATGTACACAACCAAAGCATTTTGAGGGGCAAGGGTGGCAAGGGGAGGGGCAGTGCTTCCAATCGGAGCACTAGCTGTTCTGTGAAGAGCTAGTCCTGGTGTCGGATTGGGACACGTGACACACACAACCAGCAACAAGTGAGAGGGGATGTGGTGGGCAAATGAGAAAGCAGTTATGGCAGACAAGGTGTACAATAGGTTGCTCTTAACTTCTCTACAGTGGTGAGATGTGAGCATGGACAGCCAACACCCACCCACACTCCCTCGTTACATTCACCACCCACCCTCCCTCAGCTACACAGGAACACAGGCTGGGAAGGGACACACATTGACTGGATTCACCTTGCACCCTTCATGCACATTGACACAATGCCACTGGCAAATAGAAGCTGACACATTCTACACCACAATCATGTCTGAGCTACTGGCACAAGGACCAGTTTAAACAGACTACAGACACCACCTGACTGCACTCTGTTCACCTTGAGTAGATCCTGAAGTTCCCCATAGAGGTGTTATGTCACAATCATCTGCTACTGTGACATTAGGCAGAGGCACACCTTGAGGTCAATTATAGCCACTAGTGGGATACCTGTCCTAAGGACAGGGCTGAGGGGCGGGATGCCAACCCACTCTTACACTCCATGGGTGACCCAAAGTACATGTGACAAGTTTGGCTGAGATTTGAGTCACTACAAGTACATGTACAGACCCTATAGTGCACGTACATGGTATAGTATAGTTACATGTAGGCATGTAGTGACACGCAGGTGTGACATGTCAAAACCGGAAGTGCAACGACATCACGCGCTGTTTTTTATGTCTTTGTTTCGAATTTTCTCGCTGCAGGAATAAGGTAGAGAAGAACTAATTGGAGAAATGAAAACCATTACCATTCCTGTTTGCATCCATGTACTTCCTGCAGTTGAATTATGGCTACGCTGCTCATATGACGTCAGCCTTTGAGGGTTACGCAAAACGTTTTTTCGCCGACCCGGTCAGCTGTGTGAATGCTAAACGGCCAAGACTAGCATGAATGGATAGCTCATATGGTCACACAAAAGTGTTTGACGATGGGATTGTACGTAAATGCTAAAATGGAAAGATACGCTTACTTTTCAGTTTTCAGTCACAACTGGCTGCCGTTCTTGCTGTGACATGTCGAGATAGGAGCTGTACTTCAAAATCCCATCATCAAACACCTAAACTATAATGTATCAGCTATCCATCCATGGTACTGGCTATTGCTCAGCTTTCAAATATCCCACCGGGCAAAGACATAAACTCCGCATGTTCTCGGCTGAACTTGTCAAATGCCTGCATGTGGACATTAGGTGACTTGACATTTGATTTTGCCAGAAAAAGTAGCGCGCTGAAGTTCTGGATCACTCATTGACGTGGAAATTTGTATGTTCCCACTAGTAGCGCACTAACATCGTCGCCTTCGGCGCAATCCCCCCCGTTCGGTTCGCCCACCTCGGCTAACAAGACGGGCCTACGTATATATAGGTCACGCACTAAGCGCATGATCCGCCTACACATTTTCGTTCGGATATTATTAACGGCTAAGTTGGCCGTGAAACTTCCTGTTCTGACATGTCGCACCTGCGTAGGCTCACCTCTGACAGCAAGATCTGTTATTGTAGAGCTATCTTTGGCTCCACTCAGAATGGGGAGTAGGTTCCTGCTGTCACTATACAGCTGAAGTCTCTTCAGGTGGCAGTGAGGAACCTTTTCTTCCAGCACTGTGCTGTCACCCACCGGCTGCTGCACACATAACATACAGTGACAACAGACAGAGAGTAGGATGGAGCATTCACACACTTGTTGTGTGGGTCAGAGTACACCAGTCGTGTTAACAGCAAGTCAAACAGAGCTATAGGTCTAGCTTGGACACTGACAAATGGCCATGATGTAAGAAGATGCATCTCAAACTGATTCGCACATCCCTCCTCAGAGTGGGGAGTAAAGTGGCACATGTTATGCACTCAAACAACTCAAGTGTAGAAAGTAGCAGCAGAAATAGGAGGAAAGCCACACAGTGTGTTCATGTGAGCTGGTCCTTCAGAGTCCTCACCTCACAACTACATACATACGTACGTACATACCAGGTGAACATGCGCTACTTACTTCAGTATCAAGGAAGAGGGAAAGAAACAACTCCTCCAAAGTTCGGAGGACGAAGATCCCAGCCAGTGCCTTGTGAGTGCTACTATTGTGCACTGTCAGGTCCAGCTTCTTCAGTGACAAGGCAGCCTCACACAGTGCCCTGGCATCTACGCGAATAGGGGAAGAGGAACAAGGGAGAATGGAGGAACACAAGAGACACATCTGGCAGCCACACAAAGGGATACAGGGGAGTTAAGAGACATGCAACACACACTACACACACCACACAAGTGACACATACTAGATACTAAAGAATGCGTACAATAAGTGGGTCACTTGTACATATACTTCACTGAAAGAGACAACAACTGAAGAGGGCACACATGCACAACCCTCATACAACATGGATGACACCAACAATCACTGTGGTCCATTCACTCACCTTCAGTGGAGAACTGGGCCACACGTAGTGACAGTGACTGCAAACGACGATTGGACCGTACAACAGAACATACATGATGGAAACTGGTGGGAGATAAGGAGTGGTGTGACATGTCTAGTTCAGTCAGGTGTTTGCACTTGGTGAGGCAGTGACTGATTGCCATGGTGTCAAAAGGAGTGAGGTACAACTTAAAGGTGAGATGGCTGTTCAACTGAGTGGCAATGCTCTGGGTGAGAGACTCATTCTGAGACTCAAACAAAGCATGAAACACATATAAAAGATAAGGATTGTCAGTGTCACACTTTGACAGTAGGCCACCACCGCTGGTGGGAAGGATGGCGTCGCTGACAACTGGTGACTTGAGCTTTGTCAAACCGGAAAAAAACTTCATGACAACAGCCAACTTCGGGTTGTGGCGATTCTTCCTCCAGAAGGCAGCTTGTTCTGCCTCGGGCAACAGAGAAAGATGGTAGGCGGCAAACCATTCTTGTTTTGTTGTATGGCTGAAGGTCAGGGTGCTTGACAAACCATCCTGGTCGGGGTGCAAGTGGAGGAGGCCTGCAAAGGTAGAGTCATCTAGGGTCTCGTCAGGTCTGACTGTAGCATGGAAGGTGTCACGCACTTCTCCCTCTTGGAGGATATAATGAGGAGGTTCTTGGGTGAGACCATTGAAGGCGAGGTCACCGAGGGAGGACAACAGCTGTGCAACTTCTGATGGGAGGTGAGTGAGGGAAGGGTCGACTCGGTAGGTATTCTTCACTTTCTGTTTCTCTCGAGTAACTGTCCTGGCAATGGAGGACTTGTAGCACTCGGTCATGGTTGCAGGGAACGACGACCTGCCTGCAACTCCCATCTCATAGATGGAACAGAAGATCAGCAAATTCATTGGTACATAAACTCCTCCCATGAGGTCTGGACGGGCCCTCAGATCACTCAGCATTGCTTCCCCCTTGCCTGGTTCACTCTTGAAGAACTCCTTCACGTAGGATTCCACTGCTTCTTCATCAAATCCGAGGATCTCGTAGAAGAGAGTGCTGTGTTGTTGCAGCAGGGGGCACCCACCGGGACGGGTGGACACAACGAAGTGGGCTTGGGGAAGTACACGGCCTTCCAAGAGGGCTCCTAGGAGGGATCCATCCTGGCTGTCCATCAGGCCACGCACCTCATCAGCTCCATCAAAGATGATCAGAACCTTCGCCCCCTCACACTCCAGCAGGGCTTTGGCTGAGGTAGAGCTCTCCTCCCCTCGGATGTAGTATTGCATCAGTTGCTCCAGACCAGCATCACTGTCATTCTTCAGAGCTTCAGACACGGCCTTCTCCCGGAGGGGGAAGTAAAGGACGAGGGAGAAGTCACTTGCTTCATCATCGGCCACTCTTTGACACAGGTGCTTGAGGAAGGTGGTCTTCCCCGTGCCGGGTTGACCGTAAATGATCCTGGTTTGATCAGATCCTTTGTGAAGGAAGTGACTGACTGTCACTTGTTCAGCTCCTTCTGACAGGCGTACGCCGCAGTCACGGAACCGCTTCAGGAACTCAGCTTGATCCGGATCGTCCTGTTTTCTTGGTTTAGGGGCATTCTGCAACACGGCTACTTTGGTGAACTGCAGTGTGCGTTGTCCTTCTCTAAGGGGCTGCTGCTTGTATATTCTGTATACACGTTGTCGCACTTGTTGGAGTGGCTCTGGGAGGATAGGACAAACCTTCACCTGCATGCAGAGGGAGGGGAGTGTGATGAGTGTTAACTTGTAAGAGTTAGTGCATAAGGGCCATCATGGCTGACAGTTGGTGGGCGTTTAATGCCAGCAATAACTCTATAATGAAATATTAAATAAAATGAAACTCTCTAAGGTGAAACCAACAATCATCATTACGCCCTTTGCCAAGCAACTCTGCAGTAGCGGGTCACAAGTATCTTAATGTTCACTCAAATTCACGGCTGCATGCATAAGGTGAACATGGAAGGCTAATAGCTGTGTTTAAAAACTCTCATTCTGCTGTTTGGGAGTAGCTAGGTTAACAGGGTGTAAAGCAACCGTGCAATACACAATGAGTCAAATATGTCTAATTCATCACTCATAAAAGAGCATGGCTTCATGAATATAAAAGAGTCCTTTGATATTTCAAAAGGAATTCACATCCTATCAGCCGCAAATTGCATCATTTCCACACGGTAGACAGATTGCACCAGAGGAGAGACACACCAAGTGCCATCTTTCCTGGTGCAGTGTCTTGGGTGGGTAGAGTGTCTTGGACCTGCCCACCACTTTCAGTGGAGACCCGGAGACAGATCGCCTAAGCAAGCTAGCACGCAGGGGGGGGGGGGAGTCTCCGTGTGCGTTGTATAGCTTAATGGCAGAGCACTATAGTGGCTTAAGCCAGAGGCCCTGGGTATGACTCCCGCCGATGCCACTGGACTCTTGGCGACGCCACCTTTGATTTGTGCCCTGCAATAGCATCGCCTTCTCAAAGGTCCATAGACAGTGGCGGCCAGATTATGTCTTGATTAGACACCATCTCTATTGGTCTTCAGACCATAGGGGATTCCCGCCATCGGACTCTTTTAGCTGTGGTTTCACCCCTGATCCTACTTGAGTCACGTGAATTACGCAGCAAGTATCCACTCAGATCGAGTCGGTAACATGCATAGCATCAAACACGGAGAAAACAAATGAAGTGGAAATCACCGTTCACATACAAGGGTGTGCACATTAAGTGGAGTTCAAAGGGAAATGGCGCATTGCTGTATTGACTCACTGCAGGCATGTGTGCCCCAAGCTATTCGTGGACAATATTTGCAGTTTTCAAAGTTCCAGACCCAATTGTGAATCTATTCAGCAAATATTTGGGCAAAAGAGCTGAGTATCCATCAACAATGGACAACAAAAGATGAAGTGGAAGTCACTGTTCGGCGTTAATGCAACACTTATGATAATGGAAGATGATACAACGCCTCTTGTTCTATTCTTGGCTCTGCCGTGTACATACGTATTCAGACCCAAGCATACACAAAATTGAGAAAACCCTCCATCCGAATGTTTACTTCATGAATACAGCACCGATTAAAAATAGGAATCCAGAGAATTGCATGCTCACTCACACACACAACACATGCACCTGTCTCTGACAGCAGACCCCATCCAACTCACCTCCCGAGAGACAGAATCCTGAGCCTCCACACTTGGGCACTGTTGGATGCCTGCAATGAAAGGAGAGCATTGCCACATGTATAGCGTTTGTTGTAAATACATTGCAACAGCCACACCTAACTACTGTATTGCACAACATTTACGTATACATTTACGTATACAAGAGTAAAAATTATGAAAATAAAATTGATGTAAAGGAAAATTTTGTGGGAAAATGTCTAGTTTCGCAGTTGAATAGCAAGCTACACTCGTATACAAGGGTGGTATTAAGAAATTAAAGAAAGTGCTTGGAGTACAGGCAGCGAACGTGGATTCGGAAAAGAAATCTGCTACAGTAGCTACGTATTACACCATAATCCGACCTTCCCCACCCGCATGCACCCCACACCCTCCAACAACACTAGACAGACACAAAAGGTATGCCACTTGCTCTCTCACAAACAACATCTACCTGTCTCCAGCGCACTCTTCATCTCCTTCCCCACTTGATTCATCCGTGAGTTGCCGCGACAACCAATCATGATGTCACAGACTTGCACTAAAGTATCTTTGGTGGCCTTTCTCTTCAGGCAATGATGTAGGAACTGATTCTGCTCAACTCCACTTGGAGTCCTGGTGACCTCCTTCAAGTCCCCGTCTGAGATAATGTCCTGGTTCTCAAGATCGTACACAATGGCATTAGCAACAACGTCTGCAATGAAGTGCTGCCGGAACATGTCCAGAACTTGTTCAACTGTATCAATGGAAAGGGAAGAGTTGTCACACAAACTGCTAACATGGTACACTCACTGTAGGACCACCTCCCTCCACCTACTCCCAACAGGCGTGTGTGTAGCTACGGCTAAGGCCCAGGCCATAGGATGTAGGGCAGGTTGAGTGTGTAACCTTATGTGAGTGTTGTGTGTCACTGGGTGCACTGATCTTCACTTGCTGTATATGAATCCGGCGCCATAAATGAATGTGCGGGCTAGCTAGCTATACGACTCCAAGCGCATGCAGCACACCTCCAGTCTGTCCCGACTCACCAGACATCCCACCATGTGGCCTTGAATTGTCTCTCGGTGATGGTCGGCCTTCTATTTGGCGAGCCATTGGGGGCACACGGTCGATCGTGTAAGTCCGACGAACTAACTAAACTCGGTCAAGTCACTACTGTTTACTGTATATCCGGTATCGGATACGCAACGTGTATAACGGTTCGCGCATGCGCATGCAAAGTGGTATTCGCTCAAGCATATACTTTACAGATTACCAAAACCAAACAATACCACACCCCACTGTCAGATATACAAACAATACAAACAACAACAACATTATAATCTATATAGTCCGGAGTGTGTACATGACTCTAACGCCCTTCACTCCTATACTAGCTAACAACTCTCTACTGGCTCGATCGGAAGGCTCAGCAGTCTCCTCTTGCAAGCTCCACTGCACACTGCACCTGCTGTAACATCTCAGGGTCGCCGGCCAGCACGGTGCACACATGCTGCAGGACACTGTCATTGCCGGGCAGGAGGAGAAACTCCAAACACACTGACTGCAGCCTCAGGAGATGCTCTGAGAAGCTCACAAGAAGTGGAAAGAGTAACGAGCCCTGGTGCAGGGTCCTCCTCACAATGGGCAATGCCAAATCGGTCAGCTCAAATACGTGGAATTTCTCCGCTAGAATACACAACTGAATAGCTACATCTGAAACAAGTGAAGAGAATACACTAATTCACTGTGATTCAGGGATACCAAAGACCAGAAAAGACTTGTTTATCCAACCAAACCGATCCTACCTATACGCACACACCAGCCAGCGGTACGCTGTCATCACACTGTACACGAGGGGCTATCCGCAGCACAAGCCCATAGCCTAACACATAAGGACTACCTTCGCTGATGTCCACGCTGCCTGTGTAGAGGAAGGAGAGGACTAGCTCCAGTGCTTGAGCCCCAAAGCCCTCACACAGCACCACATGGGATATGTGAAGAGGAAGAACAACCTCTACTGGAGCTAGAATGGAGCTCTGGGGGGACATGGACTGGTGAGAAGTGGGTGGGGCTTGCTGAGCAGTGGGTGGGGCCTGGGACCTGCAAACATTGTTAGGACAACCACATACGCAGGACAGACATGCAATAACCCACACATCCACACACTCTACTACAAGTGCATACCCCATACATACACCACCCTCGTTGTGCATCACTATCAAACAGCTATTGGGAAGAAGTGCATGCGCGCACACACACCTTCTTCCTGTCGACTGCAGTGATGAGAACAATGCTTCATGTCCACCAGCAGCGCACAGGCTGAGCCGTTGGACAGAGAGTGTGCCGTGTGCTGCTGCCACTCCCACAAGCCGCACTGCCCCTCCCCCTCCTGGTGGGGCGTGTCTCAACACAAGGTGCAGTGTGGAGTGCTGCACAACTCCACTGACTGCAACGGTCTGCACCTCCTCGAGGGCCTTTCCCTGAAATACGAGACGCTGTTGTTCCACTGGGACCCCCACCTGCATGGCCAACTTTAACTTTATGTCTGCAATGGTCTCCTTTGAACGTGTCCAGACTGTGTACGAAGGCCCATTGAAGGCATTCACAGTCACTTGAAATGGAGCTACAACACACATTGACAGAGGAAGCAGAGAAATATGTAGTCTCATTCCTATCTTACCACTTCCGCTAACAAAATGGCCGCAGCAAGGGTGGGCTGGTATCTTTTGGCCGATTCTTTGGTTTTTGCCATCCCAAATAATTCAGGCCAATCAGATTCTGGCCAGTCAGATTGCCGCTTGGTCATGTGTCTACCAAACAAATGCACAAACCTTGTAGGGACGAGTCTCACGTGTAAACGTTCTTGTTTATATTATGAATATTCCACATTTGACATTGAGCTCTGTTCCTGCGGAGATAATCGATGAATGCCTCCCAGCATCTCTGAGGAGACTCATTTTAATTTTTCCATCACTGACGACTAGCAGGAGGTGATTTCAACTTTGTACGAAGGAGCTTAAGACTCATCACTTACGAGTTTCACGCGTGATTTTGGTAGGCACATGACCATGTGGCTCTCTGATTGGCCAGAATTATTTGGGATGGCGAGAACCAAGGAATCGGCCCAAAGATACCAGACCACCCTTTCCACAGCCATTTTGTTAGTGGAAATGGTGGAATGGGAACAAGACTAAGAAATGTGCAGCATAGGCAATGCATACACATGAACAATGGCTTTTGCTTTATGGCCTGTGCTCATACACTAGAAATACGAAACACTTGCCAATTACCACTCATGCAGAAAACCACATTAATTATCATCATCGTTTGTCCTACAGCCGACAGCTTGATACCTACCCAATCACTTCACTCCCACAAGTCACTGCTGTCCCACACTCATGCACCCTCAATTTTGCTCTGAATCCATTCCCATCTGCACCCCACTCACACCTTACTGTCACCCTCGCACTCTCACCCTCACTCACCCTCACTGTTGTAGAGAAAGGGCAACATCTCAGGACAAGCCACAGCTAGGAATCCCCTGGAGGCAAACAGAGTGTCCCCATTCTGAAGAACAAAACACACGTCATATGCGGTGTGGGTCTCACTGGTCGATAGCCTGTGGAACTGGGAGAACATCTGCTGCAACAAAGAGGACTGGGTGGACCGTGTTGAAAGGGCACTAGCTGATTGTCTCTCCTTCCCCTCCTTCCTTTTTGAATTTGACGCTGATGAATCCTTTTAATCCACCCATCATTATTTTCATACCTTTATTGGGGTCTGTGGTCAAACATGAGACTGTGGAGGAGGGGAGGAAGAGGGATGGAGGGAGGAGAGGGTGTGGGAATGGGATAGGAGAGTACGGGAGGGGAGGGAGGGAGGGAAGAGAGGAGATGGAAGGGAGAACAAAAGTGGAAAGGGAGAGGAGGGATAGGGTATGAGAATGGGAGTGTGAATGAGGGAGATGGAGGAGGAAGAAGAGAAGAATGGGAGGGGAGAGATAGTTGAGAGAGGAACAAAGAAGAAATGACTGGTAGAAAGATAGTTATGTATGTACTGTAGTATGAAGCAAACATGCTTACCACATTCAAAGAATACAAGATACATAACTGTAGCACACACACATGCACACAGACGCACACTAACACGCGCACACACATACACACATACACACACACACATGTGCACGTGCAAGTGGTGGGTATCTTGAATTAAATAAGAAACCTCATCTTCCAAAGATGAGGAGGTGAAAAGCATGTCTTCAGATGGGAAAACCTACTAACACCTCACCTTGACGAAGTCGACAAGCTTGTTGTAGATGAGGGCTCCATTGGGCAAGAAGAAACAGCTGTTTGGACACAGCACATGGAAGAAGTACAGCTCCTGATCTCGGCCAAGCCTGCGATGGTCTTGCTTGGCGGCTTCTTCCTACAAGCAGACAGGGATGGCATGAGCATTGGCAAGAACAGGACAGGCTCCTTGCCTGCTCCCTTCAACTTGGAAACTGGGAACAGTTTAACATGGAGAACTTCACCACTTACCCCATGCACTGATGAACACCCACCCACGTACATACGTATACTGTCCGCCCACCAACACACCTGCCCCACCCACCACACCCACCTATACGCTGCCCCGCCCACCTGGAAGTGCTGCCACTCCTTGAGCTGCTTGGTCTCAGGGAAGCTGATCCCGTAGATCCTCTGCAGTGACTCAGCGTCAGCCTTCCCTTCCCAGTAGGTGGAGGAGTTCTTTGTGATCTTGTTGGCCTTGATCTTCCCCGTGTGCCTCACATGGAGCCCACGACAGAGGTCGATCAGCGGTCCACAGCGGTAGACGGTGGTCTTGGGATGTGTGATCTTGTCATGGATGATACGGCACTTGAACTCGTTGTACTGCACCAAACGAGGGAGAAGAGGAGGAGGATCCACTGGAGGAATACTACAGCAAATGTACACCTTTCAAACCCTCACTGCAGCTATTTCTCTAATGAGAAGCTTACTGAAACACACAACGCTACACAGCTACTGTAGAACTAATCCACATACAGTAAGAAACGTAAGGAGCCTTTGGTGCAGCGGGCACAACAAGAGGTTCCCAAAGCTGCCATGTCACACATTCATTGACACATTCATTGATTATGCCTGCCATGCTAAAATACGAATGTATATTCCAGGTTGTGGTTTTACATGGGAAGTGGTACATTGACATTGTTAGCGATTTACACACATACGTATGTGCGTTTGCTAAAGTTCTTGATGATCCATGTTCTGCTCACTTCCTTTCTCTCATCAACTTCCACTCATCTCACACCTCATGCAATGAAACCAGTCTAAAACTCCTGTAAGCCAGCTATACCTTACATGACATATGTACGTAGCCACACAAGTGGCTGCATCATACAGGTAGACAACAGTGTTTTAGGCAGTGTGGCTATGGAAGGGCCATGCGACAACAGAGGGAGGCTGGGTGCTTCAGAGAGGTGGCTGCCTTACAGTGACAATCACAGACGGTTTCCACTGTACTCACGTCATGTCCCCTACACCCCCAGTGTCTGATGCCCTCAATCCTCACCCCTCACCCCTCACCCACACACCAGCACACCTTGAACATCTCCAGCAGCTCCTCCTTGCTCAGCTCCAGCCGCACAAAAGGCTGTTTCTCTTTGACAATGCCCCTGAAGAGCGTGTCGAGCTGGTCAAAGTCCGTGGAGGAGACCTGCCGTCCCTCCAGGAACATGTCGTAGTAGTACCCGTCCTCAATTGGAGGTCCATAGCAGAGGCAGCCCCTGTAGTGCCTCTCCATGGCCTCCCCCAGGATGTGAGCACTTGAGTGCCAGAACACCTGCTTGCCTGGGAGAGGGAGGGGAGGGAGGGAGTGTGCATAGGAGGGGAGGGGAGTGCGTATAGGAGGGGGAGGGGGGAGTGTGTAAAGGGCAGAGGGGAGGGAGTGTGCATAGGAGGGGAGGGGAGTGCGTATAGGAGGGGGAGGGGGAGTGTGTAAAGGGCAGAGGGGAGGGGAGTGTGCGAAGCACACACACCCTACCTGAAGGCCACAACATATGTACCTTCAGTGTCGTCAAACTTCAAGATCTCCACCTTGGCATCACCCTCCAGCGGCCGGTCAAGGTCCCACAAGACACCGTTCACTTTGGCAATCACTGCATTGTCGGCCAAGCCCTTACTGATCTGACCAGCAACATCGTAGGGTGTGGTCTCCCACGCCTTGCCGTCTATCACTTTCCCATCGGACAGAGCCACCTTGATTGGACTACGCTCCTTGGCCGCTACTTCAGCATCGTACTTGGCCTTCAGCTTCTCAAACAGGGCTAGACGCTCAGCAAGGTACGACGGAGGGGGCTCCAACTGCGCACATGTTACAATGTACATTCACACGTGTGCAAGTACACAGACACAGATACACACACACAGATACACGAGAGAGAAACACACAGATGAAGATTGAGAAGAGCATGATGAACCTGAATCCCTCAATACATGGGGCTCCAACTGCGCACATGTACATACACGTGTGCAAGTACACACACAGACACAGACACACACACATACACGAGTGAGTACCCCACAGAGAAAGATTGAGAAGATCATGATCTAATCTAAATCCTTCAAAACATGTATAGCTTCCTACATCATACATACGTACACATACATACATACATACAATGATGCACAATGCATTGGGAACTTAGCCATATATTGTGCACATAAAATACAAACCAGTCATACTATATCCACTCGCATGAGATTTAACACGTGTGATACCACTACCGGCTAGGCCAGCTAGTTCAGGCCATGTCATCAGACTGCTGACACGTTTATTGCGTGTTACAGGATGAGAGGTCACACAACGTGTGATACCAGTACATGCTACAGCTGTAAGGTCTGGCCTAGTCAAACGCTTGTGGAGGATCCAAACACAATGAACACACCTCCAGGGGGTACTTATGTTTCACTGCCTTGTCTGGAGTAGCCTTTTGCTTCTTCTCTGCCATGACGAATAAGCTCCTTACCCCGCGGGTCCTGTTCCTCGCTGCTATATAACAATGGAGCCCTGCCAGTGGCACGAGCAATCATGGGCACATGTGGTGAAACCGTATACGGAGATACGGATAACCAGAAAACGGAACAGGGGAAATTCCCTACCGAAGCAAGCCAGAAGGTGCATCATCCAGATGTTTGCTTGTGTGCGTGCACTTGTGTGAAGAGTACATTTCAGCTGCACGTCTCTGTGAACTATGTGTACATGTAGTGCAGACCTGTCAGAAGGTGCAGTTGAAAGCTTGGATCTGGAGGTAACATACGTACATGTTCTAAGGTAAAATTGGGTAATTTGAGACAGCAGGTAAATTGGATATTCTGACCGGCACACGGTAGGGTGTGGTCTCCCATGCCTTGCTGTCTGCCATTGTTGTATCAGTTACTTTAAGGTTGTCAATAAAGCAGTTGTTTGGTGTGTCCAATGACTTCCATTGAAAGAATTGCGTGTCTAATGCTACATGTATGTATGTATGTATGTATGTATGTGTGTATGTATGTATGTATTTTTATGAATTTGTAAGAATCTGTGCGATATCACAGCAAGGGGAGCCCAATGGATGGGGCTCCCCCATGTCCAGGTTATCTTTCAGATAGTCTCTGTCGGTCTTCGAACATGGGGGAGCCCAGTCCATTGAGTTCGCCTTCCTGTTCTTACGAATTCACAACACACAGCAATCATCACCTATCTACCATTATAATTACCTAGAGCAGAGTACTATAAGGGAGAGAAAGGTGGTCGCCGGTGTGCGTTGTAGCTCAGTGGCAGAGGCCCTGGGTTTGATTCCCGGCGGCACCACTTTTCTTTCTTTCTTTTTGCCGTTTCAAAGTCTTCAGACAGTAAAGGCCAGATTATCTTTCATTAGATGATCTCTATCAGTCTTGACAAGGAATATATGTCGCCAAGTTGGAAAGGAATACTTTATCATTTTGAAATTTGCTAAAATTTGTGCTTGCTAAAGTATACAAATTTAGTTTGTTCTGTTAATCATGTTAGTAACGAAGTTCAAATATTTCAATTTGCTGGAATTGGTACCCACAAAATGTGTATAGTACATAAAATTGCTAAACGTGTATAGTACCATGTCCACAGTAGCCTTAAGGTAAGCAATTTACCTATTCATCCAATTATCCCATTAGTAGTGATGTCGTCTATCTCTCCCCAGGAAGCTCTGTGTGGAGTTCACTCATGAAGAGCTCTTCCAGTTTTATTCGCAAGTGAAGACAAATGAGAACAGACTCAGTGTTCACGTGTGTGTGCGTGTGTGCTGTGTGTGTGTGTGTGTGTGTGTGTGTGTGCCACTTGCATGGTGCTGGTTAAGGGGACCACAGATCGAAGGAGTGCAGATGGGTGTAATATGGAGGTGTGCTGAATGGAAATGTAGAGAGGTTGAGGTAGTGACATGTGGCCACTTGTGACCGTGTATATAGAAGGTCTGAGGATGAGAGTTACAGGTGGAGAGCATAGAGAGTGGCATTGTCTGGTATGGCATGTGTAGGTATACGTACGTATGCATTTATGTATGTATTTGAAATGTGCAATTGGATGGAGAGAGTGGGTGCAGCAACGTAAAAGGTCAGTTGAGTGCATGATGCCTCATCTCCCTCTCTTATTCTTGTACTGATGTGCTGTATGCTACTCTCTCCTTTGCTCCAGCTGGAGTCTATTCAGTAGCAGCTGGATGGACTGCATGAGCAGCTGAACACTCTCAGTGGACCACATGCAAGAGAGGAGTGTGTACTTGTGTACATGCAGTATTTATATGTACTGTAAGTGAGCGTTACTCTGTGAACCTACGTATGTGTAAATACAGTATATACACATACCAATGAAGAAGACAAAGAAATGTGGGTTTTATATAGTCACAAATTAAGCCCAGTTAGCGAGGAGTTATATTATTTAAATATAATGTGTGTGCGTATTAAAACTTTACCTAACAACAACAGTTAGTTCTGTACTTGCCTGCAGTATCTCTCTCACGTTTTCTTCCACATCTTTTGGTACACCAGTGAATTCCACTTCCTTCAGTACTTTGTTCCTAACAAGCCCTGCAGCCAGGACTGTGCAAACTTTAGCAGCAGCCTGAAGGCCGTCCACATTCACCTCCACCTTCACTACCTGGGCACAGGAGGCTGCCTCCTCCAGCTGTGCCCACTCCTCCTCGCTGAACTCCCACTGTAGGTACAAACCACAACACAGGGGTACTGAGGTGACACCTTACAAGAACAACAAACACTGCACTACTGGTATGGCTTCAGGGGAGGTCCCTGATGGACACAAAATGGCTGTTCAACAGGCACACGAGATGGGTGGGTTACATGCACCCACTTTGGGTGAGGTCCACATCTACACACACATGTGATGCCAACAATCAATGTGCACAATGAATGTGTGCAATCACAATGTAAAGTACACCAAACTCCACCTCTATAATTACCCTCGCTACTATAGCATCACTATAGCATATTGGGGTCACCAGCTGTGACAAACAGTCCTGCCCACTAAGCTCTAGCACTGTGTCATCAGTCCTGTCCTTCCTGCTCCCACAGGACACACAGTCTTCAAGTGGACAGAGTGCAGGTCATATAAAACAGAGGTCCCTTGACCCACGCACCTACAACTACCCACACTACCTCCTTCTGGCCTGCATGTACTGACAACTACTGACCACACACCACCACTACTTACACACACACACACAGCATTACAATACGTACACTAGGTGAATGCACGACAGTATGGAGTGAGCCTGACCTATATATAGCTAGTGTGAGGTGTGCAGTGAGTGTATCTGTTGAGTGGGTGATGAGGGGAAAGAGACACATGGAATGCACAACAGTATGGAGTGAAGTAAAATTCGTCCACTTGTGAGGTAATTCCTTTACCTCACCAACAGCTGCAGACCACATGGATACCAGCTACACTGCCAGCACCATGCCCCCATGGCCCTACAACTATCACCAGTGGCTGCCAGCATCATTGCCAGCTGTGGCCTCATCACAAGCACCAGCTGTAGCACCATCACCAGCAATGTCATCAACAACTGATACACAAATGGAGTTGGGCCAGACACTTTGAGCAGTCCACAGCATCACACAATCTATGACACAATGTACATCTTCTCTCTCACACACACCACACACACTGCTGGGTGCCCTGAGCCTCAGAAGATACTCATGCACGTGTACGTACACACGCCTTTCAACCCTATGTATGAGCAGCATGATTTACGTATGTATATAGGTGTCTATAAGTACAGCTAGTAGTTCACCCTATATATATATCCACTGCATACCCTCCCCTCATGTCTGTCTGTCTGCCAACACATACTGTATACGTACAAGTGTACATACGTACACACACATCCACAACAGCTGCGTAGTGGTGCCAATACCAACACAAACTGTGAAGTCTGTGATCAGAGGACCACAGAGTAGCTTGAGTGTGAATCAGGAGTAGACAAAAGACAATTCATGAACTGACAGCCAATAACAGTAAACCACAAATTTCACTGTCGCTGTAACATTGCTCTTTATGTATTATGCCCAGTGTACACACATGTACTGACATGTAGACACACAATGAGACCTGAACATGCACACTTGGACAAGGGAAGAGCACACATGTCCATGAAAAAGAAGCCATGGGAAGGAGGGGGATATGAATGGCAATTGGGGAAAACCCCTCACAGCTATTGCATTTAACACAGCTACGTATTCCACTTTACCTGTACACAAACTGTACAATGCTGTCTCCTACAACATGTGTACATGCACACTCTACAACATGGTGACATGTCTACTCCGGAGCTTGGACCAATCAACTACTGACAACTACCAACTTCTGACACTAACGCATTGCATCATCAGTCCTGTCAACACATACAAGTACGTACATACCCAGGGTGGGTCTGCCACTGTGACATGTTCCAGAGGACAGTCTCTGTCTCCCAGTGCCTGGAGCAGTGGCAGAGGGTTGGTGTCTCTGATGGACAGTTTCCTCAGTTGACGCATTGCCCGACCACATGTGGCCACAGCTGAAGCAACCTCATAACTTCCACCTAAGGTTTGATCTAAGGAAGAAAACAGCATTAGTTCCACAACTGCATTCAGTTGCCCTTGAGGGGCTTCCCAAACAGCAAGGACTGCTGCACATTCACTCACACTTCACCACATGTACACCACTCCATTGAACTCTGCTCAGTGGAATGGGGTGAGTGTATTTTGTTGTGACAAACACTCCATGCACTGCCTCAACATCAAACTGTTGCTAACCTGCAGTTACAAACCATACCACTTAACATGTACCCAAACGAACAACACAGCAGACACTGATTATGTACACAAACAAAGCATTTTGAGGGGCAAGGGTGGCAAGGGGAGGGGCAGTGCTTCCAAATTGAGCACTAGCTGTTCTGTGAAGGGCTAGTCCTGGTGTCGAATTGCGGCACGTGTAACACATAACCAGCAACAAGGGAGAGGGGGTGTGGTGGGCAAATGAGAAAGCAGTTATGGCAGACAAGGTGAACATATGTTGCTCTCAACTTCTCTACAGTGGTGAGATGTGAGCATTGACAACCAACACCCCACACACTCCCTCGTTACATTCACCACCCACCCTCCCTCAGCTACACAGCAACACAGGCGGGGAAGGGACACACATTGACTGGATTCAATTCACACTTCAAAGTTGGCCAAATCAGCACAATGTGAGTCACTACAAATGGCCCAACCCATACATGTACAGACCCTATAGTGCACATTCATGGTATAGTATAGTTACATGTAGGCATGTAGTGATAGGCTCACTTTCGACATCAAGATCTGTTATTGCAAAATTATCTTTGGCACCACTCAGAATGGGGAGTAGGTAGCTGGAACACCTGTACAGCTTAAGTCTCTTCAGGTGGCAGTGAGAAACCTTCTCTGTCAGCACAGTGCTGTCACCCACCGGCTGCACACATAACATACAGTGACAACAGACAGAGAGTAGGATGGAGCATTCACACACTTGTTGTGTGGGTCAGAGTACACCGGTCGTGTTGACAGCAAGTCAAACAGAGCTTTAGGTCTAGCTTGGACACTGACAAATGGCCATGATGTAATGAGATGCATCTCAAACTGATTCGCACATCCCCCCTCAGAGTGGGGAGTAAAGTGGCACATGTTATGCACTCAACAACTCAAGTGTAGAAAGTAGCAGCAGAAATAGGAGGAAAGCCACACAGTGTGTTCATGTGAACGGGTCCTTCAGAGTCCACACCTCACATCTACATACGTACTTACATCAGAGAGGAGGGCAAAAACCAACTCCTCCAAAGTTTGGAGGTCAAAGATCCTAGCCACTGCCTCGTGAGTGCCACTATTGACCACTCTCAGGTCCAACTTCTTCAGTGACAAGGCAGCCTCACACAGTGCCCTGGCATCTACGTGAATAGGGGAAGAGGAACAAGGGAGAATGGAGGAACACAAGAGACACATCTGGCAGCCACGCAAAGGGATACAGGGGAGTTAAGAGACATGCAACACACACTACACACACCACACAAGTGACACATACTAGATACTAAAGAATGCATACAATAAGTGGGTCACTTGTACATATACTCCACTGAAAGAGACAACAACTGAAGGGGCACACATGCACAACCCTCATACAACATGGATGACACCAACAATCACTGTGGTCCATTCACTCACCTTCAGTGGAGAACTGGCGCACAGGTAGTGACAGTGACTGCAAAAGAGGGTTGGACCGTACAACAGAACATACATGATGGAAACTGGTGGGGGATAAGAAGTGGTGTGTTATGTCTAGTTCAGTCAGGTGTTTGCACTTGGTGAGGCAGTGACTGATTGCCATGGTGTCAAAAGGAGTGAGGTACAAAACAAAGGTGAGATGGCTGTTCAACTGAGTACCAATGCTCTGGGTGAGAGACTCATTCTGAGACTCAAACAAAGCATGAAACACATACAAAAGATAAGGATTGTCAGTGTCACACTTTGATGGCAGGCCACCACCGCTGGTGGGAAGGATGGCCTCATTGACAACGGGTGACTTGAGCTTTGTCAAACCGGAAAAAAACTTCATGACAACGGCAAACTTGGGGTTGTGGCGGTTCTTCCTCCAGAAGGCAGCTTGTTCTGCCTCGGGCAACAGCAAAAGATGGTAGGCGGCAAACCATTCTTGTTTTGTTGTGTGGCTGAAGGTCAGGGTGCTTGACAAACCATCCTGGTCGGGGTGCAAGTGGAGGAGGCCTGCAAAGATAGAGTCATCCAGGGTCTCGTCATGCCTGACTGTGCCATGGAAGGCATCACGCACTTCTCCCTCTTGGAGGATATAATGAGGAGGTTCTTGGGTGAGACCATTGAAGGCGAGGTCACCGAGGGAGGACAACAGCTGTGCAACATCTGATGGGAGGTGAGTGAGGGAAGGGTCGACTCGGTAGGTGTTCTTCACTTTCTGTTTCTCTCGAGTGACTGTCCTGGCAATGGAGGACTTGTAGCACTCAGTCATGGTTGAGGGAACAACGACCTGCCTGCAACTCCCATCTCATAGATGGAACAGAAGATTGCCAAGTTCATTGGTATGTGTGCTCCTCCCATGAGGTCTGGACGGGCCCTCAGATCACTCAGCATGGCTTCCCCCTTGCCTGGCTCTCTCTTGTAGAACTCCTTCACGTAGGACTCAACTGCTTCTTCATCAAATCCGAGGATCTCGTAGAAGAGAGTGCTGTGTTGTTGCAGCAGGGGGCACCCACCAGGACGGGTGGACACAATGAAGTGGGCTTTGGGAAGTACACGGCCTTCCAAGAGGGCTCCTAGGAGGGATCCCTCACGGCTGTCCATCAGGCCATGCATCTCATCTGCTCCGTCAAAGATGATCAGAACCTTTGCCCCCTCAGTCTCCAGCAGGGCTTCGGTCGAGGCAGAGCTCTTCTTCCCTCGGATGTAGTATTGCATCAGTTGCTCCAGACCAGCATCACTGTCGTCCTTCAGAGCTTCAGACACAGCCTTCTCACGGAGGGGGAAGTAAAGGACGAGGGAGAAGTCACTTGCTTCATCATCAGCCGCTCTTTGGCACACGTGCTTGAGGAAAGTGGTCTTCCCCGTGCCAGGTTGCCCGTAAATGATCCTGGTTTGATGGGATCCTTTGTGAAGGAAGTGACTGACTGTCACTTCTTCAGCTCCCTCGGACAGGCGTACGCCGCAGTCACGGAACCGCTTCAGGAACTCGGCTTGATCTGGATCTCCCTGTTTTCTTGCTTTAGGGGCATTCTGCAACACAGCTACTTTGGTGAATTGTGTGTTCCCTTGGCAGCCACTGAAGTCTGGCCGCTGGTACCTACTAACTGCACGCGTCCTTGTGTATTCGAGTGGCTCTGGGAGTTTGCCAGAACACACCTTCAACTATACAGGGGAAAGGGAGAGGAAGTGAAAAACGACAGTGATTATATATAAATTGTGAGACGGAAGGTGACAGGTGTAATGGCCATCAACAGTGCACTAAAGGTAAAACCACAAACCACCAAAACACCCCTCATCATAAGCTCAATAAATTGCATAGCTGCATGAACATGATAAACATCTTCTCTTAAGTGAAAGAATACCAAAATCTCATACATATTTTGCCATTGAGGTAGTTAGCAGGTCTGCATGTGGACTGTGAAATGACTATTCAACAGGAGCTGCCATGCCACCATCCATTTTGAATCACCATACATAACAGATCTTTCCAGAATAGACTGAACCAGTGGAGAGACACACACCATGTGCCATCTATCCTTGTGTGCAGAGTCTCGTGGACCCCAAGCACTTTCAAGATCTTTAATTAAGGCTGTATGTCACAAAGTACTACAAGACAACCACCCGTCACCTGACTGTGTCTACTGCAGTACTGTTTGCATGTGTGTGGAGTAGGAGATACCGAAGAGAGACTTGTGGAACATTAAAGAACATGTGAACAGCCAGTAACATGAGCGTACGGTATATACCGTAAATATACTTACTTTGGCGAAGTTAAACTTGGGCAGATCACAGCTAGATTGTAGCACATTTTGTGTGCATATTTTTGCAGATGCAGGGCCTTAGTCTGGCTAGCTAGACCTTCTCAATGAGGCTCCCTCAGCTCTAAGGGACAAACAATAGCTATAGCGAAGTGCGTAGGTGACATTTTTCGCAGATCGCTGCCTACCTCCTTCCTCACAGCCTTGCCACTGAGGAGGGAGCAACTTTCTCCAGATCTGGAATATGCTATGGTTTGGGGACCAAGAACAAACGAATATAGATACCGATCAATACACACAAAGAAAAGATCCAGTACCTGACACTGTCCCCCCTTTCACACGGGCACCGCGATCCGGGTTCGAACCCTGATCGACTCGGATCGACCCCGGTTACGTTCACATGGGCAGCAACATTCTTGTGGTTAATGATATCACCCCAGAGATAAACAAATGGCGACGCTGCGTTCATTAGTGCAAAATAAGATGGCGGCAACAGCAATGATCGCGAGTTTCTTTTGTTTCGGACTATTGTCCATGGCGTGGATCAGGCAGCGACGCAGGATGCGTTTCAGGAGAAGTAGAAGGCGTGTTTTAGCCAGGAGGAGACGGACTGCAGCTTTTTATGAAGACCAGGAGTTGTAGACTGACCTACAGCCTCAGTGGTCGCGTCCTGCGTGCTCACGTCGCCTTCTGCCACCGCGGTCGCTGGGCTGCTGCTAGCAGCAGAATCAAGCAGGTGCACAGGGATAACAGCTGCCCTGGTACCCATAACCGCATCCATTGCCTCGAAGAAAAGGAAATCGGAAGGCAAGTCTAACTCTTCATCCGATTCCCTGCCGGTGCCGCTCCTCCTCATCCGATCCGCGATGGATTTGTACTTCTTCTTCAGGGCTTTTATTTTCACCCGACATTGAGCGACCGTGCGCTGAAAGCCTTGCCTTGCCAGGTCTTCAGCAATCGTGCGGAAGACGTTGTCGTTCCGCACTGCACCCCGAAGCTGGCTCTGAATCCTCTCCTCGCTCCATATCTGCAACAGCAGCTTCGTCTTGCGATCGCTCCACGTTCGTCCTTTCTCCGCCATTTCCTCACACTTGAGATACGGTTATGACGTAATCGGATCGTGATACCGGATCGAAACCCTGCTCCGCTGCCGGATCTGTAACCCGAGTTCGATCCGGATTGAACTCAGGTTAATGTGCCCGTATGTACGCCAAAACCCGGATATAACGCGGATCACGGTGCCCGTGTGAAAGGGGGGCATGTGGTCTTGCAAACACTTGCTCAACTGCTGATGTCACTTTTGAAACTTCAATGAATGCTTGCCGTCTATACGTAGCAGTACGCAGCTAGTTAAGTGTGACTCAATCGATGATCGTCGCCGTCACTGAGATTCTAGTGCTAGTGAAGAGGCACCTCCATGGTGTTGATCCGTCGTTTCCTCCAAATCCTTGTCATATTGATGCAATCAATTGCTTCGGTGGAGGTTCTTAGCTGCATATCAAGTTGCCCTAGCGAATTTCTGAAAGGGTCTAATACATTTTTCCAGAATAGGCTGAACCAGTGGACAGACACACCATGTGCCATCTATCCTTGTGTGCAGAGTCTCGTGGACCCCATGCACTTTCAAGATCTTTAATTAAGGCTGTATGTCACAAAGTACTACAAGACAACCACCCGTCACCTGACTGTGTCTACTGCAGTACTGTTTGCACGTGTGTGCAGTAGGAGATACTGAATAGAGACTTGTGGAACATGAAAAAACATGTGGTCAGCCAGTAACATGAGTGTATGGTATCGATTGGTCAGAATACAGAGGGGATGAAGTGGAGATCACTGCATGTGTACACATAAGTGTACATACAGTAAAGGGGAGTTCATGCTCATTGGGAATTGGCACACATCCTGTATTGACACTCTGTGTGCACCCAAGCTACGGCTCGCTGGATAGAAGACACGACAGGTATTCATTCAGTTTACCGTTTAAATCTTTACACCGTTATCTCTACTTTATTTGTGAATATTTGTTAGTGGACTTCTACGCTATGTAAACAATAGCTACAGGTGAACCAGTTGCACGGGTGACAATTAGTGCAAGTACAGATTATTGAGGCACAGGTGACTGTAGGGTATATCTCACGTGTTCTGGCTGGGTTTCAAGCCCATTCTCATATACGTAGCTGCTGATAGTGAATTGATGAGCAATACACTTGTCAACTGCTACAATGTATGTGCTTGACCTCTCACTACACGTTAGTCTGAAGCAAGGTGCTCCACAATGGCAGATGAGCTGCACACTCTACTGTGTAATCACACTGTACAACCTTAATCTATCTGCAGATGTGAGGGGGCTTTGGCAAGCAATTGTATTGGCTGTTACTACATTAGTTCATTAGATGGCTTCAGTTGAAAGCAGACACACAGACTCTTGTCATCTCATGAACTATACCACTGGCTGTCACTACATGATCACATTGTACATGTATAACCTAAACTAAAACAACAATGTAATGGGGCCAATCAGAGCAACACTGTTGACAATACGCACGAGACATGGTAAGTATACAATTATGGCTCACGCTGCAATGTGATACTACCACCAATTATCTCCCATTTCCATCCAATTTTCTTCCAAAGTTGCCAACAATGACCCTAGTTAAAAAGTGTATAAATGAATAAATTCACAGCATCGTAAAATGAAGGTTAAGCCAGCGCAAAGGCATGTGCTGTTGGTCCGATGCAAACATGAACACTTTCTTAGTGGAGATTTGTGTAGCAGAACAGGTATACAGAAAAATCATTCCTCTGAGTCATGCACGGACTACGTCACATTCACATTCATATCTATAGAAATGGCTATGTTATCAAACAGCTGCTATGAAAACAGTTACTGTTTACTTTGCCATGTCCCACATGCCTAGCAGTGACATGGAAGGTAGATTTTGACGCCCAGCTACGTGACAGTGACGCCATGCAGACTCAAATAACAGAATGTGCTCTGCTTCCGTCCATCGACAAATTGTCCTGTAGAGTGCACCCCTGCATTCACTCAGTGTACTCAGCAGAGGCTGCCCACCCACTCCACTCAGACAGGCCCCACGATGCTGTACTTACAGTTTGCTGCCCCCACAGCCACTAGCATTACTACTTGTGTGCACAGCTCACCTGTGGTGGATGAGGGCCACTGCCTTGCTCTGGGACAACAACCGTGACATTGATGCTGCTGCCTTCAGGGAGTGTAAAATTGATGACAGGAGGCAGGTTGGAGGGAGGCTCTGTGCACATCAAGGAACACCGCACAAAGAGAAGAGGCTAACAGCAAAGTACTGCACTACTCTGTGATAGTCAAAGCAGCTAAAGTTGACAAAGGTCCTTGAAAGGTCAACCCATACACATTCACACACAGAGGAGAGACAATGCCAGCTGCCGGTCTGTCATACCCAACTAGTGGCAGGGTGGAGAGTGGTTCGTGTGTTGAGAGTCTACCACCAGTTCAGTTACCACTTCAACTACACACCTTGTACTGTACCTGCACATGTGCACTCGCACGCACACATGCATGCACCCTCATGTACTGTACCTGTATACAACCCACAAGCACACATTCATACATACTAGGGCTGGGATGATGATTTGAAGATTTGCTACTAACTGAATTAAGCCTATAGAAAATACGTATTTGAACTGCATTCAGAGTTCACACCAGGTAGTGTGTACCTTCTGTCATCCACACACACACATCCATCCACCATGAGGAAACTTCATCCAAGTGTAGGAGAGGGTCTAGCATGCTAGACTAAGTGTACGTACGAGGCATTTTATACACAAATGAAGACTTTGTCCCAGCCCTGATTCATGCATACATACACACATAGAACTCACTCGTCAGCTCAGACTTCAAGTGTTCCATCTCCCTTAAGAGGTCCTCTTTTTGTTGGGTCATCTCTTGACGCAGCTCACAAACTAGTTCTACAGTAGAACACACAATGTATGTAGGAACACATGTCGCATACCAGGAGCTGATGACAGATGTGCAAGTCAAGAAAGTGATCTCAGCATTACCCACACCCACATCTGTACACAGCCACACCCACCCAATTCACCAATTCTCGTACACACCCACACCACACCACACACCACACACTCACCTTCCATGACACACTTCAGCTCCTTCAATGACTTCTGGAACAGCTCTAGTGCAGCACTGTCATTGGAGCACCTTCCTCTGAAGTCTTCAGCTGGAGTGAGGAGACACACACATTGCCACACTCTACACAGCCAGCCCATACATCTAACAGTGGACAGGTGAAGTAGTGCACACTGAGGGAGCCCTCTGTGCTGCCACGGTATGACATGGGGAGTGCCTACAGGTCAGCCACTCATGTTTGGCACTGCCAGCCAGGCACATGCAGACTCCAGCGGATGACGGAGTTTAACAGAACATCACATTTGTAGACTGGACAGCGATATGTATATTATTATGAAGCATATGACTCCTACCATGGTCATGGGTGTCCCTATTCGCTGGACTGGAACACTGGACTGGACTACTGGACTGGACTACTGGACTCGCGTAATTTTATGCAAAAGCGTTAATGACGTCATAACTAATCGTCCGCCATCGTGTGTTGTACGGGTCGCTTCGATCGGATCTCTGTGTGAATGGATTTGAGCCAATCTATTGCACAGATCTCTATGCGAAGAACCGGAAGACATTTTAGATTAACCAGAGGCTGTCAACGTGTTGTCTGCCAACGGGCTTTTGGTTTTAGCCGAAGGCGGTGTTGTGAAATGAAATGCTTTAGAGTATCCTCCTCAGAGAACAGTACTGAACATATCTTGCAGATCATAACAGCAGCACCTGCGTATGATTCACCAGCTAGCTAGCTATCATGTAACCAAGACATGCCCTTAAGTAACTAAACATAATTAAGTGTAGCTATATAATAGCTAAATGTGCTTGTGTAGGTTGCTACATGTGTCCTTAATGACGCCGATAACAAATGGCGGACACGGAAATGAAGCTGAGCCTTAAGAGAGATAATGGCTGTTTATTCCGAACGAATGTTTTCCTCTGCCATCTGACGCTAAGACAAACACGACATGAAAGTAAGCGGGAGAGACTGGGAGGATTTCTATCATACAGCACCACCTTCCCCGAAAGCCTGTTGGCAGACAACACGTTGAATGACAGCCCCATTGGTTAATCTAAAACGTCTTCCGGTCCTTCGCATAGAGATTGAAGTGATCTGTGTAATAGATTGGCTCAAATCCATTCGCACAGAGATCCGATCGAAGCGACCCGTCCAACACACGATGGCGGACAATTAGTTATGATGTCATTAACGCTTTTGCATAAAATTACGCGAGTCCAGTAGTCAAGTCCAGTAGTCCAGTCCAGTGCTCCAGTCCAGCGAATAGGGACACCCCATGGTCATTGCTAGACCCATAATGAGTAGTACTTGTGTGTAAACACACAAGCTTTTTTGGACAATTTTTAAACCTAATCAAGTGCCACACACCAATTTCCCAGTAGTGTGACCCAAAGGTCGGTGGCCTTTACAAAAGGTCTGAGGGTGGGTACTTATGGCTTTGTGGTTGTGCTGTGTCAGCAGTGTGATGTAAGCTACGTACATATGTGGGAGGTAAAGGAGGGCTTCAACTAGTGGCATTTGTACATCATTCACACAACTACAGCCCATCAAACAGGATATCCCACGCTCTTTACAAGGAACTAGAGGACTCACTGCAAGCTGCTGTGTGCAGTTCAGTCAGGTAGTCCTCTTTGGGAAAGTCGGGGTGCAGAGAGAGCTTGTTCTATCAGACGCCGCACAGACATCACACACTGTGTGAACTCATCGCCTGACACCTCCGCCTTGGACCGATGGTAGAGGGCGTTCCTTGACTGTCTCACCTTGACTATGTCTTGCACCTCTGGTAGGGGAAGGTGAACGAGTCGATCTTTAGTCAAATCACCCTTCTTAATCTTCTCTGGCAAATTACCATCCTTGGCCTCTTTTCTGGACACCGCCACAATTTTAGTTTCACTGGGTGCTTTTGTCACGACACACTCTACGACCTCAGAAGTTGAGGCACCAGTGACATTGATGCTAAACCCTTCCCAAGACTGCCAGTCGGTTCTCTTCATTGCAGTGACATCAACTTCAAAGTAGTCCATGGGCTTATTTGTCTTCTTGCCGCACCATTGGTTCACGTCAACACCATTGCAGGGAACATCTGAGGGCTCCATCACCGCTGACAATGCTGCACTTAAATTGGTGACATCCCACTTCGAGGCTGGTTTGTCCCTCACTGCTGCACAGGAGAAGTCCTGAACTCGGGAACTCTTCATCATGGTGGCTAACCACTCCCTGCACTTCGGACATTCACTGTCCCATGACTTCTCGCCAAACTCCTTCTGAAAAGCCTTGCTCAACTTGATGTGGTGTGATAGCATATCCAGCAGGATCTTCGGCACCAGCTCGGTGAAGATGCACACCAGCTGGAGGAACTGGACACTGGACAGGAGAGGGAGGTGAAATAGATGCATTGACTGTTCAGAGTGCTAGGTGCTTGGCTCCCAAAGGCCAAGTCTCACATTACGACACCCCATTGTAACCACGCCTACAGGCCAGGCAGTAGGGGGAGCGTCCTCTACATCCACTATTTCGCTGAAGGCGCGAACAACTGGCGTTGTCCAGTGGTCTCAGACCTTGTACACGCGTCCTTCAAAGATATGGACATGGCCACCATCAGTGACAAGCGCAGAGAGACTCACTCACTTTCTCTAGCCGTAGCGAGTCGATCTAAACTGCCTCCGAGAGGGCGACGCGTACGTGCGTGCGTCAGAACAATACACACAGCAGACGCCTGCAGAACTAGCACTGCGCGTTCGCTACTTAGCGTTACTACGTGTCACTCGCAGGGCCCACAAACGAGGGAGACACACCGCGCGAGCAGCACCGACACGAAATTGCGGACTAACACGACATTCGAAGTATGTCCACTCACTTCTCGTCCTTCATGATCGTTCCACTCGTAGCTAGCTAGCTAACTAGCTGTGCTCCACTGGATGGGGCGACACGGTACAAAACGGTACACCTCTTGATGCAATGCTGGTGGGGCTTTAGGCCTCGTCGCGTGGGTCTAAACGGAATGCCGAATGAAACCAAGCCCCAAACGTCAGCCGGTGAAAGGTGACTTTTGTACACTAGTGTGGGCGGATGGGTATTACGCAATCATCAGCGCGGCTTACGTGCACGAACTGCAGCTGTTGCTAGCATTTTTGGTCCTTTTTGGCTGATCAGGAGAGGGTTGAAGCAGGAGGTCTTCTTCATTAGAGAACAGGACAAGCAAGCGCAGGGAGGGCGCGCATTAGAAATGGTGAGCCATTCAAGTATGAACTGCAGGGTATCACAGCAGTACAGCTGCCAGCATGAGGTGTTGTTGTGAACACTGTGGAGTGTGTTACAGGTGGAGAGAGTGGTGGGCACCAGGTGGTGGTAGGGCAGCTCCCAACACACAAGGCTGTTGTGGGTACAAGTCGACCTTGAATGATTGCGAAGGTGCAAGCTGTAACCTAAGTGTCAGGTGTGTGTGGTCCCCCCTCAGATGATGTCCACTGACAAGGACTTTTGTTTCATGGCCACAGATGACCTAATGATGGAACTGTAGAGGTATTCCATCAACCCAATGAGAGTGAACAGAAGGTTGAATGCAGACCTTACTGTCAGAAGGTGAGGCACAACCTGAAGCCATGCAGTCACAGCAGTGCTGCAGACAGGTCCATCAGCAGTAGACTCCCTCTCTCCCAATACCACACATTACATCACACGCACACCACCTACACACTCACCACAAAGGGTATCACCCATCTTTTGTTTTGTTTAAACATATTCATTAGCAAGCCACAGGTCAGCCAGTACCTGACCACAGGAGACCTGCTAGCCCAGCTGTCTGTGTCCACTGCACATGAAACTAGGCTGTGTGCCTCCATCTAAAACAGATCCGACAATTACCTAGGCTTTTTAAAGACACTTTTGACGCTGTGGAGAGGGGTAGAACTAAATGAGCGTAGCCACTGCTTTGCAGTCTAACGATGGATGTGTCCCTGTGTGTGATTTCACCATGGACTACACGGGCATGTTTGATCTGCAGTGACGGTGAAGTAGGGTCACTGTAAATTTGCTGCAGTGGAGATGTAAAGTCACATCCCAACTTGTTGAGTGGGTGTGGAGTGGAAATGGGTCCGGTGCATTATCCGGACCAGCGTTGTATGATGGTTTAGGTTTAGAGTTAGGGTTTGGGGTTAGGGTTAGGGTTAGGGTTGGGTTAGGGTTAGGTTAGGTTTGTGACTATATATAGCGTCATACTTACATCACAGAGGTGAGGAGAGATCACCTCATAACACAGCCTGTTTGTGTTTTACGTCTACAGAAGAAGTAGACCATGTTATGTTGCCCAGAGGTGGATGTGGTTATCGTGTTTGAGTGTGGCAGTGTGTTAGTGTGTGTTGCTGTGGAGTGCTAGTGATGAACTACAGTGGTTGCCCAGGGCACTCCACATGGGCACACACATTCTACCACCCGTCTGTCATCACCATGGTCTCTTGTATGTGTGCTGGTGACTCAGTGTGGCCTCCCCTCCTCCTCCTCTGTCGGTGACATTCCTTTAGCTCTGTTCTCAGAGGTCTGTGCATGACATGTGTTGAGTTGTCTCTGAGGACACTGTTTGGTGTTCACTGTGCGAGTCTAATGGGTCGTTCCTGCCTGGTCGTCCTTGAGTGTCACGTGTCCTGTTCCACAGTAGCTCGTTGGCTTGTGTGTTGGTAGCAGTGCCCCAACTTGAGTTTCCCTAATGTCTTCCTACAGAATACCCATGCACCATATGAGGAAGCTTCAATGTTGTGCACTGGGTGGTGGAGGAACTCATTTACAGGTACACATGCTAATTTAATATACAACCTAATCACAGTCTAGCCAAAGCCTTTTCAATTGCAACTTAATCATGACGGTTTAAGCCTGAAGCTCAATTAAGTGTTCACCCATTCATCTTTTCCATGCTTAAAGTACTAACTTGTAAAGGAGGCTCACCATGTTGCATGGCCATGATGTACCCACCGTAGTCTAGTGTAGGGCGAGCAACTAAACTAGCATGCCCTATGACACACTGCTAACATGTAGACGCTTCAAATATGTGATTTTGTACATGACTACTACACATGTGCTTTGTGTGTATACACCAATGCAGTGTGTCCTGTCATGCATATGTCTGTGTCATGTCCTTGTGTGTGCAGGAGGTGTGCTGGCCTCTGTGCTACAGTTCTTCACGGTCCTTGTCCAGCAAGACATTGCTGGGATCACGTTTGAAGTGCTCTTTGAGGTCGGGAGACACCAACACATCAGCACATCCAGTAACCTGAGAATGATATGACAAATGCATCTTTATTCTTGGTACTTTCCGATTATTCCCATATTCTCTTCTTTTTCTTTGGTGTACTTATTTGTTTCATTGTTCTGCAGCTTTTTTCCTCCTGTCCTTCTTCCCTGTCCTTCCTCCGTTGTTCTCCACCTCTTCTCTGCCCTCCTCACCTCCCCCTCCCTCCCTCCGCCCCCCATACCACTCAGCTCCTGACTGGCTGCATCTACCACCACCCCAAGGAGGCCCAACAGCCGCAGTCACCCGGCACTGCTGCTGCAGGACTGGTGGTCCACAAGCAAGCATTCCACACCACTGCAAAGTGTGTAGGCGTGGTCAGCGTAGTCAAGCCCTCACAAACATTTTCATTAGTGATGTCCAGAGCGAGAGTACAACCACATCCATCAAGCTGTTAGCCCTCATCTCCATAGGGGAAACAGGCAGACGCAGGTGGGCGGGGACATGTAGGTGGGGCCACTTGCGGGTGGTGCATGTAGTATAGGGAAGCTTGCTTGCAACTTGTTTTCCCACTTCGTTTTTCTGTTCCTTGTACTGTTGAGTAGTGATATGAGAATGTGCTCTGTGTGAAGTGGCAGTCCCATTACGCTCATCAGTTGTGTTCTCTAATGTACCATACCTACGCATGGTACAAGTTATCAAGAAATGCAAACTTTAACCAAAGTAGATTCATTGATGAAGCCTTGACCCTTATCAATGTATTATATAGTTTCTGAGCAGTCAGTGTGGTTAGCAGTAAGTGCAGAATTGATTGGTAGCAAAATGACAAACCAGTAACCACAATCATGACTGAGGTGACTAGTTTCATTGACAACAAGGCTTCTCCACTCATCAGACGATGAGTCACCACCACTCCCTACCTCTTCTTTGCTACACAGTGTTGTGTGTACGTATCGCTGGCACACAGTGCTCCTTGTTATTCCCACCACAACCCCTCTCCCTCCCCCACTCCTCACAGTGACCTCAGCACCCACACTGCCCTGCTGGATGTGGTCATTGGCGCCTTCAGTTCCCCCACTGAGGAGATCCGAGCGGCTGCCTCTTATGCTCTGGGCAGCAGTGCAGGCAACCTGCAGCTGTACTTGCCAGTGATCCTGCAGGAGCTTGAGGCCAAGCCAAGGAGGCGGTACCTCCTGCTGCACTTGCTCAAGGAGGTGAGGGAGGGGAGGGTGGGGGTGGGCAGAGTGAAGGAAGAGGAGGGAGAGATGGAGAGGGTAGAATTTGTGCGGTATGATCCAAGGAAAAACATGAAATGAGGTCCACTTTACTGCTCCGTGGCATGCCAACCCCTCCACTGTACTCCCTCCTCCCTCTCTGTTTACCCCAAGGTCCTTGCCTGTCACTATGCCTCCCCAGAGGGTCTGTAGGCACTGAAGCCGTATGTCCCACAGATCTGGCCGGTCCTCTACGACCATTATGAGAGTTTGCAGCTAGGGACCAGGAAGGTAGTGGCCACGTGTGTGTGGGGAAACTGACTCAGCTGGACCCTGACACGCTGCTTCCTACGTAGCCTGAAGGTGAGAGGGGAAGGAGGGGAAGAGAGTAGAAGGGAGGGGAGTGGCAGGCCAAGTGTACATGGGAAGCATGGGCACTGTGTGGTGGGTGACTGGGGAGGTGAGACAATTCAGTGTTGTGGGTTGTACAGACGTTAACTCATACTGCAATGTATATGTGTGTGTGTGCCTAAGAATACGTAACAGATGTATGTACATACATGGCTACGTAGGTATATAGTTGTAGCATGCGTATACTCAACAGAGTGTTAATGAGTAGCCAGCAAGCCGCAGATGGTGTACACGTGTACAGATGAACTGTGTGTACATACGCATGTATACTGCTACACGTATAGTGTGTGTATGTACTGGCATAGTAGCACTTCTCACAGTGGTTGGGGGATATTCTTGCACTATTACGCAAATATACTTTTACATTTGTTTGCATGTTTGTACTATAGCTGTGGACCTTTTAAACACAAATGTGAATTCTGTGAAGTACATGCCCGCAGCTAATGCACACACACTCATGCATGTACACACCCTCACACTGTCACACACATGTGCACACAAGGCACACACACGTACATACATGCGCTGCTTTCTACAATGCCCCCTTCCTCCCCGCACGACAGAAGAACCTGACCAACCCTGCTGCCTACGTCCGCAGCACTGTGGTGACAGCGTTCAAGTACACCATCACAGACCAGCCCCAGCCGATATGATGTCCTGCTCAAGGCCTGCATCGGGGACTTCCTCAAGACCCTCGGAGACCCAGAACTGGTAGGGACCTCTGGTGACGTAAAATGTGTGTGAGTCACACTTTCTGTTTTGTGTGTAGATTTCCTATTCTGGATGCTGTTCCTGTACGTACTGTATATGTGCATCTGTTTAGACTTGTCATCAGTGGTTGATGTGTTGTTCCATTTGGGTGTGTGTGCTTGTCAGTTTGTCAAGGTGTGTCCTCCCCTTCCTCCTCAGAGTGTGAGGCGAGTGGCCCTTGTGGCATTTAACTCTGCTGCCCACAACAAGCCAGACCTCATTGCAGACCTCCTGGACAGCTTCCTGCCCATCCTGTACAGGGAGACCAAAGTCAGGGTGAGTGGTGTACACACACACACACACACACACACACACACGCGCGCGCGCAAATTGTTTGCAGTTTCCTGTACAAAAGCTGTATTGTAGAGCTGTTGTGAGTGTTCATTCTTGGACACTCCATTGTTTACCAAATGAGTCAGATAACACTTGCCCACTATATAGTGTACTTCTGTAGTGTAGTTTACTCTGGTATATGTTACTGACTTGTATTCCTTGAATTGAAGGAAACAATTGGAGTGTCCACTCGGAGTGCACAGTACAGTGGCTTCTCTGGTTTTGCAAGTACGTACATACATACGAAGTGCTTGCATGTACTTCCCTTCTACATATAGACACTCTGCACACCCTTCAGCACTCCTGCACTGCCTCACACAGTGTGTGCCCCTGCAGCTCCCACCTCATTGGCATGAAGTGAAGGTGCTTGCTGACTACTGAGACTGCTGTAGCTGAACATGTGTGTGCTGTGTATGTGAGGGAGGGCAGTGTTCAATACCGACTAACTAGTCATGACAAGACCTCGGTATTACTAAAGTAAATACCAACTAAAAACACTAATTAGCTGTTCGTTACTGTCTTATTAGTGCATTAATAAACAGCAAGCAAACAGCATGCATGCAGTCATACAAACAGCAACAGTATATGGTTTTAAAGTACAGTGGAGGCATATACGTAGGATTAATTCCCATCCTCCACAGCTTTTCCATTCTCTGCTACCTTATATCCAAAGTGCGTTGCTCTTCCCGATCACCTCAACTTCTGCTATCACGCCAAGTGCAAGAATACATTCAATTACCTCCGGCACCTCTCTTATATGTACTCTTGCCTCTGTACATTCACTTGTCTAATCCATTTAATTTGTACGTATTTGCATATGCGTGTGGAACATGGCTGACTTAATTAACAGCAGACACACAATAGCTGTCAAAGTCAACCTGCGGCTACATGGACATGGTTTGGGTGTGCTTTCTAGGATTGTGTATTATGTAGGTTGTAAGGGAAGTACATGTACATACTGTACATATGGCTATGTATGTGTATTAGTGCTTGTCAATTGAGTGCATGATGCCTTATCTCCCTCTCTTATTCTTGTACTGATGTGCTGTATGCTACTCTCTCCTTTGCTCCAGCTGGAGTCCATTCAGTAGCAGCTGGATGGACTGCATGAGCAGCTGAACACTCTCAGTGGACGGGACCACATGCAAGGGAGGAGTGTATACTTGTGTACTTTATAAAGCTACTGTAACAATGACTAACTAACTATGAGTGTATACAGTATATATACTTGTGTACATGCAGACTTTATATGTACTGTACGTAAGTGAGTGTTACTCTGTGAACCTACGTACGTGTGTATATATACGAAATATACATGTACAAATGTACACTGTATTATGTCTTGAATTAAAATTTGTTCACACAAAAAAATATTATATGCATGCATCACAAACACACTGCCACTGAACATCACGTACGAGGTGAAAACAATTAAAATGGAGCATCAGTGAAGTCAAACACAGACAATAGACTGCATATAGTACATGTGATCAAAAATAAATGTTAACAGATACAGTATATATATGACTACGCTATGAATTAATTTACATTGACAGTGTTAGTGCAGTGTTCATGTTCAGTGTCCTTTTCACTTAGTCAACTAGCTCCTCTGGTGCAAATGACAGTGTCACCTCTCTGAGAATTTATTCCTGAAGCCAGCTGAAGACGGCTGGCAAGCTTGGTCACTTCTCATATTCACATGCACTCGTGTGATCCCAGTTGAAACAGAATGGCATGCACATATCCTCTCATCATTTAAATTCCAGTGTAATGTATAAATAGTTAATAGTGATGTAAATTTGAATATGATGAGATGGCAACAGAGTTCAGAAGAAATGTGGGTTTTATATAGTCACACAAATTAAGCCCAGTTAGCGAGGAGTTATATTATTTAAATATAATGTGTGTGCGTATTAAAACTTTACCTAACAACAACAGTTAGTTCTGTATTTGACTGCAGTATCTCTCTCACTTTTTCTTCCAAATATTTTAGTACACCAGTGAATTCCACTTCCTTGAGTACTTTGTTCCTAACAAGCCCTGCAGCCAGGACTGTGCAACCTTTACCATCACCCGGAAGGCTGTACACCTCCACCTCCACCTTCACTACCTGGGCACAGGAGGCCGCCTCCTCCAGCTGTGCCCACTCCTCCTCACTGAACCTCCTCTGTAGGTACAAACCACAACACAGGGGTACTGGGGTGACACCTTACAAGAACAACAAACAGCACTACTGGTATGGCTTCAGGGGAGGTCCCTGATCATGATGGACACAAAATGGCTGTTCAACAGGCACACAAGATGGGTGGGTTACATGCACCCACTTTGGGTGAGGTCCACATGTGATGCCAACAATCAATGTGCACAATGAATGTGTGCAATCACAATGCAAAGTGTGCCAAACTCCACCTCTATAATTACCCTCGCTACTATAGCATCACTAGCATATTGGGGTCACCAGCAGTGTTCTCTCTAGGCTGTTTTTGGGGGGTGCTGCACCCCCTATTGTGCAACAAGTATTTCGAGTTAAAAAAACTCGTGGGGCTGCCGCCCCAACTCGAACTACTTGCTCTAGCTCTCAATTGCTGGTTAGGATAGTTGTGCACTAGGGCCATGTCATGAAAGTTTATTAGTGCATGCAATCAAATATATATACAAGCACACAGTACCAGCATTCACACATGCAGGTTTGCACAGGATTGGCACACTGTGCACAATTAAAACATGTTTAATTTGTTTGAACCTTAACAAAGTTTAATAGCTTCACCAACAGGCAGTGCAAACACACACGAGAAAAACACACGGGTCACAGAAGCATAAATGCGCCGTATCATGTTTTTGTCCTGGCAGAAGGCATTCGTTCGAGTGCAACACAGCGCGCCAGTGCTGAAGACGATTCCAGTGTGTGCCACGTATTCCTGCACTAGAGACAGTCGGATAGCCTTAGCGTAGACGATTCTCGGTCTTCGCAAAGCTTGTCGTTGCTCCTGTCAATCATCCTCGGCAGCGTGGTGAAGACCACTAGTCTACAAGTCACAGCGAAGACGATGACAACAATATTGTGCGCTCACCGAGTTCAGCGTCGCTCTTGTCCTGTGCCTAAGGCAGTAATTCGCGTAACATTGAGCTTTTATGCCGTAGAACACAATTCCGTAGGCAAGAACACAACCAACGGCGACCTGGGCGACGTTCGAAGTCTTTTCCGTGCCGTCTCCCCTTCACGAACGCTAAGAAAATGGCCGCCTATATAAATGCTTCTCCCGCCATACTTCGCCTGTACTTTCCATATAAATGTTAGTGTAACAATACAACCGTAGCTTCACGTATTATATATATACCAACATACATATATATATATTATATATCTTACCGTAACATGAAGCCATACAACAAAATCGCAAAATGAAAACAATATAGGGGCTGCCACAGGCAGCCCCTATAAAGAAGCCATGGGAAGGAGGGGGATATGAATGGCAATTGGGGAAACACCCTCACAGCTATGTATTGCACTTTACCTGTACACAAACTGCACAATGCTGTCTTCTACAACATGTGTACATGCACACACTACAACATGGTGACCTGTCTACTCCAGAGCTTGAACAATCAACTACTGACAACTACCAACTTTTGACACTAAAGCATTGCATCATCAGTCCTGTCAACACACACAAGTATTGTACTTACCCATGGTGGGTGCTTCACAGTGACATGTTCCAGAGGACAGTGTCTGTATCCCAGTGCCCGGAGCAGTGGCAGAGGGTTGATGGATGTGATGGTCAGTTTCCTCAGTTGACGCATTGCCCGACCACATGTGGCTACAGCTGAAGTAACCTCATCACTTACAGACACATCTAAGGAAGAAAACAGCATTAATTCCACAACTGCATTCACTTGCCCTTGAGGGGCTTCCAAACAGCAAGGACTGCTGCACATTCGCTCACACTTCACCACATGTACACCACTCCATTGAACTCTGCTTAGTGGAATGGGGTGAGTGTACTTTGTTGTGGACAAACACTCCATGCACTGCATCAACATCAAACTGTTGCTAAGCTGCAGTTGCAAGCCATACCACTTAACATGTACCCAAACGAGCAACACAGCAGACAATGATTATGTACACAACCAAAGCATTGAGGGGTAAGGGTGGCAAGGGGAGGGGCGGTGCTTCCAATCGGAGCACTAGCTGTTCTGTGAAGGGCTAGTCCTGGTGTCGGATTGGAACACGTGAAACACAAAACCAGCAACAAGGGAGAGGGGATGTGGTGGGCAAATGAGAAAGCAGTTATGGCAGACAAGGTGTACGATAGGTTGCTCTCGACTTCTCTACAGTGGTGAGATGTGAGCATTGACAACTAACACCCCCACACACTCCCTCGTTAAATTCACCACCCACCCACCCTCAGCTACACAGCAACACAGGCTGGGAAGGGACACACACTGACTGGATTCACCTTGCACCCTTCATGCACATTGACACAATGCCACTGGCAAATAGGAGCCTGACACAGTCTACACCACAATCATGTCTGAGCTACTGGCACAAGGACCAGTTTAAAACAGACTACAGACACCACCCAACTACACTCTGTTCACCTTGAGTAGATCCTGAAGCTACACACCGAGGTGTTATGTCACAATCTCTGCTACTGTGACATTAGGCAGAGGCACACCTTGAGGTCAATTATAGTCACTAGTTGGGTACCTGTCCTAAGGACAGGGCTGAGGGGGCGGGATGCCAACCCACTCTTACACTCCATGGGTGACCCAAAGTACATGTGCCTAGTTTGGCTGAGATTGGTTTTACAAACCAACTGGAAGACCAATTCACACTTCAAAGTTGGCCAAATCAGCACAATTTGAGTCACTACAAATGGCCCAACCCATACATGTACAGACCCTATAGTGCACGTACATGGTATAGTATAGTTACATGTAGGCATGTAGTGATAGGCTCACCTTGGACATATAGATCTGTTATTGATAAGTTATCTTTGGCACCCTGGAGAATGGGGAGTAGGATCCTGCTAGCACCCCCGTACAGCTTAAGAATCTGTCGCAGCTCAAGTCTCTTCAGGTGGCAGTGAGAAACCTTCTCTGTCAGCACAGTGCTGTCACCCACCACCTGCACACATAACATACAGTGACAACAGACAGAGAGTAGGATGGAGCATTCACACACTTGTTGTGTGGGTCAGAGTACACCAGTCGTGTTGACAGCAAGTCAAACAGAGCTATAGGTCTAGCTTGGACACTGACAAATGGCCATGATGTAATGAGATGCATCTCAAACTGATTCGCACATCCCCCCTCAGAGTGGGGAGTAAAGTGGCACATGTTATGCACTCAAACAACTCAAGTGTAGAAACTAGGAGCAGAAACAGGAGGAAAGCCACACAGCGTGTTCATGTGAACTGGCCCTTCAGAGTCCACACCTCACAACTACATACGTACGTACGTACATACGTACCAGGTGAACATGCACTACTTACTTTATCACGATAGAAGCCAAGAACCAACTCCTCCAATTGCAGGTCAAAGATCCTAGCCAGTGCCTCGTGAGTGCCACTATTGACCACTCTCAGGTCCAACTTCTTCAGTGACAAGGCAGCCTCACACAGTACCCTGGCATCTACGCGAATAGGGGAAGAGGAACAAGGGAGAATGGAGGAACACAAGAGACACATCTGGCAGCCACACAAAGGGATACAGGGGAGTTAAGAGACATGCAACACACACGACACACACCACACAAGTGACACATACTAGATACTAAAGAATGCGTACAATAAGTGGGTCACTTGTACATATACTTCACTGAAAGAGACAACAACTCATACAACATGGATGACACCAACAATCACTATGGTCCATTCACTCACCTTCAGTGGGGAAATGGGCCACAAGTAGTGACAGTGACTGCAAAAGAGGATTGCAACGTACAACAGAACATACATGATGGAAACTGGTGGGGAGTAAGAAGTACTGTGACATGTTTAGTTCAGTCAGGTGTTTGCACTTGGTGAGGCAGTGACTGATTGCCATGGTGTCAAAAGGAGTGAGGTACAAACCAAAGGTGAGATGGCTGTTCGACTGAGTGGCAATGCTCTGGGTGAGAGACTCATTTTGAGACTCAAACAAAGCATGAAACACATACAAAAGATAAGGATTGTCACTGTCACACTCTGATGGCAGGCCACCACCGCTGGTGGGAAGGATGGCCTCGCTGACAACTGGTGACTTGAGCTTTGTCAAACCGGCAAAAAACTTCAGGACAACGGCAAACTTGGGGTTGTGGTGGTTCTTCCTCCAGAAGGCGGCTTGTTCTGCCTCGGGCAACAGAGAAAGATGGTAGGCAGCAAACCATTCTTGTTTTGTGGTATGGCTGAAGGTCAGGGTGCTTGACAAACCATCCTGGTCGGGGTGCAAGTGGAGGAGGCCGGTAAAGGTAGAGTCATCCAGGGTCTCGTCATGCCTGACTGTGCCATGGAAGGCATCACGCACTTCTCCCTCTTGGAAGATATAATGAGGAGGTTCTTGGGTGAGACCATTGAAGGCGAGGTCACCGAGGGAGGACAACAGCTGTGCAACATCTGATGGGAGGTGAGTGAGGGAAGGGTCAACTCGGTAGGTGTTCTTCACTTTCTTCTTGTCTCGAGTAACTGTCCTGGCAATGGAGGACTTGTAGCACTCGGTCATGGTTGCAGGGAACACCGACCTGCCTGCAACTCCCATCTCATAGATGGAACAGAAGATCGCCAAGTTCATAGGAATGTAGGCTCCTCCCATGAGGTCTGGACGGGCCCTCAGATCACTCAGCATGGCTTCCCCCTTGCCTGGCTCTCTCTTGAAGAACTCCTTCACGTAGGACTCAACTGCTTCCTTGTCAAATCCGAGGATCTCGTAGAAGAGAGTGCTGTGTTGTTGCAGAAGGGGGCACCCACCAGGACGGGTGGACACAATGAAGTGGGCTTGGGGAAGTACACGGCCTTCCAAGAGGGCTCCTAGGAGGGATCCCTCAAGGCTGTCCATCAGGCTGCGCACCTCATCTGCTCCGTCAAAGATTATCAAAACATTCGCCCCCTCACACTCCAGCAGGGCTTCGGCTGAGGTAGAGCTCTTCTTCCCTCGGATGTAGTATTGCATCAGTTGCTCCAGACCAGCATCACTGTCGTTCTTCAGAGCTTCTGACACGGCCTTCTCACGGAGGGGGAAGTAAAGGACAAGGGAGAAGTCACTTGCTTCATCATCAGCCGCTCTTTGGCACAGGTGCTTGAGGAAGGTAGTCTTCCCCGTGCCGGGTTGACCGTAAATGATCCTGGTTTGATGCGATCCCTTGCGCAGGAAGTGACTGACTGTCACTTGTTCAGCTCCCTCTGACAGGCGTACGCCGCAGTCACAGAACCGCTTCAGGAACTCGCCCTGATCTGAATCTTCCTGCTTCTCTGGTTTAGGGGCATTCTGCAACACAGCTACTTTGGTGAACTGCAGTGTGCGTTGTCCTTCTCTAAGGGACAGCTGCTTGTATCTTCTATATACATGTTTCTGCACGTGTTGGAGTGGCTCTGGGAGGATGGGCGATGCCTCCACCTGCAGAGGGAGGGGAGGGTGAGAAGAGGTAAGTGTGCGGTTAAGGCCTGAGTAGTCAAAAAATGAGTCAAACTATTTGACAACACTGCGACTGCCTTTGTCATGATTAATGACATTTACCAGCGGGGTGTATCTGTAAATTAATTAAATAGGGTAGTCATGTGAGGTAGATCAGATACAGTAAGAGTGCGGGAATGAATCTACGCAAGACGAAACAAAATAGAATAAAATAATGCCTAAACAGAAATGGCCTACAAGGAGGGGGAAGTGAAAAGGGAAAGAAGACCATGCAATTCAGCTGCACTCCTAACCCCACCAAGCCCCTCTCAACAGGAAGACAGGTCCCATAACTCCATGCAGCTCTGCTTGACTGCATGAACTGAGTTGGTGTTTTCTCCTTTTTTTCCCTTTTCCTTTCTTTCTATCCCCCCCCCCCCCCCCCTTTACACTTACCCATTCTGGTTTTCATTTATTTAGTCTACTTCAAGTTGACATATGTAGATTTATTCCTGCGCTCTTACATGCTGTTGATTGTAGAAAGCAAGCAATCGTAGTGTTAAGTTGTATCTCATGTCTATCGCTATTTATACACACCCCACTTGTAAATGCCATTAATCACTGACGAAGCCAGCAGTAGTGTTGCTGAAACATTTGATTTATCTTTGATTGACCTGACTAGTGTTCTGGGCAAAGTTATCGAGAGGTAGAGTTACAGTGAGAGTGAACAGTGAGTGGCAGTCAGTGTGTGCTTATTTGCCAGCAATAACTCAATTTCAAGAGTATAAACAGATTGAACCATGCAGTGAAAAGACACAACAAGTGCCATCTCTCCTGGTGGGTGGAATGTGTGGACCCTGTCCACCACTTTCGATGGAGATCACACTCAGAAAAGTAAAACATGCAACAAGCTAATCACTAACATTTCAATACCTCCATGGATTCCACTACATATGTATTCTATAATATTATTGCATAAAATTGTGAAACTCTTCCGTCTATAAAAGGTCACTCCATGAATAAACAGAGCTCATATAGGGTAGTGGATGTATTGACCACAGACATACGGTCAATGTCCTGTGAAATTGGTGCCCTCATTGAAAATGTGGAAATGCTTTACCATCAGAAGTGCGTCACAATCTATCACCACATGTAGGTGTAAGACACTATGCGATATGCGTATATGCCATATACGCATGTCGCATACTCTCTTACATGCTCTTAGTAATTTTTATGTATAACCACATGGCTCACTGAAAATCCCTCCAGGTAAAGGCAGTGAGAGTGGGACAGCGAACAGGGGAGCAGTGAATCTATTTTGGTGTGACCCTTCTCACTAGCTCACTTGACACCTGTGTGTATCGGTTATTGTATGAGGTAGAGGTTGGGATGCGATTTATCACTCCAGACGAGAAGTGCCAAGGGTGACAAATTGCATCCCAATCAACACCAAATTCAATAGCCATCTTACACAACGTGGGTATGGGCATTTATTTTGAATAAAATGCGTAGGCTGCCACCAAATCCTATGCAGATAGAAGGCCCGACGCTGCCGGAACAGTTCCGAATTGCTCAAAAGGCAAAGCCGTCCAGTTGTTGTTCCTCTTAGTGTTGAAAAGAGCTTGGGCAACAAACATTGACTGGACATCATCACTTGTCATTCGAGGGCCACATCACTTCTTGTAGTCCTGTGACGCAGCTAACAACAGAGAGTCCTCTCCTCCTCCTGTTCTTCCAAAAATGCCTGAGACGCCTGCAACAGCAGTTCATATTCCCAATAGGTCGAGAAAGGATGGTCAAAGAACGATTCTTCAGCAGTTCAGGCGTTCGAAATTGAAGGAACCGCAGGAATGCAAAAGCTCACAGGATCTACTACATTCTTCCATTGTGGCAATGGCTGTGACAGGAGTTGTAAGTCATTGCTTTCAAGTACTCCAGAATCTCCAGAATCAGCAATTTAGAGCAGTTCCTGCCACTCCAGGCCTTCCATCTTCATAGTATTCGATGTGAGCATACAGAGCCTTGTTATCAACTTTCAAAGATTAGCTAAACAGAAGCGCTCTTACTTTTAGCTGGCAACTGCTATTGACATGACCACTTGATTAAAATTGTACCTTGTTTTCTCTCAATTCATTCAATTAAAGCAATAAGAGCCCACATTGACATAAGAGCCCCAGGTTGATGAATAACTTATCAGGTTGATGAATAACTTATCGACCTGTGTTCAGGTCAATATTTTTATCGACCCGGCCACATCAAAGGAAACGCTCATGCACAGTTGTGCAATGTACAACATTGTGCCCTGTTATATGTGTACTATAGTCCTGTAACACAGACCAACGACTGACAACAATGCTAAGAGAGAGGTATGGCTCATTCTGTTCACACATGTGTACATGCTCACTCCCACACACAACACATGCACCTGTCTCTGACAGCAGACCCTGCTCAACTCACCTCCTGAGAGACAGGGTCCTGAGCCTCCACACTTGGGCACTGTTGGATGCCTGCAATGAAAGGAGAGCACATGTATAGCATTTGTTGTAAATACAACAGCCACACCTAACTACTGTATTGCACAACATTTACATACACAGGTCAAAAATGTATGAAACAATGATTTAAATTTAAAATTAAATTTTGTGGGGAAATGTCTAGTTTTGCAGTTAAATAGCAACCTACCTTTGTATACAAGGGTGGCATTGAGAAATTAAAGGAAGTGCTTGGAGTACAGGCAGCGAACGACTTGAAAAAGAAACATGCTACGTACACCAATTCGGCATTCCCACCCGCACGCAACCCACACTCTCCAACAACACTACACAGACACAAGGTATGCCACTTGCTCTCTCACAAACAACATCTACCTGTCTCCAGTGCACTCTTCATCTCCTTCCCCACTTGATTCATCCGCGAGTTGCCGCGACAACCAATCATGATGTCACAGACTTGCAATAAAGTATCTTTTGTGGCCTTTCTCTTCAGGCAATGATGTAGGAACTGATTCTGCTCAACTCCACTTGGAGTCCTGGTGACCTCCTTCAAGTCCCCATCTGAGATAATGTCCTGGTCCTCAAGATCGTACACAATGGCATTAGCATCGACGTCCACAATGAAGTGCTGCCGGAACATGTCCAGAACTTGTTCAACTGTATCAATGGAAAGGGAAGAGTTGTGTCACACAAACTGCTAACATGGTAAGCTCACTGTAGGACCACCTCCCTCCACCGACTCCCAACAGGCGTGTGTGCACAGGCTAAGGCCCAGGCCATAAGATTTAGAGCAGTTTCGTAAGAGTTTGTTTGCTGACAGACGATAACCGCTTAGAGAAATGACAACACACTATCAGCTTCACTGCAAATGACTAGCAAACACATGAATGTGAGGTACGTGTGAGTGTGCAACCTTATGTGAGTGTGATGTGTGTCACTAGGTGCACTGGTCTTCAGGTCAAGCAGGGAATGTATCATTCACTTGTTACATGTCATTGCAGCTATCCACGTATAGCCCATAAGACAGGAGGTGTGCAGAGCAACTTGGGTAGATTTCCACTGGGTTCATGCCCACCGTTGTTCATCACCCAGTGACTGGCAAAACCCGCTTCTCTACACGCTGAGCTCCTACAAGACACGTGCGACAGTATCTCCTGCCACGCTTTATGCGCAACACACGATTTGCTGCCATTCTCCCGTCACCGTTATAGGTATACAAATCCACCGCCATAAATGAATAACCGATGACAATGAGACCTAAAGTGGTAACTGGCTAATTGGCTAGCTGCCAGTCAGCAGCAGGGAGCGGTGAGGGCTAGCTACGACTCCAAGCGCATGCAGCACACCTCCAGCCTGTCCCGACTCACCAGACATCCCACCATGTGGCCTTGTACTGTCTCTCGGTGATGGTCGGCCTTCCATTTGGCGAGCCATTGGGGGCATAACTATGTCAGGAGAGAGAACAGATGTCAGTGAATGACCTTACCAGGGTTGATGTAGATGCTTTATGTTGTAGAGTGTGCATGCCCTACTAACTCTAAGGGATGTCTGTTTGTGCTCTCTTAAACCCCATCCAGCTACCCAAATTCATCCTTCACTTGGACCAAAACATTCAAATAACACGATACAAGTGAGTCTACACAAACCAGCAGGGCATGAAGCACTCGCCTAGCTACCTACGTAGGTGATTGCCAAATCACATGTCCTGCGAATACACCCCCACCCCTAGTGGGACACGCTAAGCACACCAAACCCTAACCCTAGCCCTAACACTACAATGACTGTGTACACTGCATGGTATAGCCAAACAGAATACTAAAATGACTGTGTACACTGCATGGTGTAGCCAAACAAAATACTAAAATGACTGTGTACACTGCATGGTATAGCCAAACTAAGCTATAGTGACTACAGGGCCACTTGCCCTAATCAGTGTGCATTGGGGCTATAGATGGACGGTCCACAGAAGATCCAGAGTGAGTGAGTATGTGGAGTGAGGGAGGCGGTGTGTGGATTAAAGCAACAACGTCCACTTACCCTGAGGTGTGCCAACACCTGGACTGGGCTCTGGAGGAGGTTGCGCTGTTGGCTGGGGTCCACAGTCATCTTGTGGGCTATAGTTGGAGGCACTTCCTTCCTTCTTAGGTTTCTTGGCCAAGGGTGCTTCCATTGGTGTGTGAGAACGACTAACTATGTGGGAAGGGGGAGAAGATGTCAGTGGAGGACCTTTAGGATTGCGAATACACATACACACCTAGTACACACTCGCCCGAGCGCACTGATAGCCTATATACCCTACGTATATCTAGCTATGCTCGGTCCTGCCGTCCTCTCGGGGCGTAGCTAGAGGGAATAACAAGGACACAGCCACAAGTAACAGAGCAGCTTACTCACTCAGCGACGCTAGTAGAGCAGTAGAGCAGGGACGGCTAGCAGTGTGAAGGGTGCTGTAGCTAGACAAGGCCTTGAGCTCTCCACCTGTCAAGGGGGCGGTTCGCTGTGACTGCCTTCTTTGGCATTGGCATGGTGACTGGAGGGCCACGCCCTTAGTCTCGAACAAAATGGCGGTATGGCTACGCGAGACGAGATTCTCTCCTTCCTGATCTAGTCTCGGCGCTTGTTGGGACGGTCTAGCTGGCCAGACTACTTCCTGATCATGAAACTGTGGGATTGCGAAATCTTGTGCGCGAACAGGAGTTGTATATATTGTGGCTTACTGCTATGACTGTAGATGTGTGCTGTGAGTGCCGGTGAATGTGTCTGACACGTGTGAAGTGCATGTGTTACTGGACATGTGTTCCTTCACTGCCTGCCTGTCTTTGGCTGTCTGGTGGGGTCCCCAGTGGTATGCCCTCCCTGCAGTTTGGCCGCTGTTGTGTCAGAACTGACTGCAGATGTGTGGCTTTGGATTGTTGCTGCTGATCTGTCTGCTCTGCCCCACTTCCATGCTCGTACCAACTGTAGTGGTGGTGGTCTCTTCAACTGTAGCTAGGGCTGCAGAGGTCCACAGTTGGCCTGTCTGCCCTCCCTTCTGCAGGTGGAGCAGTCTTGCAGTGCTGGTGACACAGTAGCAGGTGGTCCTGTCTACAGCAGCCTCTCCTCGTTGGCCAGTGTAGTGGGCGGGTCCTGCTGCTGTCAGAGCCACACGGACCAGCCAGCCAGCACTACCAGGTGTGTGCTGCCAAGCCCCAGTTGTCCCTGGAGGTGGCCTCACCCGACTGTCCCTCTGTCTGTCAAAGTGAGTGTGTGGTGCTCTGTGGTGACTGGTGGTCAGAGGGCCGGAGAGGTGCATGGTGGTGTCCTTGCATTATTGTGTGCCATTACCTACGTATGCTGCTTTGTAAAGCCATTGTGAGTGCTCATCCTTGAAAGAGCCATTTTTATCGAGTGAATCAGAGGAGTTGTCACAATTTCTGTACTATAATTATTTAGTGTACGTTGGGTTATTTTCAACAACTTGTCATTTGATTGATTTTGTGACCGGAACAGCTCAGATAATTGCTCATATATACTGTTTTGTGCTGCTCACACACAATGTCAAATACACAGATTCTGTGCTGCGACTCCCTCCACACTTACATGACATCACATTTGTGTGTACATGGCCAGTTTGAATAGCTGTTGGAGTGACTATTGACATTCATACAAAGAAAAGCCAATAAGTTCCAGTGGATAGGCAGTTTCTTCACTTCCTAGAGAGACAGTTTATGTATTCATAACACAGTAATGGTGAGCTTAAGTGGGTCACCAGCAAGGATGCCGGGGAAGAGCACAATTAAAGTTGTGTGTGTATTATATGTAGGGCCATGGTGCAAGGTTTGCATGTGCTTTCTCGTCTGTTTGCACATCCACATGGTATCCGCAGTAGCTGTGTCAATTTGTATGTCAGTGATTGTGTGTTGTTTAGTTCCTAAAGTGGCGTGCACACAGAGCATTGCATTTCACTTCCATTTTCTATATGTACTTATAAGTTGCCTGCCTAGTGTTTGGCCCTGTACTGCCTGAGTGTGTTGTCCTATGCAAGTGAGACATCTCCAGTGCTCCTGCATGTGTAGGTGCACTTTGTTACATGTGTGGCCCGAGGGTGGGGCTCTGGCACCATTACCTTTTCCATTCACTCCACCACATTGTGTCTAGGGATTGACTTTCATGCGGGCTGGCATCTTGTGACTGTGGTGAGTACGTAGTTGGTTGGTGCTTGTAGTCCTTCGGTTCTGTTTCAGTGTGTGCCATGTCATTAATGAATCATTACAGTATAATGTATTTTACGATGGGTCGTTGTTCCTGCCCCTATGTAGGATTGCTTGGTGCCAAGTTTGTTCTTTAGTCTGTTTAGTCTCACCTTTTTCAAAGCGTTGGTCGGCTTATTGTCTGTCTGTCAATGGACTTTCTAAGCAATCTAGCTTAGCGAGACTACTCATTGTTGCCCTGTGTGCGTAGGTAGCATTCATGCACAAAGCCAATTCTGCATGTGGGTGTGGAAGTTGGTACTGTAACAAGTGCAGCAGTCACCCTGACATCTGATCTGACACCTCACAGCACCAACCTTGTGACCTGACGTGATGTCCTCTAAACCCTTCCCTGACTAGAGTCACGTTTGTGCCCCCTCACCTCAGTGCCTCATGGTCTGTATCAGTCTAGCATGCTAGCCCCTCTCCACCCCCAGCCCTTACAGTGCAGAGGTGAAGAGGCCTCTGCCTTCTGCAGTGTGAGCACCTGGTCATGGGGAGGGGCTAGCATGCTTGACTACAGCTCTATGTAAAGAAGAGATTGGATTGCCGTGTGTAGTGTCGTGTAAAGAAAGAGGTTGAAGTGTCATGTTGTAGTTGTCCCTGTCTGAATTGGAGTTGAATGTTGTTGAGCAGTTGTGACAGTTGTAGATTGCTTTTCAGCACTGAACTCAACACATGTGACGTCTAGGTGATAATTCATGCGATGCCTCATATAATTCATGCGATGCCTCATGATGGCACGAATGTGCCTAGTGCCGTAGCAAGCAGTCTGGCTTTGGCCTGACCACTTTTTGTCCAGGAACTCATTTTTCAAATGTTTGTTGGACAATTTGCCCACACTTCAATTTAGAGGGGTCTAACCACAATCAAACATTACAGCATTGCCTGCACACGTACGTACGTACGTATGTGATCATATTGCAATCATATTGCAACGACTTGCTATAGGCACTGCTGCCTGTGACAGTGTGACAGGTGACTGTCAGTGACATCCTTTGGTGTCAGGAGATTCTGTGACTCATGTGACTCTGGAGCAGACAACCTCACCACAGGTGAGTTTGACCCCAGTGGGTGTGTCCCAGATGGCAGCATGCCCCACCCACTCCAGTGACCACTCTCCTCTTGCAAGGTGAGCACTGCATATTCGGTCTACCTCACCAGTGAGCATGTGATGTGTGTCCCATGAGCAGTGGCTTTACAGTATACAGTAATGAGTATACAGATTTATACACTACACTCAGTTTCAGTTTGGCATAGAGACAGGCTAGGAGAGGTGACAGTCAGTGGCCTTGATGAGGCCCTGCTCTGTTTATCACCTGTTGTCAGTGCAATGTTATTCACGAGGGGTCACTGCAGTGATTGTCAGAGCATGTTTGTTAGTAATGCCATCACATGATGTAACAAACCAATCACATACCTTTCCTTCATGACAGCTATCATGCCAATGCTGGATGCAGTGTTAGCTGCAGTGTTTTGTCTAGGCTGTTACGGTGCACCCACTATTGTGCAAATGCCCCCTATGGTTTAGAGACTGCTGCACCCCACAGCAATGCCCTCTCTCTCTCCCCACCTTCATTACTTCCGTCTTTGACCAATTCATTTTCATTTCCCACTTTGTCAACGCCTCATCCAATTTCTTCAAATTCACTTGCAGGGACTCTCCACAGTCTGCCACCAACACCATGTCGTCAGCAAAAAGTAGAACATCAACAGTTTCATTCCCCAGTCTCACACCTTCCTTGAAACCCTCTAGATCTCTTGCCTCCTTCACAATATTGTCAGTGCAACGTTATTCTCGAGGGGCCACCTGATTGTCAAAGCGTGTTTGTTAGTAATGCCATCACATGATGTAACAAACCAATCACATACCTTTCCTTCATGACAGCTATCCCAAGTCCTGCATGCAGTGTTAGCTGCAGTGTTCTCTCTAGGCTGTTACAGGGGGGGTTGGGTGCACCCACTATTGTGCTAATGCCCCCAATGTTTTAGAGACCGCTGCACCCTCCTCCTCCTCCTCCTCCCTATAAAATGATGTCAATCATGGCAAACACAGCTGATCTAAACAAACACACTAGGCCTATGTACATAAATAGCTACATTTAGGCGTATGCTTGTATGCAGCAAAGTTTGCGGCTGTTGTGCTGTTTAGCAATCTATAATTCACCGCTGTCTTTTCAGTAAACGTTAACATTATACCTCGGGTCACATGACCACTGAACATTCAGCGATTGACTAGTGACGAGGAATACTTGTCGCCAACTTGGGTAAAGATTATTTGTATGTTGGTACTTTTTGAGTCAATTTTGAAATTTGCTTAACTTGTGCCCGCTAAATTATACAATCATAGTTTAGTTCTATTGTGTTTTAAGGATTCAAATATTACAAGGTTTCTGAATTTCCTACCCACCAGATGTGTGTAGGACATAAGTTTGCTAAACTCATAGTACCATGTTAACAATAGCCTTCATTAAGGTATGCAATGCACCAATTGACCCAATTATCCCGTTAGTAGGGATGTCATCTATCTATGTATGTCTATGGTTTTCCCAGGACACTGAGAAGCTCCGTGTGGAGTTCACTCGTAAAGAGCTCTTCTAGTTTCTCCAGTTAGGGCAAATGAGAGCAGACTTAGTGTTTACGTGTGTGTGTGTGTGTGTGTGTGTGTGTGTGTGTGTGTGTGTGTGTGTGTGTGTGTGTGTGTGTGTGTGTGTGTGTGTGTGTGTGTGTGTGTGTGTGTGTGTGTGTGTGTGTGTGTGTGTGTGTGTGTGTGTGTGTGTGTGTGTGTGTGTGTGTGTGTGTGTGTGTGTGTGTGTGTGTGTGTGTGTGTTACATGGTGCTGGTTAAGGGGGCCACAGATTAAGGTAGTGCAGATGGGGGCAGTATGGAGGTGTGCTGAACGAAATGTGGAGAGGTTGAGGTAGTGACATGTGGCCACTTGTGACCGTGTACGTATATAATGAAGGTCTAAAGATGAGAGTTACAGGTGGAGAGCATAGAGAGTGGCATTGTCTGGTATGGCATGTGTAGGTATACGTACGTATGCATTTATGTATGTATTTGAAATGTGCAATTGGATGGAGAGACTGGGTGAAGCAACGTAAAAGGTCAATTGAGTGCATGATGCCTTATCTCCCTCTCTTATTCTTGTACTGATGTGCTGTATGCTACTCTCTCCTTTGCACCAACTGGAGTCCATTCAGGAGCAGCTGGATGGACTGCATGAGCAGCTGAACACTCTCAGTGGACGGGACCACATGCAAGAGAGGAGTGTGTACGTACTTGTGTACTTACAGACTTTATAAAGCTAACAATCCTCTATGAGTGTATATAGATATGTAGGTGTGTACCTGCACACTTTATACGCTAACAATACTCTGTGATCCTTAGGATGTGTAATCGAGCATTATTTTGTATACATGTATGTACAGTGTATTATGTAAAATATTTGTTCACGTGCATACATCACATACCACATACCATACTACATATAAAGTATACTGCCACTGGACATTGCGAGGTGAAAACAAAATTGAACATCAATGGAATCAAATGTAGACAATATAATACAGTACACTGACATGGCGCATAGATCACATACATAAAAGTTAAAAGTTACCAGATACACATGCTTAATTAATTCACATTGACACTAGTTAGTTGCTACTACCTCATGGCTTCACAACGACAGTAGTTAGTGCAGTGTTCATGCTCAGTGTCCTTTTCACTGAGTCAACTAGCTTGCGTGGTACACATGATAGTGTCACCTCTCTTAGAACTTTATTCTTCCTGAAGCCAGCAGCCAGGACACAGCTAGCTCGGTCACTGAAAGACACATTCACCTCCACCTTCACTACCTGGGCACAGGAGGCTGCCTCCTCCAGCTGTGCCCACTCCTCCTCACTGAACTCCTCCTGTAGGTACAAACCACAACACAGGGGTACTGAGGTGACACCTTACAAGAACAGCAAACACTGCACTACTGGTATGGCTTCAGGGGGGTCCTTGATGGACACAAAATGGCTGTTCAACAGGCACACGAGATGGGTGCGTTACATGCACCCACTTTGGGTGAGGTCCACATCTACACACACATGTGATGCCAACAATCAATGTGCACAATGAATGTGTGCAATCACAATGTAAAGTACACCAAACCCCATCTCTATAATTACCCTTGCTACTATAGCACCACTAGCATATTGGGGTCACCAGCTGTGACAAACAGTCCTGCCCACTAACCTCTGGCACTGTGTCATCAGTCTTGTCCTTCCCGCTCCCACAGGACACAGTCTTCAAGTGGACAGAGTGCAGGTCATATAAAACAGAGGTCACTTGACCCACACACCTACAACTACCCACACTACCTCCTCCTGGCCTGCATGTACTGACAACTACTGACCACACACCACCACTACTTACACACACACACGCAGCATTACAATACGTACACTAGGTGAATGCACAACAGTATGGAGTGAGCCCGACCTATATATAGCTAGTGTGAGGTGTGCAGTGAGTGTATCTGATGAGTGGGTGATGAGGGGAAAGAGACACATGGAGGCGAGTATGAAACATGCCCCCAAGGCGTTCGCTATTAGCTAACCATGGATATAGCAATCTTTGTTGTGTGAATTGTGATATTCGTCCACTTTTGGGGCAATTCCTTTACTTTACCAATAGCTGCAGACCACATGGATACCAGCGACACTGCCAGCACCATGCCCCCATGGCCCTACAACTATCACCAGTGGCTGCCAGCATCATTGCCAGCTGTGGCCTCATCACAAGCACCAGCTGTAGCACCATCACCAGCAATGTCATCAACAACTGGTACACAAATGGAGTTGTGCCAAACACTTTGAGCACTCCACGGCATCCCACAATGTACATCTCCCTCTCTCACACACCACACACACTGCTGGGTGCCCTGAGCCTCAGAAGATACTCATACACACATGCGCGCACACGCACACATGTACGTGCACACGCCTATCAACCCTATGTATGAGCAGCATGATTTACGTACGTATATAGGTGTCTATAAGTACAGCTAGTAGTTTACCCTATATATATATCCACTGCATACCCTCCCCTCATGTCTGTCTGTCTGCCAACACATACTGTATACATACAAGTGTACATACAGTACACACATATCCACAACAGCTGTGTAGTGGTAGCAATACCAACACAAACTGTGAAGTCTGTGATCAGAGGACCACAGAGTAGCTTGAGTGTGAATCAGGAGTAGACAAAAGACAATTCATGAACTGACATGTGTACATGCACACTCTACAACATGGTGACCTGTCTACTCCAGAGCTTGGACCAAACAACTACTGACAACTAACAACTTTTGACACTAAAGCATTGCATCATCAGTCCTGTCAACACACACAAGTATACTGAACGTACCCATGATGGGTCCGTCACGGTGACATGATCCAGAGGACAGCCTCTGTCTCCCAGTGCCCGGAGCAGTGGCAGAGGGTTGATGTATGTGATGGACAGTTTCCTCAGTTGACGCATTGCCCGACCACACGTGGCCACAGCTGAAGCAACCTCACCACTACCGGACCAATCTAAGGAAGAAAACAGCATTAATTCCACAACTGCATTCAGTTGCCCTTGAGGGGCTTCCCAAACAGCAAGGACTGCTGCACATTCACTCACACTTCACCACATGTACACCACTCCATTGAACTCTGCTCAGTGGAATGGGGTGAGTGTACTTTGTTGTGATGAACACTCCATGCACTGCATCAACATCAAACTGTTGCTAAGCTGCAGTTACAAAACATACCACTTAACATGGACCCAAACGAACAACACAGCAGACACTGATTATGTACACAACCAAAGCATTTTGAAGGGCAAGGGTGGCAAGGGGAGGGGCGGTGCTTCTAATCGGAGCACTAGCTGTTCTGTGAAGGGCTAGTCCTGGTGTCAGATTGGGACACATGAAACACATAACCAGCAACAGGGAGAGGGGATGCAGTGGGCAAATGAGAAAGTAGTTATGGCGGACAAGGTGTACAATAGGTTGCTCTCAACTTCTCTACAGTGGTGAGATGTGAGCATGGACAACCAACACCCCACACACTCCCTCGTTACATTCACCACCCACCCACCCTCAGCTACACAGCAACACAGGCTGGGAAGGGACACACACTGACTGGACTCACCTTGCACCCTTCATGCACATTGACACAATGCCACTGGCAAATAGGAGCCTGACACAGTCTACGCCACAATCATGTCTGAGCTACTGGCACAAGGACCAGTTTAAACAGACTACAGACACCACCCAACTACACTCTGTTCACCTTGAGTGGATCCTGAAGCTACACACAGAGGTGTTATGTCACAGTCTCTGCTATTGTGACATTAGGCAGAGGCACACCTTGAGGTCAATTATAGTCACTAGTTGGGTACCTGTCCTAAGGACAGGGCTGAGGAGGCGGGATGCCAACCCACTCTTACACTCCATGGGTGACCCAAAGTACATGTGCCAAGTTTGGCTGAGATTGGTTTTACAAACCAACTGGAAGACCAATTCACACTTCAAAGTTGGCCAAATCAGCACAATGTGAGTCCCTACAAATGGCCCAACCCATACATGTACAGACCCTATAGTGCACGTACATGGTATAGTATAGTTACATGTAGGCATGTAGTGATAGGCTCACCTTTGACATCAAGATCTGTTGTTGATAAGTTATCTTTGGCACCACTCAGCTCAAGTCTCTTCAGGTGGCAGTGAGATACCTTCTCTGTCAGCACAGTGCTGTCACCCACCAGCTGCACACATAACATACAGTGACAACAGACAGAGAGTAGGATGGAGCATTCACACACTTGTTGTGTGGGTCAGAGTACACCAGTCGTGTTGACAGCAAGTCAAACAGAGCTATAGGTCTAGCTTGGACACTGACAAATGGCCATGATGTAATGAGATGCATCTCAAACTGATTCGCACATCCCCCCTCAGAGTGGGGAGTAAAGTGGTACATGTTATGCACTCAAACAACTCAAGTGTAGAAAGTAGCAGCAGAAATAGGAGGAAGCCACACAGTGTGTTCATGTGAACTGGTCCTTCAGAGTCCACACCTCACAACTACATACGTACTTACATCAGAGCGGAGGGTAAGATCCAACTCCTCCAAAGTTTGGAGTTGAAAGAACCCTGACAGTGCCTCGTGAGTGCGACTATTCAACACACTCAGGTCCAACTTCTTCAGTGACAAGGCAGCCTCACACAGCGCCCTGGCATCTACGTGAATAGGGGAAGAGGAACAAGGGAGAATGGAGGAACACAAGAGACACATCTGGCAGCCACACAAAGGGATACAGGGGAGTTAAGAGACATACAACACACACCACACACACCACACAAGTGACACATACTAGATACTAAAGAATGCGTACAATAAGTGGGTCACTTGTACATATACTTCACTGAAAGAGACAGCAACTGAAGGGGCACACATGCACAACCCTCATACAACATGGATGACACCAACAATCACTGTGGTCCATTCACTCACCTTCAGTGGAGAACTGGTCCACCTGTAGTGACAGTGACTGCAAAAGAGGGTTGGACCGTACAACAGAAAATACATGATGGAAACTGGTGGGGGATAAGAAGTGTGACATGTCTAGTTCAGTCAGGTGTTTGCACTTGGTGAGGCAGTGACTGAATGCCATGGTGTCAAAAGGAGTGAGGTACAAATCAAAGGCGAGATGGCTGTTCAACTGAGTGGCAATGCTCTGGGTGAGAGACTCATTCTGAGACTCAAACAAAGCATGAAACACATACAAAAGATAAGGATTGCGAGTGTCACACATCGATGGCAGGCCACCACCGCTGGTGGGAAGGATGGCCTTGCTGACAACTGGTGACTTGAACTTTGTCAAACCGGCAAAGAACTTCAGGACAACGGCAAACTTGGGGTTGTTGCGGTTCTTCCTCCAGAAGGCAGCTTGTTCTGCCTCGGGCGACAGCGAAAGATGGTAGGCGGCAAAGTACTCTTGTTTTGTGGTATGGCTAAAGCTCAGAGTGCTGTGTGTTGAGTAACCAGGTTCCTCAGCAGCGTACAAGTGAAGTAGGCCACAGAAGTACTCATCCAGTGATGTATTGCGTGGGATCGAGTAGATGTCACGCACATCAGCTGCTTGGAAGATGTAGTCAGGAGGTTCACGATTCAGACCAGTGTAGGCGAGGTGACCGAGGGTGGACAACAGGGGCTTCACTTCGGATGGGATGACTTCATAAGTTGGATTCTTCTTCTCTCGTTTCTCTCGAGTAACTGTCCTGGCAATGGAGGACTTGTAGCACTCGGTCATGGTTGCAGGGAACGATGACCTGCCAGCAACTCCGCTCTCATAGATAGAACAGAAGATCAGCAAATTCATTGGTACATAAACTCCTCCCATGAGGTCTGGACGGGCCCTCAGATCTCTCAGCATGGCTTCCCCCTTGCCTGGCTCACTCTTGAAGAACTCCTTCACGTAGGACTCCACTGCTTTCTTATCAAATCCGAGGATCTCATAGAAGAGAGTGCTGTGTTGTTGCAGCAGGGGACACCCACCGGGACGGGTGGACACAATGAAGTGGGCTTGGGGAAGTACGCGGCCTTCCAAGAGGGCTCCTAGGAGGGATCCATCACAGCTATCCATCAGGCCACGCACCTCATCTGCTCCGTCAAAGATGATCAACACATTCGCCCCCTCACACTCCAGCAGGGCTTCAGCTGAGGCAGAGCTGTTCTTCTTGACTGGGATGTAGTATCGGAGAAGTTGCTCCAGACCAGTTTCATAATCGTTGCTGTCATCCTTTAGAGCTTCTGACACGGCTTTATTACGCAGGGGGAAGTAAAGGACGAGGGAGAAGTCACTTGCTCCATCATCGGGCACTCTTTGGCACAGGTGCTTGAGGAAAGTGGTTTTCCCCGTGCCGGGTTGCCCGTAAATGACCCTGGTTTGATGAGATCCTTTGCGAAGGAAGTGACTGACTGTCACTTGTTCAGCTCCCTCTGACAGGCGTACGCCGCAGTCACGGAACCGCTTCAGGAACTCGCCTTGATCTGCATCTCCCTGTGTTCTTGGTTTAGGGGCATTTTGCAACACAGCTACTTTGGTGAATTCTGTGTTCCCTCGGCAGCCACTGAATTCTGGCCTCTGGTACCTACTAACTGCACAAGTCCTTGTGTACCTGAGTGGCTCTGGGAGTTTGCCAGAATACATCTTCACCTACAGGGGAAAGGGAGGGGAAGTGAAAAATGACAGTGATTATATATTATATATGTGAGCGTCGCCAGTAGAAATTGCAGATTAGCGCATATCCCCGTTATTGGAAAATGGCGTCCGTAAATTGGCCACATTGGAGTGAAAAGAGGCACTCAACAATATAGCAACAGACTTTAGGTAGTTTCAAAGAAGTAGTGCGTGCCTTTCACATTATTTGAATTGTAGAATGACCAGAATGCATGCTGTAGCTGCCTAGAGGCATGGCACGTTAGCCTCTTGTAGCCAAGTCCAGGCAACGGCAGTGAGAGTGGGACAGTGGAGAGGTCGGAATCTACTTTGGTGACCCTTCTCACTAGCTCAGTTGGAACCTGTGCATTGTACAACATTGTGCCTCGTGTACATAATTATGTGTACTCCTGTAATACAGACCAACGACTGACAACAATGCTAAGAGAGAAGAATGAGCATATTCTGTTCACACGTGTGTACATGCTCACTCTCAGACACAACACATGCAACTGTCTCTGCCAGCAGACCCCATCCAACTCACCTCCCGAGAGACAGGGTGCTGAGCCTCCACACCTGGGCACTGTTGGATGCCTGCAATGAAAGGAGAGCATTGCCACATGTATAGCATCTGTTGTAAATGCATTGCAACAGCCCGCCTAACTACTGTATTGCACACTATACTTATACAGCAAACTTGAAAGTTTTAAAATTGGCATAATGAAAAGCTCTAATCCCATTTCCTCCCCTATCCAGAAATGTTTCCACTTTTGTGGTTAAACAGCAAGCTACACTCGTATACAAGGGGCGGAAATGTGAAATTGATTAAAATACTTGGACAGTCATCAAACACTTTGGAAGAGAAATCTGCTACAGTAGCTATTACACTAGTAATCAGACCTTCTCCACCCGCATGCACCCCACACCCTCCAACAACACTACACATATCGTTTGTTACTTGTAAACACATTGCAACAGCCACACCTAACTACTGTCTAGAGCAAGACTTGTACAGGAACAAGTATTTCGAGTTAAAAAACTCGTGGGGCACCGATGGGGCACCCCAAACTCGAACTACTTGCTAGTAATAGTGCCCACATTTGTCATGCCATATAGCATCACTCTAAATCCTAGAATGACCCCGGATGCACCACACAGTGGTTTGCATGAATGCATCAGGGTTTATTAGGTGGCAATTGCATGGGAAGTTGCATTAATTAGCTAAGTGTTTGGATGATTTGCACAGGAGAGAGCCCTGCAGTTACACAGCTTAATGTACTCCGATACCTAATTGTTCTAATCCAGCTAGCTATAGTTAGTCTTCGTATTATATACGTGCAGTACAATGCGAGAGCGTTCATAAAATGGCCGTTCAGCCTCGGTAGCATTTGGAGCTGTAAACTGCAAGTAAGATTTATTTAAGCTTCTAAGCAACATCAGTCTTCTTAAAACTATTCGTGAACAACTTTCGTTCGTTTGGTAAAGGAAGACATGATAACAAAGACGATTTCTAACCGGGTGAACAAAAGGCTCCAGGGCGGCCATTTTGTTACGGCACCTCTTCTTTTTACGGCTGTTTCTTCTTGAAAACGTCCTGCGCAGGCTTGGCGATGGCTTAGTATCATAAAGACGTATTCTTGAATACTTCTAATTCGATCAAATGGTTGCGCAAATGAAGATAAAGCGAGTAAAAGCTTGGTAAATTCAAGGAAACCTGAGCGCCGCCATTTTGTGACAGATATATACGAACATGAAGCCATACAAAAACCTAAATCTGAAAACAATATAGGAAGGCGTCCAAAAAACTTGCAAGTCTTATATACAATTAGAAATTTTGTAAAAATGTTCTAGTTTTGTAGCTGAATAGCAAGCTACACTCATATACAAGGGTGGTGTTGAGAAATTGACTGAGTGCTTGTAGGATAGCCAACAAACCAATAGTAGTTTAGTACACCAATCTGACCTTCCCCACCCGCATGCAACCCACACCCTCCAGCAACACTAGACAGACACAAGGTATGGCACTTGCTCTCTCACAAACAACATCTACCTGTCTCCAGTGCACTCTTCATCTCCTTCCCCACTTGATTCATCCGTGAGTTGCCGCGACAACCAATCATGAAGTCACAAACTTTCAATAAAGTATCTTTGGTGGCCTTTCTCTTCAGGCAATGATGTAGGAACTGATTCTGCTCAACTCCACTTGGAGTCCTAGTGACCTCCTTCAAGTCCCCGTCTGAGATAATGTCCTGGTCCTTAAGATCGTACACAATGGCATTAGCATCGACGTCTGTAATGAAACGCTGCCGAAACATGTCCAGAACTTGTTCAACTGTATCAATGAAAAGGGAAGGGTTGTGTCACAAAAACTGCTAACATGGTACACTCACTGTAGGACCACCTCCCTCCACCTACTCCCAACAGGTGTGTGTACACAGGCTAAGTCCCAGGCCATATAGGATGTAGGGCAGTTTCGTAAGAGTTTGTTTGCTGACAGACGTTAACCGCGTTAGAGAAATGACAGGCTGAACACACTATCAGCTTCACTGCACATGACTAGCAAACACTTGAATGTCAGGTACGTGTGAGTGTGTAACCTTATGTGAGTGTGGTGTGTGTCACTGGGTGCAATGATCTTCAGGTCAAGCAGGGAATGTATCATTCACTTGTTACATGTCATTGTAGCTATCCACGTATAGCCCATAGGACAGGAGGTGTGCGTAGCAACATGGGGTAGATTTCCACTGGGTTCATGCCCACCGCTGAGATCTGAAGGGGAAACTGGCTAATTAGCTAGCTGCCAGTCAGCAGCAGGGAGCGGTGAGGGCTAGCTACGACTTCAAGCACATGCAGCACACCTCCAGTCTGTCCCGACTCACCAGACATCCCACCATGTGGCCTTGAATGGTCTCTTGGTAATGATTCACCTTCCATTTGGCGAGCCATTGGGGGACCAACTGTGTGAAAAGGGAGACGGATGTCAGTGGATGACCTTTTAGGAACAAAACACTCCACACCATGGTACAAATCTCTTCAACTCCACCCCCACCCACCCCCCACCCGCAGTGCAACACACTACATGCACATTACAACACACACTCGCCCGAGCCCACTGATGAGGTAGTGTGTGGAGTGAAGCAGTAACTTTCACTTACCCTGAGGTGTGTCTGGACTAGGCTCTGGAGGAGGTTGGGCTATTGATTGGGGCTTGCAGACATCTTGTGGGTGTGGGTCCACACTGTGTGATTCATCTCTGGTTCCATTCCCTTCCTTGGTTGGGCTGGAGCTCTTTTTCCGATTCTTGCTGCACCCCCCTCCCATTGGTGTCTGAGCACGACTATGGGCACCTGAGGAGGGGAAGGGGACAGATGTCAGTGGAGGACGATTCACTTAGTCACTCATGTGCATGAACAACTGAAAGCAGTGCATCCTCAGGACAATCCCACTCCTGAAGTAGCAGTTAGCTAGCTACGTACGTAGCTATGTACCTATGGATCTGAAATAAGACATGCATGTAGAACCTAGTTTATTCCTCCTCGGGTAGCTAGGCTCTTGTGAAACCGTAACTTCAGGATTAACGTGGATAGCTACTAAAGAACAAGGGTTCGTTCTCTTCATACCCACTAGCTAGTCACCTAGCTGTGGCTAAGCACCCCACCTAGCTCTACCTGCGTACGTAGGCGACCTCACTGCCCTGCGAACGCACACCTGCCCTAGAGGACCACGCTACACGCACACTACGAATGTGTGTAATGATCGGAGAACACACACTCGCCTGAGCCTGCCCTACCCTACGTCGATCCTACCACAGATAGCACGTAGTATAGAATATGTATGATCGGTCCTGCCGTCCTCTCGGAGCGTCGTAGAGAGAACAACAAGGACACAGCCTACCTCACACACGAGTAACAGACTAGCTTACTCACGCAGCGACGTTAGTGGTGCGGAGGAGCGGGGACGGCTAGCAGTGTGAAGTGTGCTGTAGCTAGACAAGGCCTTGAGCTCTCCTCTCTAGGGGGGCGGTTCACTGACTGTCTTCTTTGGCATTGGCATGGTGACCGGAGGGCCACGCCCTTAGTCTGGAACAAAATGGCGGTCTGGCTACGCGAGACGAGATTCCCCTTCCTGTAAGATCATGAATCTTGTGGGATTGTACAATCTTGTGTGGGAACAGGAGTTGTTGTATACATTGTGGCTTACTGCTATGACTGCAGATGTGATGCTGTTAGTGCCGGTGAATGTGTCTGACACGTGTGAAGTGCATGTGTTGACTGGACACGTGTTCCTTCACTGCCTGTCCCTGGCTTTCTGGTGGGGTCCCCAGTGGTGTGCCCTCCCTGCAGTTTGTCCGCTGTGTCAGAACTGACTGTGTGTGTTTGGATTGTTGCTGCTGAGCTGTCTGCTCTGCCCCACTTCCATGCTCGTACCAACTGTAGTGGTGATGGGTTCTCCAACTGTAGCTAGGGCTGCAGAGGTCCACGGTTGGCCTGTCTGCCCTCCCTTCTGCAGACGGAGCAGTGCTTGCAGTGCTGGGGACACAGTAGCAGGTGGTCCTGTCTACAGCAGCCTCTCCTCGTTGGCCACTGTGGTGGGCGGGTCCTGCTGCTGTCAATGCATTGTGTCTAGGGATTGACTTTCATGTGGGCTGGCAACTTGTGACTGTGGTGGGTACGTAGTTGGTTGGTGCTTGTATTACTTCGGTTCTGTTTCAGTGTGTGCCATGTCATTAGTGAATCATTCCAGTATAATGTATTTTACGATGGGTCGTTCCTGCCCCTATGTAGGATTGCTTGGTGCCAAGTTTGTTCTTATTGGTGGCAAGTGTGTTTTTCAAAGCGTTGGTCGGCTTATTATCTGTCTGTCAATGGACTTTCTAAGCGATCTAGCTTAGCGAGACTACTCATTGTTGCCCTGTGTGCGTAGGTAGCATTCATAAACAAAGCCGACTCTGCATGTGAGAGTGGAAGTTGGTACTGTAACAAGTGCAGCAGTCACCCTGACATCTGATCTGACACCTCAGAACACCAACCTTGTGACCTGATGTGATGTCCTCTAAACCCTTCCCTGACTAGAGTCACGTTTGTGCCCCCTCACCTCAGTGCCTCATGGTCTGTCTCAGTCTAGCATGCTAGCCCCTCTTCACAGTGCAGTGTCTACCTCTGTCATCCTATGCAAGTGAGACAACTCCAGTGCTCCTGCATGTGTAGGTGCACTTTGTTACATGTGTGGCCCGAGGGTGGGGCTCTGGCACCGTTACCTTTTCCATTCACTCCAGTCAGAGCAACAGCACAGGACAGACTGAGAGTGTGTTACTGTACATACGTACATTCAAACTACCAAAGTGTGTAGTGTATAAATCTGTATATACTAGTACAGCCACTGCTCATGGGACACACATCACCTCTTCTGCAGTGTGAGCACCTGGTTGTGGGGAGGGGCTAGCATGCTTGACTACAGCTCTATGTAAAGAAGAGGTTGAAGTGCCGTGTGTAGTGTCATGTTGTAGTTGTCCCTGTCTGAATTGGAGTTGAATGTTGTTGAGCAGTTGTGACAGTTGTAGATTGCTTTTCAGCACTGAACCCAACACATGTGACGTCTGTCTAGGTGATAATTCATGCGATGCCTCATATAATTCATGCGATGCCTCATGATGGCACGAATGTGCCTAGTGCCGTAGCAAGCAGTCTGGCCTTGGCCTGACCACGTTTTGTCCAGGAACTCATTTGCAAAAGTTTTTTGGACAATTTGCCCACACTTCAATTTAGAGGGGTCTAAGCACAATCAAACATTACAGCATTGCCTACACACGTACGTACATACGTATGTGATCATATTGCAATCATATTGCAACGACTTGCTATAGTCACTGCTGCCTGTGACAGTGTGACAGGTGACTGTCAGTGACATCCTTTGGTGTCAGGAGATTCTGTGACTCATGTGACTCTAGAGCAGACAACCTCGCCACCAGTGGGTATGACCCCAGTGGGTGTGTCCCAGATGGCAGTGTGCCCCACCCACTCCAGTGACCACTCTCCTCTTGCAAGGTGAGCACTGCATGTTCGGTCTACCTCACCAGTGAGCATGTGATGTGTGTCCCATGAGCAGTGGCTTTACAGTATACAGTAATGAGTATACAGATTTATACACTACACTCAGTTTCAGTTTGGCATAGAGACAGGAGAGGTGACAGTCAGTGGCCTTGATGAGGCCCTGCTCTGTTTATTACCTGTTGTCAGTGCAATGTTATTCACGAGGGGTCACTGCAGTGATTGTCAGAGCATGTTTGTTAGTAATGCCATCACATGATGTAACAAACCAATCACATACCTTTCCTTCATGACAGCTATCATGCCAATGCTGGATGCAGTGTTAGCTGCAGTGTTTTGTCTAGGCTGTTACGGTGCACCCACTATTGTGCAAATGCCCCCTATGGTTTAGAGACTGCTGCACCCCACAGCAATGCCCTCTCTCTCTCCCCACCTTCATTACTTCCGTCTTTGACCAATTCATTTTCATTTCCCACTTTGTCAACGCCTCATCCAATTTCTTCAAATTCACTTGCAGGGACTCTCCACAGTCTGCCACCAACACCATGTCGTCAACAAAAAGTAGAACATCAACAGTTTCATTCCCCAGTCTCACACCTTCCTTGAAACCCTCTAGAACTCTTGCCTCCTTCACAATATTGTCAGTGCAACGTTATTCTTGAGGGGCCACCTGATTGTCAAAGCGTGTTTGTTAGTAATGCCATCACATGATGTAACAAACCAATCACATACCTTTCCTTCATGACAGCTATCCCAAGTCCTGCATGCAGTGTTAGCTGCAGTGTTCTCTCTAGGCTGTTACAGGGGGGGTTGGGTGCACCCACTATTGTGCTAATGCCTCCAATGTTTTAGAGACCGCTGCACCCTCCTCCTCCTCCTCCTCCCTATAAAATGATGTCAATCATGGCAAACACAGCTGATCTAAACATACACACTAGGCCTATGTACATAAATAGCTACTTAGGCGTATGCATGTATGCAGCAAAGTTTGCGGCTGTTGTGGTGTTTAGCAATCTATAATTCACCGCTGTCTTTTCAGTAAACGTTAACATTATACCTCGGGTCACATGACCACTGAACATTCAGCGATTGACTAGTGACGAGGAATACTTGTCGCCAACTTGGGTAAAGATTATTTGTATGTTGGTACTTTTTGAGTCAATTTTGAAATTTGCTTAACTTGTGCCCGCTAAATTATACAATCATAGTTTAGTTCTGTTGTGTTTTAAGGATTCAAATATTACAAGGTTTCTGAATTTCCTACCCACCAAATGTGTGTAGGACATAAGCTTGCTAAACTCATAGTACCATGTTAACAATAGCCTTCATTAAGGTATGCAATGCACCAATTGACCCAATTATCCCGTTAGTAGGGATGTCATCTATCTATGTATGTCTATGGATTTCCCAGGACACTGAGAAGCTCCGTGTGGAGTTCACTCGTAAAGAGCTCTTCTAGTTTCTCCAGTTAGGGCAAATGAGAACAGACTTAGTGTTTACGTGTGTGTGTGTGTGTGTGTGTGTGTGTGTGTGTGTGTGCGTGTGTGTGTGTGCGTGTGTGTGTGTTACATGGTGCTGGTTAAGGGGGCCACAGATTAAGGTAGTGCAGATGGGGGCAGTATGGAGGTGTGCTGAACGAAATGTGGAGAGGTTGAGGTAGTGACATGTGGCCACTTGTGACCGTGTATATAGAAGGTCTGAGGATGAGAGTTACAGGTGGAGAGCATAGAGAGTGGCATTGTCTGGTATGGCATGTGTAGGTATATGTATGTATGCATTTATGTATGTATTTGAAATGTGCAATTGGATGGAGAGACTGGGTGCAGCAACGTAAAAGGTCAGTTGAGTGCATGATGCCTTATCCCCCTCTCTTATTCTTGTACTGATGTGCTGTATGCTACTCTCTCCTTTGCTCCAGCTGGAGTCCATTCAGAAGCAGCTGGATGGACTGCATGAGCAGCTGAACACTCTCAGTGGACGGGACCACATGCAAGAGAGGAGTGTGTACGTACTTGTGTACTTACAGACTTTATAAAGCTAACAATCCTCTATGAGTGTATATAGATATGTAGGTGTGTACCTGCACACTTTATACGCTAACAATACTCTGTGAACCTTAGGATGTGTAATCGAGCATTATTTTGTATACATGTATGTACAGTGTATTATGTAAAATATTTGTTCACGTGCATACTGTACATCTATACTCTACATACTACATACCATACTACATATAAAGTATACTGCCACTGGACATTGCGAGGTGAAAACAAAATTGAACATCAATGGAATCAAATGTAGACAATATAATACAGTACACTGACATGGCGCATAGATCACATACATAAAAGTTAAAAGTTACCAGATACACATGCTTAATTAATTCACATTGACACTAGTTAGTTGCTACTACCTCATGGCTTCACAACGACAGTAGTTAGTGCAGTGTTCATGCTAAGTGTCCTTTCCACTGAGTCAAATAGCTCCTCTGGTACACATGATAGTGTCACCTCTCTTAGAACTTTATTCTTCCTGAAGCCAGCAGCCAGGACACAGCTAGCTCGGTCACTGAAAAACACATTCACCTCCACCTTCACTACCTGTGCACAGGAGGCCGCCTCCTCCAGCTGTGCCCACTCCTCCTCACTGAACTCCCACTGTAGGTACAAACCACAACACAGGGGTACTGAGGTGACACCTTACAAGAACAACAAACACTGCACTACTGGTATGGCTTCAGGGGGGGTCCTTGATGGACACAAAATGGCTATTCAACAGGCACACGAGATGGGTGGGTTACATGCACCCACTTTGGGTGAGGTCCACATCTACACACACATGTGATGCCGACAATCAATGTGCACAATGAATGTGTGCAATCACAATGTAAAGTACACCAAACCCCATCTCTATAATTACCCTTGCTACTATAGCATCATTAGCATACGTATTGGGGTCACCAGCTGTGACAAACAGTCCTGCCCACTAAGCTCTAGCACTGTGTCATCAGTCCTGTCCTTCCTGCTCCCACAGGACACACAGTCTTCAAGTGGACAGAGTGCAGGTCATATAAAACAGAGGTCACTTGACCCACGCACCTACAACTACCCACACTACCTCCTCCTGGCCTGCATGTACTGACAACTACTGACCACACACCACCACTACTTACACACACACACACAGCATTACAATACGTACACTAGGTGAATGCACGACAGTATGGAGTGAGCCCGACCTATATATAGCTAGTGTGAGGTGTGCAGTGAGTGTGTCTGATGAGTGGGTGATGAGGGGAAAGAGACACATGGAGGCGAGTATGAAACATGCCCCCAAGGCGTTCGCTATTAGCTAACCATGGATATAGCAATCTTTGTTGTGTGAATTGTGATCAGCTGCAGATCACATGGATACCAGCGACACTGCCAGCACCATGCCCCCATGGCCCTACAACTATCACCAGTGGCTGCCAGCATCATTGCCAGCTGTGGCCTCATCACAAGCACCAGCTGTAGCACCATCACCAGCAATGTCATCAACAACTGATAAACAAATGGAGTTGGGCCAGACACTTTGAGCACTCCACGGCATCCCACAATGTACATCTCCCTCTCTCACACACCACACACACTGCTGGGTGCCCTGAGCCTCAGAAGATACTCATACACACATGCGCGCACACGCACACATGTACGTGCACACGCCTATCAACCCTATGTATGAGCAGCATGATTTACGCACGTATATAGGTGTCTATAAGTACAGCTAGTAGGCTACCCTATATACAGTATATATCCACTGCATACCCTACCCTCATGTCTGTATGTCTGCCAACACATACTGTATACGTACAAGTGTACATACAGTACACACACATCCACAACAGCTGTGTAGTGGTGGCAATACCAACACAAACTGTGAAGTCTGTGATCAGAGGACCACAGAGTAGCTTGAGTGGGAATCAGGAGTAGGCAAAGACAATTAATGAACTGACAGCCAATAACAGTAAACCACAAATTTCACTGTCATTGTACCATTGCTCTTTATGTACTATGCCCAGTGTACACACATGTACTGACATGTAGACACACAATGAGACCTGAACATGCACACTTGGACAAGGGAAGGGCACACATGTCCATGAAAAAGAAGCCACAGGAAGGAGGGGATAGGAATGGCAATTGGGGAAACACCCTCACAGCTATGTATTGCACTTCACCTGTACACAAACTGCACAATGCTGTCTCCTACAACATGTGTACATGCACACTCTACAAATGGTGACCTGTCTACTCCAGAGCTTGGACCAATCAACTACTGACAACTACCAACTTCTGACACTAAAGCATTGCATCATCAGTCCTGTCAACACACACAAGTACTGTACATACCAATGTCCATGGTGGGCTCTCCACTGTGACATGTTCCAGAGGACAGTCTCTGTCTCCCAGTGCCTGGAGTAGTGGCAGTGGGTTGATGGATGTGATGGACAGTTTCCTCAGTTGACGCATTGCCTGACCACATGTGGCCACAGCTAAAGCAACTTCATCACTTCCAGACCCACTTTCAGACACCAGTGAACCTAAGGAAGAAAACAGCATTAATTGCACAACTGCATTCAGTTGCCCTTGAGGGGCTTCCCAAACAGCAAGACTGCTGCACATTCACTCACACTTCACCACATGTACACCACTCCATTGAACTCTGCTCAGTGGAATGGGGTGAGTGTACATTGTTGTGACAAACACTCCATGCACTGCCTCAACATCAAACTGTTGCTAAGCTGCAGTTACAAACCATACCACTTAACATGTACCCAAACGAACAACACAGCAGACACTGATTATGTACACAAACAAAGCATTTTGAGGGGCAAGGGTGGCAAGGGGAGGGGCGGTGCTTCCAAATTGAGCACTAGCTGTTCTGTGAAGGGCTAGTCCTGGTGTCGGATTGCGGCACGTGTAACACATAACCAGCAACAAGGGAGAGGGGGTGTGGTGGGCAAATGAGAAAGCAGTTATGGCAGACAAGGTGAACATAGGTTGCTCTCAACTTCTCTACAGTGGTGAGATGTGAGCATTGACAACCAACACCCCCACACACTCCCTCGTTACATTCACCACCCACCCTCCCTCAGCTACACAGCAACACAGGCTGGGAAGGGACACACATTGACTGGATTCAATTCACACTTCAAAGTTGGCCAAGTCAGCACAATGTGAGTCCCTACAAATGGCCCAACCCATACATGTACAGACTCTATAGTGCACGTACATGGTATAGTATAGTTACATGTAGGCATGTAGTGATAGGCTCACCTGCGACATCAAGATCTGTTATTGCAAAATTATCTTTGGCACAACTCAGAATGGGGAGTAGGTTCCTGGGTAACATTCGCAGCTCAAGTCTCTTCAGGTGGCAGTGAGCAACCTTCTCTGTCAGCACAGTGCTGTCACCCACCGGCTGCACACATAACATACAGTGACAACAGAGAGAGAGTAGGATGGAGCATTCATACACTTGTTGTGTGGGTCAGAGTACACCAGTCGTGTTGACAGCAAGTCAAACAGAGCTATAGGTCTAGCTTGGACATTGACAAATGGCCATGATGTAATGAGATGCATCTCAAACTGATTCGCACATCCCCCTAAGAGTGGGGAGTAAAGTGGCACATGTTATGCACTCAGACAACTCAAGTGTAGAAAGAAGCAGCAGAAATAGGAGGAAAGCCACACAGTGTGTTCATGTGAACTGGTCCTTCAGAGTCCACACCTCACAACTACATAAGTACTTACATCAGAGAGGAGGGTAAGAACCAACTCCTCCAAAGTTTGGAGGTCTAAGATCCTAGCCACTGCCTCGTGAGTGCCACTATTGACCACTGTCAGCTCCAACTTCTTCAGTGACAAGGCAGCCTCACACAGTGCCCTGGCATCTACGCGAATAGGGGAAGAGGAACAAGGGAGAATGGAGGAACACAAGAGACACATCTGGCAGCCACACAAAGGGATACAGGGGAGTTAAGAGACATGCAACACACACCACACACACCACAAGTGACACATACTAGATACTAAAGAATGCATACAATAAGTGGGTCACTTGTACATATACTTCACTGAAAGAGACAACTGAAGGGGCACACATGCACAACCCTCATACAACATGGATGACACCAACAATCAGTGTGGTCCATTCACTCACCTTCAGTGGAGAACTGGTCCACACCTAGTGACAGTGACTGCAAAAGAGGATTGCAACGTACAACAGAACATACATGATGGAAACTGGTGGGGGATAAGGAGTACATAAAGGAGTTCACTAATGCTGACGTGCACATGTCTAGTTCAGTCAGGTGTTTGCACTTGGTGAGGCAGTGACTGATTGCCATGGTGTCAAAAGGAGTGAGGTACAAATCAAAGGTGAGATGGCCGTTCAACTGAGTGGCAATGCTCTGGGTGAGAGACTCATTTTGAGACTCAAACAAAGCATGAAACACATACAAAAGATAAGGATTGTTAGTGTCACACTTTGATGGCAGGCCACCACCGCTGGTGGGAAGGATGGCCTCGCTGACAACTGGTGACTTGAGCTTTGTCAAACCGGCAAAAAACTTCAGGACAACGGCAAACTTGGGGTTGTGGTGGTTCTTCCTCCAGAAGGTGGCTTGTTCTGCCTCAGGCAACAGAGAAAGATGGTAGGCAGCAAACCATTCTTGTTTTGTGGTATGGCTGAAGGTCAGGGTGCTTGACAAACCATCCTGGTCGGGGTGCAAGTGGAGGAGGCCGGCAAAGGTAGAGTCATCCAGGGTCTCGTCATGCCTGACTGTGCCATGGAAGGCATCACGCACTTCTCCCTCTTGGAAGATATAATGAGGAGGTTCTTGGGTGAGACCATTGAAGGCGAGGTCACCGAGGGAGGACAACAGCTGTGCAACATCTGATGGGAGGTGAGTGAGGGAAGGGTCAACTCGGTAGGTGTTCTTCACTTTCTTCTTGTCTCGAGTAACTGTCCTGGCAATGGAGGACTTGTAGCACTCGGTCATGGTTGCAGGGAACAACGACCTGCCTGCAACTCCCATCTCATAGATGGAACAGAAGATCGCCAAGTTCATAGGAATGTAGGCTCCTCCCATGAGGTCTGGACGGGCCCTCAGATCACTCAGCATGGCTTCCCCCTTGCCTGGCTCTCTCTTGAAGAACTCCTTCACGTAGGATTCAACTGCTTTCTTGTCAAATCCGAGGATCTCGTAGAAGAGAGTGCTGTGTTGTTGCAGCAGGGGGCACCCACCGGGACGGGTGGACACAATGAAGTGAGCTTGGGGAAGTACACGGCATTCCAAGAGGGCTCCTAGGAGGGATCCCTCAAGGCTGTCCATCAGGCCACGCACCTCATCTGCTCCGTCAAAGATCATCAAAACATTCGCCCCCTCACACTCCAGCAGGGCTACGGCTGAGGCAGAGCTCTTTTTCCCTCGGATGTAGTATTGCATTAGTTGCTCCAGACCAGCATCACTGTCATTCTTCAGAGCTTCTGACACGGCCTTCTCACGGAGGGGGAAGTAAAGGACGAGGGAGAAGTCACTTGCTTCATCATCGGCCGCTCTTTGGCACAGGTGCTTGAGGAAGGTTGTCTTACCCGTGCCAGGTTGCCCGTAAATGACCCTGGTTTGATGAGATCCCTTGTGAAGGAAGTGACTGACTGTCACTTCTTCAGCTCCCTCTGACAGGCGTACGCCACAGTCACGGAACCGCTTCAGGAACTCGCCCTGATCTGCATCTCCCTGCTTCTTTGGTTTAGGGGCATTCTGCAACACAGCTACTTTGGTGAACTGCAGTGTGCGTTGTCCTTCTCTAAGGGACAGCTGCTTGTATCTGCTGTATACAATTTTCTGCACGTGTTGGAGTGGCTCTGGGAGGATGGGAGATGCCTCCACCTGCAGAGGGAGGGGAGGGTGAGAAGAGGTAAGTGTGCGGTTAAGGCCTGAGTAGTCAGTGAAAAATGAGTCAAACTATTTGACAACACTGCGACTGCCATTGCCATGATTAATGACATTTACAAGGGGGGTGTATCTGTAAATTAATTAAATAGGTTAGTCATGCGAGGTAGATCAGATACAGTAAGAGTGCGGGAATGAATCTACGCAAGACGAAACAAAATAGAATAAAAATAATGCCTAAACAGAAATGGCCTACAAGGAGCGGGAAGTGAAAAAGGAAAGAAGACCATGCAATTTAGCTGCACACCTAACCCCAGCAAGCCCCTCTCAACAGGAAGACGGGTCCCATGACTCTATGCAGCTCTGCTTGACTGCATGAACTGATGATCAACAGTGATAATGAGCATTCATGTAGCAAAAGGTACAATAATTGCAGTGGTACAACGTTTCGACCATGAAGGTCTTCGTCAGGTACAAAACTCATTATCATTGACTGCATGAACTGAGTTGGTGTTTTCTCCTTTTTTCCTTTTCCTTTCTTTCTAACCCCCCCCCCCCCCTTTACACTTACCCATTCTGGTTTTCATTATTTAGTCTACTTTAGTTCTTTCTTCAAGTTGACATATGTAGATTTATTCCTGCGCTCTTACATGCTGTTGATTGTAGAAGGCAAGCAATCGCAGTGTTAAGTTGCATCTCATGTCTATCGCTATTTATACACCCCCCACTTGTAAATGCCATTAATCACTGACGAAGCCAGCCGTAGTGTTGCTGAAACGTTTGATTTACCTTTGATTGACCTGACTAGTGTTCTGGGCAAAGTTATCGAGAGGTAGAGTTACAGTGAGAGTGAACAGTGGGTGGCAGTCGGTGTGTGCTTATTTGCCAGCAATAACTCAATTTCAAGAGTATAAACAGATTGAACCATGCAGTGAAAAGACACAACGAGTGCCCTCTCTCCTGGTGTGTGGAATGTGTGGACCCTGTCCACCACTTTCGGTGGAGATCACACTCAGAAAAGTAAAACATGCAACAAGCTAATCACTAACATTTCAATACCTCCATGGATCCCACTACATATGTATTCTATAATATTATTGCATAAAATTGAGAAACTCTTCCATCTATAAAAGGTCACTCCATGAATAAACAGAGCTCATATAGGGTAGTTGATGTATTGACGACAGACACACGGTCAATGTCCTGTGAAATTGGTGCCTTCATTGAAAATGTGGAAAGGAAATGTTTTACCATCAGAAGTGCGTCACAATCTATCACCACATGTAGGTGTAAGACACTATGCGATATGCGTATATGCCATATACGCATATCGCGTACTCTCTTACATGCTCTTAGTAATTTTTATGTATAACCACATGGCTCACTGAAAATTCTTCCAGGTAAAGGCAGTGAGAGTGGGACAGCGAACAGGGGGGAGCAGTGAATCTATTTTGGTGTGACCCTTCTCACTAGCTCAGTTGACACCTGTGTGTGTATAGGTTATTGAATGAGGTAGAGGTTGGGATGTGATTTATCACCCCAGACGAGAAGTGCCAAGGGTGACAAAAATTGCATCCCAATCAACACCAAACTCAATAGTCATTTTACACAACGTGGGTATGGGCATTTATTTTGAATGGAATGCACAGGTTCACACCAAATCCTATGCAGATGGAAGGCCTGACGCTGCCAGAACAGCTCCGAATTGCTCAAAAGGCAAAGCCGTCCAGTTGTTGTTTCTCTTAGTGTTGAAAGGAGCTTGGGCAACAAACATTGACTGGACATCATCACTGGTCATTAGCAGGTCACATCGCTTCTTGTAGTCCTGCGACGCAGCTAACAACAGAGAGTCCAATAAGATCCCACATTGCCATAAGAGCCTTAGGTTGATGAATAACGTATCAGGTTGATGACTAACTTATCAACCTGTGTTCAGGTCAATATTTTTATCGACCCGGCCACATCAAAGGAAACGCTCATGCACAGTTGTGTAATGTCAACATTGTGCCCTGTATACATATGTGAACTTTAGTCCTGCAACACAGACCAACGACTGACAATGCTGCTAAGGGAGAGGAATGGCTCATTCTGTTCACACGTGTGTACATGCTCACTCCCACACACAACACATGCACCTGTCTCTGACAGCAGACCCCGCTCAACTTACCTCCTGAGAGACAGGGTCCTGAGCCTCCACACTTGGGCACTGTTGGATGCCTGCAATAAAAGGAGAGCATTGCCACATGTATAGCATCTGTTGTAAATACAATGCAACAGCCCACCTAACTACTGTATTGCACACTACTTATACAGCAAACTTGAAAGTCTTAAAATTGGCATAATGAAAAACTCAAATCCCCTTTCCTTCCCTATCCAGAAATGTTTCCACTTTTGTGGTTAAACAGCAAGCTACACTCGTATACAAGGGCGGAAATGTGAAATTGATTAAAATACTTGGACAGCCAGAGAACACTTTGGAAGAGAAACCTGCTATGGTAGCTATTACACCAATAATCCAACCTTCCCCACCCGCATTCAACCGACACCCTTCAACAACACTACACATATTGTTTGTTACTTGTAAACACATTGCAACAGCCACACCTAACTACTGTCAAGCGCAAGACTTGTACAGGAAAAAACTTGGAAATATTGACAATTGGAAATTTGTAAAAATGTTCTAGTTTTCTAGTTGAATAGCAAGCTACACTCATATACAAGGGTGGTGTTGAGAAATTGACTGAAGCGCTGGTAGGACAGCCAGTGAACCAATGGTAGCTATTACAATTACAATTATTTAATATTCCCCACCCGCATGCAACCCACACCCTCCAACAACACTAGACAGACACAAGGTATGCCACTTGCTCTCTCACAAACAACATCTACGTACCTGTCTTCAGTGCACTCTTCATCTCCTTCCCCACTTGATTCATTCTTGGGTTGCCGTGACAACCAATCATGATTTCACAAACTTGCAATAAAGTATCTTTGGTGGCCTTTCTCTTCAGGCAATGATGTAGGAACTGATTCTGCTCAACTCCACTTGGAGTCCTGGTGACCTCCTTCAAGTCCCCATCTGAGATAATGTCCTGGTGCTCAAGATTGTACACAATGGCATTAGCATCGACGTCTGCAATGAAACACTGCCGGAACATGTCCAGAACTTGTTCAACTGTATCAATTGAAAGGGAAGGGTTGTGTCACACAAACTGCTAACATGGTACACTCACTGTAGGACCACCTCCCTCCACCTACTACCAACAGGTGTGTGTGTGTGTGTGTGTGTGTGTGTGTGTGTGTATGTGTGTGTGTGTGTGTGTGTGTGTGTGTGTGTGTGTGTGTGTGTATGTTAGGGAATGACAGACAATGCACGTGACTAGCAAGTGTGAAAGTGTGAAAGTGTGGTACGTATGTACAACCATATGTGAGTGTGATGTGCGTCACATCATTAGGTGCACTGATCTTCAGAGCAATCAGAAAAATTGTTACATGTCATTGTAGCTAGCTATTCACGTACACGTAGCTCCACTGTCCACCGTTGTTCATCACCCAGTGACTGTCAGGATTCACGTATCTACATGCTGAGCTCCTACCAACAAGACACATTTCACTGCCCATCAACTGCCATTCCCGCCTCGATTTAGACTCAACGCATCATTTGATTGTTCCCATTTTCCCTTCGCCGCCGTGGGTACAAACCGGCATAGAATTTGTATACTACAAGCTGATTCCTGCGCCATACATGAACAACTTACGGGAAAGAGACCTGAAGTGGTAACTGGCTAATTAGCTAGCTGCCAGTCAGCAGCAGGGAGCGGTGTGGGCTAGCTACGACTCCAAGTGCATGTAGCACACCTCCAGTCTGTCCCGACTCACCAGACATCCCACCATGTGGCCTCGAACTGCCTCTTAGTTCACCTTCCATTTGGCGAGCCATTGGGGGACCAACTGTGTGAAAAGGGAGTGAGAACAGATGTCAGTGGATGACCTTCTTGGAACAGAACATTCCACACCATGGTGCAAATCTCTTCAACTCCACCCCCCACCCAGTGCCACACACTACACGCACACTACAACATGTACACACTCGCCCGAGCCCACTGATGAGGTAGTGTGTGGAGCTTACCCTGAGGTGTGTCTGGACTAGGCTCTGGAGGAGGTTGAGCTATTGATTGGGGCTTGCAGACATCTTGTGGGAGTGGGTCCACACTGTGTGACTCATCTTTGGTTCCATTCCCTTCCTTGGTTGGGCTGGAGCTCTTGCTGAACCACTCTCCCATTACTGTGTGAGCACGACTAGCTATGTGAGAAGGGGACGGATGTCGGTGGAGGACCTTGTACAAAGTCACTCGTGTGCATGGACAACTCAAAGCAGTGCAATCTCATGACAACCTCACTCCTGAAAAGTAGCATTCACCTAGCCACGGATCTTGAAAATGACACGCATACAGACCCAGTTCATTCCTCCCCGGATATAGACTCTACTGAAACCGTAACTTCAGGATGGACGTGGATAGCTACTAAGGAACAAGGGTATGGTCTCTCATTTACGTTAGCTAAGCGCTCGACCACCTAGTTCTACCACCTACGTAGCTAGCCGATTGCCGACTCACAGCTGCCCTGCGAACACACACCTGCCCCTAGACGAGCACCCTATGGGCACACTATATGCGAATGCGTATAATGATTGGAAAACACACTCGCCTTCCTAGTGCACTGACTGACTACCCTATACGTCTATCTATGATCGGTCCTGCCGTCCTCTTGGAGCGTAGAGGGAACAACAAAGACACAGCCTACCTCACACACGAGTAACAGACTAGCTTACTCACGCAGCGACGCTAGTAGAGCAGGGGAGCAGGGCTGGAGGGGCTGACAGAATCTCGTTTGACTCGATCGTCGTCCGCTGACTCGTGACCACTGGCATTCAAACAATGGGCACGCCCACCAATCTGGCGCGCAAGTGAGAGAGAGAAATGGCGTCTCTCCAGCGGCACTCTCTCTTCGGTGAGATCTCCGGCACGTTGGCCAGCGCTCACTGCAGCTGATGGCTCCATTTGGTGTGTGCTGTTTTGTGACATTGTGGCTTTGTGTCTCTTACTGCTGAGGGACTGACTGCAGATGTGGTGTTGTGAGTGCCAGTGAGCGTGTCTGACCCGTGTTACATGTGTTAGCTACTGGACACGTGTTCCTTCACTGCCCGTCCCTGGCTGTCTGGTGGGGTCCCCACTGGTGCGCCCTCCCTGCAGTTTGGCTGCTGCTGTGTCAGAACTGACTGCAGATGTGTGGCTTTGGATTGTTGCTGCTGATCTGTCTGCTCTGCCCCACTTCCATACTCGCACCAACTGTAGTGGTGGTGGGCTCTTCAACTGTAGCTAGGGCTGCAGAGGTCCACAGTTGCCCTGTCTGCCCTTCCCTTCTACTCCCTAAAATGTGTAAATACTGAAAGTAACTAACTAAATCGAACCGAAATACCTCCCACCCCTATACATGCAGTGTACGTATCACACGTCTGTTCCCCTGCCACTTCCTCTCACTTGGGCTGGCCACACTTGTGCTGTACATCTGTCTAGCACACACACACACACACACACACAACCTCACTTGGCTTTCCCTCTGTCTGTCAAAGTGAGTGTGGGGTGCTCCGAGGTGACTGGTGGTCAGAGGCCCTGGAGAGGTGTGTGGTGGTGTCCTTGCATTATTGTGTGCCGTTACCTACGTATGCTGCTTTGTAAAGCCATTGTGAGTGCTCACCCTGCTGACTCCCTCCACACTTGCATTACATCACATTTGTGTGTACATGGCCAGTTTGTATAGCTGTTGGAGTGACTATTGACATTCATACAAAGAAAGGCCAATAAGTTCCAGTGGATAGGCAGTTTCTTCACTTCCTAGAGAGACAGTTTATGTATTCATAACACAGTAATGGTAAGCTAAAGTGTGCCACCAGCAAGGATGCCGGGGAAGAGCGCAATTAAAGTTGTGTGCGTATTATATGTAGGGCCATGGTACAAGGTTTGCATGTGTTTTCTCGTCTGTTTGCATATCCACATTGTATCCACAGTAGCTAGCTTTGTCAATTTGTATGTCAGTGATTGTGTGTTGTTTAGTTCCTAAAGTGGCATGCACACGGAGCATTGCATTTCACTTCCATTTTCTATATGTACTTATAAGTTGCCTGCCTAGTGTTTGGCCCCGTACTGCCTGTGTCATCCTATGCAAGTGAGACAACTCCAGTGCTCCTGCATGTGTAGGTGCACTTTGTTACATGTGTGGCCCGAGGGTGGGGCTCCGGCACCATTACCTTTTCCATTCACTCCACCACATTGTGTCTAGGGGTTGACTTTCATGCGGGCTGGCATCTTGTGACTGTGGTGGGTACGTAGTTGGTTGGTGCTTGTAGTCCTTTGGTTCTGTTTCAGTGTGTGCCATGTCATTAATGAATCATTCCAGTATAATGTATTTTACGATGGGTCGTTGTTCCTGCCCCTATGTAGGATTGCTTGATGCCAAGTTTGTTCTCATTGTTTAGTCTCACGTTTTTCAAAGCGTTGGTCGGCTTATTATCTGTCTGTCAATGGACTTTCTAAGCGATCTAGCTTAGCGAGACTACTCATTGTTGCCCTGTGTGCGTAGGTAGCATTCGTACACAAAGCCGATTCTGCATGTGAGAGTGGAAGTTGGTACTGTAACAAGTGCAGCAGTCACCCTGACATCTGATCTGACACCTCACAACACCAACCTTGTGACCTGACATGACATCCTCTAAACCCTTCCCTGACTGGAGTCACGTTTGTGCCCCCTCACCTCAGTGCCATGGTCTGTCTCAGTCTAGCATGCTAGCCCCTCTGCACCCCCAGCCCTTACAGTGCGGAGGTGAAGAGGCCTCTGCCTTCTGCAGTGTGAGCACCTGGTGATGGGGAGGAGCTAGCATGCTAGACTGCATCTTTATGTAAAGAAGGTTGGAGTGCCGTGTGTAGTTGTCCGTGCCTGAATTGGAGTTGCATGTTGTTGAGCAGTTGTGACCGTTGTGGATTGCATTTCAGTACTGAACCGAACAGTCCCAACACATGTATGCAGTAATGAGTATACAGATTTATACACTACACTCAGTTTCAGTTTGGCATAAAGACAGGAGAGGTGACGGTCAGTGGCCTTGATGAGGCCCTGCTCTGTTTATCACCTGTTGTCAGTGCAATGTTATTCACGAGGGGTCTCCAGCAGTGATTGTCAGAGCGTGTTTGTTAGTAATGCCATCACATAATGTAACGAACCAATCAAATGCCTTTCCCTCATGACAGCTATCCCAAGTCCTGCATGCAGTGTTAGCTGCAGTGTTCTCTCTAGGCTGTTACGGGGGGTGCACCCACTATTGTGCTAATGCCCCCTATGTTTTAGAGACCGCTGCATTCCCCTCCTCCCCCTCCTCCTCCCTATAAAATGATGTCAATCATGGCATACACAGCTGATCTGAGTCTCCAGCTGCTAAAGACACTTGACAGATACAAGTTTCACACCTGCGTTCACACTGGACCAGTTCTTGCATTTATTTAGTACTTTGGACTGCACCCAAGGCCACCAACACCCACCTGCGATGTGGTGAATGCAGTGCGAATATGTGCATAAATAGCTACTGTACATTTAGACATACTTGTATGCAGCAAAGTTTGCGGCTGTTGCGGTGTTTATCAATCTATAATTCACCGCTGTCTCTTTCAGTGAACGTTAACATCATACCTCGGGTCGCATGACCATTGAACGTTCAGTGTAAATGCTAATCTAAAACTTTCCATTACCGAGCCACAATGAACTACTATTGTTTCCATTTCTATCTTCCATCTAAAATATTTCCCCATTTCATCCCATTTCATTAAGAAGAGGGTACAAATGTAGAGCTTTCTAAGTCATCAACAGACATTTGGTTCACGGCATACTGTCAACAATTATTATTCTGCACATACACCAAATATGCATATAAAATGAAATACACAGGTGATACATCCCTTATCGATAGTATAGAAAAGGTATGAATACTATCGATGGTATTGACAACTTGGATAGCAATTACCTTATTACTGTATTTTGCAGTTTGCTTAAACTTTTGCCTAAACAAATTCGGTTTGGTTCTGTGATAATAGGATTCAAACAGTTTATGTCTTCTGAAATTGTTACCCACAAAATGTGTAGAGTACATAAAATTGCTAATGTTATATACGTATGTACATAGGTATGTACGTACGTATGTACATAGGTATGCAGTTTACCTATTGACCCAATTCTCCTGTTAGTAGTGCTGCCGTCTGTATCTCCCCAGGACACTTGTGGAGTTCACTCACGAGTTCTTCTAGTTTTATTCTCAAGTGAGGCAAATGAGAACTCAGTGTTCATGTGTGTGTGTGTGTGTGTGTGTGTGTGTGTGTGTGTGTGTGTGTGTGTGTGTGTGTGTGTGTGTGTGTGTGTGTGTGTGTGTGTGTGTGTGTGTGTGTGTGTGTGTGTGTGTGTGTGTGTGTGTGTGTGTGTGTGTGTGTGTGTGTGTGTGTGTGTGTGTGTGTGTGTGTGTGTGTGTGTGTGTGTGTGTGTGTGTGTGTGTGTGTGTGTGTGTGTGTGTGTGTGTGTGTGTGTGTGTGTGTGTGTGTGTGTGTGTGTGTGTGTGTGTGTGTGTGTGTGTGTGTGTGTGTGTGTGTGTGTGTGTGTGTGTGTGTGTGTGTGTGTGTGTGTGTGTGTGTGTGTGTGTGTGTGTGTGTGTGTGTGTGTGTGTGTGTGTGTGTGTGTGTGTGTGTGTGTGTGTGTGTGTGTGTGTGTGTGTGTGTGTGTGTGCATATGCGCGTGCATGTGTGTGTGTATCTGTGTGTGTATGCCACTTGCATTGTGCTGGTTAAGGGGGCCACAGATCGAAATAGTGCAGATGGATGCAATATGGAGGTGTGCTGAATGGAAATGTGGAAAGGTATGATATGTGGCCACTTGTGACCGTGTATATAGAAGGTCTGAGGATGAGAGTTATAGGTGGAGAGCATAGAGAGTGGCATGTGGCCACTTGTTGTTTTGTACATGTTTGTGCAGGTATATAGTCCATACGGATTTGTACAGAGATCGGTGAGAACCAAAAGTAGCTACCAACTTAAAGTGGGTAGTAAACCTGAGCTAGCATAGTTGACGGTCTCTATAATATGAAATGGCATCGAAGGCTGTCACCATCTTACAGTGGCTGTGGAAATAGACATGCAACACATTTCCTTCAAGCGGCAGCGTGTGACAAAATGGCTGACCTAGCCCAGCAGAAAGCCTCAGCACTAGCTGACTGCAGCATGTACTGTAGGTGGAGAGCTTGTGACGTGTATATAGAAGGTCTAAAGATGAGAGTTACAGGTGAAGAGCATAGAGAGTGGCATTGTCTGGTATGGCATGTGTAGGTATACGTACGTATGCATTTATGTATATATGTGCTTGAAATTTGCAATTGGATGGAGAGACTGGGTGCAGCAACGTAAAAGGTCAGTTGAGTGCATGATGCCTTATCTCCCTCTCTTATTCTTGTACTGATGTGCTGTATGCTACTCTCTCCTTTGCTCCAGCTGGAGTCCATTCAGGAGCAGCTGGATGGACTGCATGAGCAGCTGAACACTCTCAGTGGACGGGACCACATGCAAGAGAGGAGTGTATATCCTTGTGTACATGCAGTATTTATATGGATTACACTGTGTGTACTTGTGTACATGCAGAATTTATATGTAGTGTAAGTGAGCGTTACTCTGTGAGCCTACGTACATATACGTGTATATATATATAATTATATATACATGTACAAATGTACACTGTATTATGTCTGAATTAAAATTTGTTCACACATATATGCATACATCACAAACACACTGCCACTGAACATCGCGAGGTGAAAACAAAATGGAGCATCAGTGGAGTCAAACGCAGACAATATAGACTATAGACTGCATATAGTACATGACATCATACTTAGTTGGCAGATGAAATATTGGTGGATTGCTCTCAAAACCGCCAATCCGCCAAAATATATTCCCTACCAAATTCCAGCCATACGGTAGTACATGTGATCAAGAATAAATATTAACAGATACACTATAATTATATAAGACTATGCTATGACTTAATTTACATTGACAGTAGTTAGTGCAGTGTTCATGTTCAGTGTCCTTTTCACTGAGTCAACTCGCTTCTCTGGTGCAAATGACAGTGTCACCTCTCTGAGAATTTATTCCTGAGGGCAGCTGAAGACGGCTGGCAAGCTTGGTCACTTCTCATATTCACATGCACTCATGTGATCCCAGTTGAAACAGAACAGCATGCACATATCCTCTCATCATTTAAATTCCAGTGTAATGTATAAATAGTTAATAGTGATGTAAATTTGAATGTGATGAGATGGCAACAGAATTCAGAAGAAATGTGAGTATTACAGTACATAGTCGCACAAATTAAGCCCAGTTAGCGAGGAGTTATATTATTTAAATATAATGTGTGTGCGTATTAAAACTTTACCTAACAACAACAGTTAGTTCTGCATTTGACTGCAGTATCTCTCTCACTTTTTCTTCCAAATATTTTGGTACACCAGTGAATTCCACTTCCTTGAGTACTTTGTTCCTAACAAGCCCTGCAGCCAGGACTGTGCAACCTTTACCATCACCCTGAAGGCCGTACACCTTCACCTCCACCTTCACTACCTGGGCACAGGAGCCTGCCTCCTCCAGCTGTGCCCACTCCTCCTCACTGAACCTCCTCTGTAGGTACAAACCACAACACAGGGGTACTGAGGTGACACCTTACAAGAACAATAAACACTGCACTACTGGTATGGCTTCAGGAGAGGTCCCTGATCATGATGGACACAAAATGGCTGTTCAACAGGCACACAAGATGGGTAGTCTCGTCCCCAGTCCACTTCCGGCCGCCATTTTTAATGGGGCTCGAAAGGTGGTCTGGCACATTTAGTCGAAAAGCTTGGCACTGCAGAACGATATCGTTCTGCCCAATCAGATTGCCAGAAAATGACGCGTCACTCCGCGTAATAACGAGCGGCGTCTACGAGCATCAATCATGGATATACCGAGGCTTGACATTAAGGGAGTCGCAGTAGAGCTTTGAACGATGCCATCAAGCATGCTTTCCTTACTCTTGGATACGCTGCAGCAACGCCCGACCAAGATAAAGCGGTTCGGGAGTTCCTACAGGGCAAGGATGTTTTCGTTTCCTTACCAACAGGCGAAGGCAAATCCCTGTGCTTCGCCAGCTTACTAGCTGTGTTTGACTTCCTTAAACAGCATATAGCAGTCTGTACTGGCAACCGGACGGGACGGTACCGGGTTCATAGTGCGCCACGTCACTAGTCGTCTAGTCACGTGATGTCTCTGACGTACCTTGCGAATGCCAAGCTTTTCGACTAAATGTGCCAGACCACCTTTCGAGCCCCATTAAAAATGGCGGCCGGAAGTGGACTGGGGACGAGACTACAAGATGGGTGGGTTACATGCACCCACTTTGGGTGAGGTCCACATCTACACACACATGTGATGCCAACAATCAATGTGCACAATGAATGTGTGCAATCACAATGCAAAGTGTGCCAAACTCCACCTCTATAATTACCCTCGCTACTATAGCATCACTAGCATATTGGGGTCACCAGCAGTGTTCTCTCTAGGCTGTTTTTGGGGGGTGCTGCACCCCCTATTGTGCAACAAGTATTTCGAGTTAAAAAACTCGTGGGGCTGCCGCCCCAACTCGAACTACTTGCTCTAGCTCTCAATTGCTGGTTAGGATAGTTGTGCACTAGGGCCATGTCATGAAAGTTTATTAGTGCATGCAATCAAATATATATACAAGCACACAGTACCAGCATTCACACATGCAGGTTTGCACAGGATTGGCACACTGTGCACAATTAAAACATGTTTAATTTGTTTGAACCTTAACAAAGTTTAATAGCTTCACCAACAGGCAGTGCAAACACACACGAGAAAAACACACGGGTCACAGAAGCATAAATGCGCCGTATCATGTTTTTGTCCTGGCAGAAGGCATTCGTTCGAGTGCAACACAGCGCGCCAGTGCTGAAGACGATTCCAGTGTGTGCCACGTATTCCTGCACTAGAGACAGTCGGATAACCTTAGCGTAGACGATTCACGGTCTTCGCCAAGCTTGTCGTTGCTCCTGTCAATCATCCTCGGCAGCGTGGTGAAGACCACTAGTCTACAAGTCACAGCGAAGACGATGACAACAATAGTGTGCGCTCACCGAGTTCAGCGTCGCTCTTGTCCTTCGCCTAAGGCAGTAATTCGCGTAACATTGAGCTTTTATGCCGTAGAACACAATTCCGTAGGCAAGAACAGAACCAACGGCGACCTGGGCGACTTTCGAAGTCTTTTCCGTGCCGTCTCCCCTTCACGAAAGCTAAGAAAATGGCCGCCTATATAAATGTTTCTCCCGCAATACTTCGCCTGTACTTTCCATATAAATTTCAGTGTAACAATACAACCGTAGCTTCACGTATTATATATATATATATATATACATATATTATATATCTTACCGTAACATGAAGCCATACAACAAAATCGCAAAATGAAAACAATATAGGGGCTACCTGCGGCAGCCCCTAAAAATACCCCCTATCAGTGTTTCAGAGGCTGCTGCACCCCCCATAAGAATGATGGCATGCAAAGCTAATCTGTATTCAATATTATTACCAAACAGTTATACACATGCAAGTACATAGCAATCGATTGCACAATAGTGACACTCGCAGAGGATAGGGGCTGGATTCGAGACTAGTACTTTGGACTAGGGCTGAGCGATAGTGCATTTTCTACTATCACGATAGTGGCTGAGGCAATAGTCACAATATTCGATAGTTTCACGATAGTTTGTTTACCAATACTGGGTCTATTAATTCAATCCCCGAATTGCTTGGCACATAAACACTGTGACAAGTAATTGAAATGGATAGATGTATAATTCCAACACAAAAGTCGTTGTATGCAATAGTGTAAAGCAGTCTCCCCAGCAACAGCAGCTTTTTGTTGCAAGCTTATCAGCTTACTTCCGGTAGTGACGTCACAGAAAATGGCGGATACGCACGAAGTGCGTTGCTGCAATTGTTCTAGGAAAGCGCTTGAGTTTAACGGTCTTAGGAAGCGATTGATCAACTATCTCTAGTGATAATCTAAGAAAAATCTTAGGGGTTTGGTTCTACTGTAACTAGCCCACTATCGTTTCAGCTCCTGTGCAGTTTCACTATCGCGATAGTAAATTTACTATCGTGATAATCGCATAATCGATACTATCGCTCAGCACTACTTTGGACTCTATCCCCCTGCACCCCCCTATTTCAAAATTCTGGCGAGAACACTGGTCACCAGCTGTGACAAACAGTCCTGCCCACTAAGCTCTAGCACTGTGTTGTCAGTCCTGTCCTTCCTGCTCCCACAGGACACAGTCTTCAAGTGGACAGAGTGTAGGTCATATAAAACAGAGGTCCCTTGACCCACGCACCTACAACTACCCACACCACCTCCTCCTGGCCTGCATGTACTGACAACTACTGACCACACACCACCACTACTTACACACACACACAGCATTACAATTCGTACACTAGGTGAGAGCACGACAGTATGGAGTGAGCCTGACCTATATATAGCTAGTGTGAGGTGTGCAGTGAGTGCATCTGATGAGTGGGTGATGAGGGGAAAGAGACACATGGAGGTGAGTATGAAAAGTGACCCCAAGGCTTTCACTGTTAGCTAACCATGGACACAGCAGATAGCAATCTTTGCTGTGTGAATTGTGATATTCGTCCACTTTTGGGGCAATTCCTTTACCTCACCAACAGCTGCAGACCACATGGATACCAGCTGTAGCACCATCACCAGCAATGTCATCAACAACTGATACACAAATGGAGTTGTGCCAGACACTTTGAGCAGTCCACGACACCCCACAATGTACATCTTCCCTCCAAAAGTGGCCAATATGGTACCTTAACCTATTATAGCCACTAATTTTCATTATGTGATATCAGGGCAACCAAAAGGACATATGTTTCAATTTTTATGGAACCCTAACTAAAGTGCACATGTACTGTAATTTATAGCCCAATTGCATGCTATTAGCTGACACAGGACTCCATAATATCAGAGGGTTTGAAGGAAGAACTGCCAAGAACCACGTGGGATTCTAATGTAAACAAATAAAACGTCAGTGTTCAATGACCGCTGTGTCCCGTTTGCCAAGGGTGACCTTGCCCGCCTACGAAACTGTACTGTTAGAGAATCTACTGAAACAACAGCAGCTCGTCGCGCGAACGAGGTAGTCGGGAAAAGGTGACGTGCCCACTTTCGGGCGATACTACCAGAAACCAAAATGATTTGAAAGCTCACTTCGTTCACTCACGCTGTGCCAAGGAACTGTTGTGCAATAGCTACAACAAGGGGAACCCCCAATGAGCCTATCTGGCCAGTTACAGCGATTTGGCCATAATAGGCTACCGTACACTAGCCAATAACAGTAAACCACAAATTTTCACTTTCTTTGTAACATTGCTCTTTATGCACTATGCCCAGTGTACACACATGTACTGACATGTAGACACACAATGAGACCTGAACATGCACACTTGGACAAGGGAAGGGCACACATGTCCATGTAAAAGAAGCCGTGGGAAGGAGGAGGATATGAATGGCAATTGGGGGAATACCCTCACAGCTATTGCACTTCACCTGTACACGAACTGTGCAATGCTGTCTTCTACAACATGTGTACATGCACACTCTACAACATGGTGACCTGTCTACTCCAGAGCTTGGACCAAACAACTACCGACAACTACCAACTTACGACACTAAAGCATTGCATCATCAGTCCTGTCAACACACACAAGTATTGTACATACCAATGTCCATGGTGGGAGCTGCACTGTGACATGTTCCAGAGGACAGTCTCTGTATCCCAGCGCCAGGAGCAGTGGCAGAGGGTTGATGGATGTGATGGTCAGTTTCCTCAGTTGACGCATTGCCTGACCACATGTGGCCACAGCTGAAGCAACCTCATCACTTGTAGATGGATCTAAGGAAGAAAACAGCTTTAATTCCACAACTGCATTCAGTTGCCCCCTTGAGGGGCTTCCCAAACAGCAAGGACTGCTGCACATTCACTCGCACTTCACCACATGTACACCACTCCATTGAACTCTGCTCAGTGGAATGGGGTGAGTGTACATTTTTGTGGCAAACAGTTCATGCACTGCCTCAACATCAAACTGGTGCTAAGCTGCAGTTGCAAACCATACCACTTAACATGCACCCAAACGAGCAACACAGCAGACACTGATTATGTACACAACCAAAGCATTTTGAGGGGCAAGCTAGGTGGCAAGGGGAGGGGCGGTGCTTCCAATCTGAGCACTAGCTGTTCTGTGAAGGGCTAGTCCTGGTGTCGGATTGGGACACGTGACACACAACCAGCAACAAGGGAGAGGGGATGTGGTGGGCAAATGAGAAAGCAGTTATGGCAGACAAGGTGTACAATATGTTGCTCTTAACTTCTCTACAGTGGTGAGATGTGAGCATGGACAGCCAACACCCACCCACACTCCCTCGTTACATTCACCACCCACCCTCCCTCAGCTACACAGGAACACAGGCTGGGAAGGGACACACATTGACTGGATTCACCTTGCACCCTTCATGCACATTGACGCAATGCCACTGGCAAATAGAAGCTGACACATTCTACACCACAATCATGTCTGAGCTACTGGCACAAGGACCAGTTTAAACAGACTACAGACACCACCCGACTACACTCTGTTCACCTTGAGTAGATCCTGAAGTTCCCCATAGAGGTGTTATGTCACAATCATCTGCTACTGTGACATTAGGCAGAGGCACACCTTGAGGTCAACTATAGCCACTAGTGGGATACCTGTCCTAAGGACAGGGCTGAGGGGGCGGGATGCCAACCCACTCTTACACTCCATGGGTGACCCAGAGTACATGTGCCAAGTTTGGCTGAGATTGGTTTTACAAACCAACTGGAAGACCAATTTACACTCAATGTTGGCCAAATCAACACAATTTGAGTCACTACAAGTGGCCCAACCCATACATGTACAGACCCTATAGTGCACGTACATGGTATAGTATAGTTACATGTAGGCATGTAGTGACACGCAGGTGTGACATGTCAAAACCGGAAGTGCAACGACATATCACGCGCTGTTTTTTATGTCTTTGTTTCGAATTTTCTCGCTGCAGGAATAAGGTAGAGAAGAACTAATTGGAGAAATGAAAACCATTAACATTCCTTTTTGCATCCATGTACTTCCTGCAGTTGAATTATGGCTACGTTGCTCATATGACGTCAGTCTTTGAGGGTTACGCAAAACAGTTTTTCGCCGACCCGGTCAGCTGTGTGAACGCTAAACGGCCAAGACTAGCATGAATGGATAGCTCATACGGTCACACAAAAGTGTTTGACAATGGGATTGTACGTAAATGCTAAAATGGAAAAGATACGCTTACGTTTTCGTTTTCAGTCACAACTGGCTGCCGTTCTTGCTGTGACATGTCGAGATAGGAGCTGTACTTCAAAATCCCATCATCAAACACCTAAACTACAATGTATCAGCTATCCATTCATGGTACTGGCTATTGCTCAGCTTTCAAATATCCCACCGGGCAAAGACATAAACTCCGCATACTACTCAATCATGTTCTCGGCTGACTTGTCACATGCCCGCATGTGGACATTAGGTGACTTGACCCGCTGGGCGTCTGATTTTGCCAGAAAAAGTAGCGCGCTAAAGTTCTGGATCACTCATTGACGTGGAAATTTGTATGTTCCCACTAGTAGCGCACTAACATCGTCGCCTTCGGCGCAATCCCCCCCCGTTCGGTTCGCCCACCTCGGCTAACAAGACGGGCCTAAGTATATATAGGTCACGCACTAAGCGCGTGATCCGCCTACACATTTTCGTTCGGATATTATTAACGGCTAAGTCGGCCGTGAAACTTCCTGTTCTGACATGTTGCACCTGCATAGGCTCACCTCTGACAGCAAGATCTGTTATTGTAGAGCTATCTTTGGCTCCACTCAGAATGGGGAGTAGGTTCCTGCTGTCACTATACAGCTGAAGTCTCTTCAGGTGGCAGTGAGGAACCTTTTCTTCCAGCACTGTGCTGTCACCCACCGGCTGCTGCACACATAACATACAGTGACAACAGAGAGAATAGGATGGAGCATTCACACACTTGTTGTGTGGGTCAGAGTACACCAGTCGTGTTAACAGCAAGTCAAACAGAGCTATAGGTCTAGCTTGGACACTGACAAATGGCCATGATGTAAGGAGATGCATCTCAAACTGATTCGCACATCCCTCCTCAGAGTGGGGAGTAAAGTGGCACATGTTATGCACTCAAACAACTCAAGTGTAGAAAGTAGCAGCAGAAATAGGAGGAAAGCCACACAGTGTGTTCATGTGAGCTGGTCCTTCAGAGTCCTCACCTCACAACTACATACATACGTACGTACATACCAGGTGAACATGCGCTACTTACTTCAGTATCAAGGAAGAGGGAAAGAAACAACTCCTCCAAAGTTCGGAGGACGAAGATCCCAGCCAGTGCCTTGTGAGTGCTACTATTGTGCACTGTCAGGTCCAGCTTCTTCAGTGACAAGGCAGCCTCACACAGTGCCTTCGCATCTACGTGGATAGGGGAAGAGGAACAAGGGAGAATAGAGGAACACAAGAGACACATCTGGCAGCCACGCAAAGGGATACAGGGGAGTTAAGAGACATGCAACACACACCACACACACCACACAAGTGACACATACTAGATACTAAAGAATGCATACAATAAGTGGGTCACTTGTACATATACTTCACTGAAAGAGACAACAACTGAAGGGGCACACATGCACAACCCTCATACAACATGGATGACACCAACAATCACTGTGGTCCATTCACTCACCTTTAATGGAGAACTGGGCCACACGTAGTGACAGTGACTGCAAACGACGATTGGACCGTACAACAGAACATACATGATGGAAACTGGTGGGAGATAAGGAGTGGTGTGACATGTCTAGTTCAGTCAGGTGTTTGCACTTGGTGAGGCAGTGACTGATTGCCATGGTGTCAAAAGGAGTGAGGTACAACTGAAAGGTGAGATGGCTGTTCAACTGAGTGGCAATGCTCTGGGTGAGAGACTCATTCTGAGACTCAAACAAAGCATGAAACACATATAAAAGATAAGGATTGTCAGTTTCACACTTTGATGGCAGGCCACCACCGCTGGTGGGAAGGATGGCCTTGCTGACGACTGGTGACTTGAGCTTTGTCAAACCGGAAAAAAACTTCATGACAACGGCCAACTTCGGGTTGTGGCGATTCTTCCTCCAGAAGGCAGCTTGTTCTGCCTCGGGCAACAGAGAAAGATGGTAGGCGGCAAACCATTCTTGTTTTGTTGTGTGGCTGAAGGTCAGGGTGCTTGACAAACCATCCTGGTCGGGGTGCAAGTGGAGGAGGCCGGCAAAGGTAGAGTCATCTAGGGTCTCATCAGGTCTGACTGTGGCATGGAAGGTGTCACGCACTTCTCCCTCTTGGAGGATATAATGAGGAGGTTCTTGGGTGAGACCATTGAAGGCGAGGTCACCGAGGGAGGACAACAGCTGTGCAACTTCTGATGGGAGGTGAGTGAGGGAAGGGTCGACTCGGTAGGTATTCTTCACTTTCTGTTTCTCTCGAGTAACTGTCCTGGCAATGGAGGACTTGTAGCACTCGGTCATGGTTGCAGGGAACGACGACCTGCCTGCAACTCCCATCTCATAGATGGAACAGAAGATCAGCAAATTCATTGGTACATAAACTCCTCCCATGAGGTCTGGACGGGCCCTCAGATCACTCAGCATGGCTTCCCCCTTGCCTGGCTCTCTCTTGAAGAACTCCTTCACGTAGGACTCAACTGCTTCTTCATCAAATCCGAGGATCTCGTAGAAGAGAGTGCTGTGTTGTTGCAGCAGGGGGCACCCACCGGGACGGGTGGACACAATGAAGTGGGCTTGGGGAAGTACGCGGCCTTCCAAGAGGGCTCCTAGGAGGGATCCATCCTGGCTGTCCATCAGGCCACGCACCTCATCAGCTCCATCAAAGATGATCAGAACCTTCGCCCCCTCACACTCCAGCAGGGCTTTGGCTGAGGTAGAGCTCTCCTCCCCTCGGATGCAGTATTGCATCAGTTGCTCCAGACCAGCATCACTGTCATTCTTCAGAGCTTCAGACACGGCCTTCTCCCGAAGGGGGAAGTAAAGGACGAGGGAGAAGTCACTTGCTTCATCATCGGCCACTCTTTGACACAGGTGCTTGAGGAAGGTGGTCTTCCCCGTGCCGGGTTGACCGTAAATGATCCTGGTTTGATCAGATCCTTTGTGAAGGAAGTGACTGACTGTCACTTGTTCAGCTCCCTCTGACAGGCGTACGCCGCAGTCACGGAACCGCTTCAGGAACTCGGCTTGATCCGGATCGTCCTGTTTTCTTGGTTTAGGGGCATTCTGCAACACGGCTACTTTGGTGAACTGCAGTGTGCGTTGTCCTTCTCTAAGGGACTGCTGCTTGTATATTCTGTATACACGTTGTCGCACTTGTTGGAGTGGCTTTGGGAGGATAGGACAAACCTTCACCTGCATGCAGAGGGAGGGGAGTGTGATGAGTGTTAACTTGTAAGAGTTAGTGCATAAGGGCCATCACGGGTGACAGTTGGTGGGCATTTAATGCCAGCAATAACTCCAGAATGAAATATTAAATAAAATGAAACTCTCTAAGGTGAAACCAACAATCATCATTACGCCCTTTGCCAAGCAACTCTGCAGTAGCGGGTCACAAGTATCTTAATGTTCACTCAAATTCACGGCTGCATGCATAAGGTGAACATGGAAGGCTCCTTGCTGTGTTTAAAATGTGTCAACCGGCGTTAAAGGGTTAATGGCAGAGCACTATAGTGGCTTAAGCCAGAGGCCCTGGGTATGACTCCCACCAATGCCACTGGACTCTTGGCGGCGCCACCTTTGATTTGTGCCCTGCAATAGCATCGCCTTCTCAAAGGTCCATAGACAGTGGCGGCCAGATTATGTCTTGATTAGACACCATCTCTATTGGTCTTCAGAAAATAGGGGATTCCCACCATCGGACTCTTTTAGCTGTGGTTTCACCCCTGATCCTACTTGAGTCACGTGAATTACGCAGCAAGTATCCACTTAGATCGAGTCGGTAACATGCATAGCATCAAACACGGAGAAAACAAATGAAGTGGAAATCACCGTTCACATACAAGGGTGCGCACATAAGTGGAGTTCAAAGGGACATGGCGCATTGCTCTATAGACTCACTGCAGGCATGTGTGCCCCCAAGCTATTCATGGGCAATATTTGCAGTTTTCAAAGTTCCAGACCCAATTGTGAATCTATTCAGCAAATATTTGGGCAAAAGAGCTGAGTATCCATCAACAATGGACAACAAAAGATGAAGTGGAAGTCACTGATCGGCGTTAATGCAACACTTATGATAATGTAAGATGATACAACGCCTCTTGTTCTATTCTTGGCTCTGCCGTGTACATACGTATTCAGACCCAAGCATACACAAAATTGAGAAAACCCTCCATCCGAATGTTTACTTCATGAATACAGCACCGATTAAAAATAGGAATCCAGAGAATTGCATGCTCACTCACACACACAACACATGCACCTGTCTCTGACAGCAGACCCCATCCAACTCACCTCCTGAGAGACAGGATCCTGAGCCTCCACACTTGGGCACTGTTGGATGCCTGCAACAAAAGGAGAGCATTGCCACATGTATAGCGTTTGTTGTAAATACATTGCAACAGCCACACCTAACTACTGTATTGCACAACATTTACGTATACATTTACATATACAAGAGTAAAAATTATGAAAATAAAATTGATGTAAAGGAAAATTTTGTGGGAAAATGTCTAGTTTCGCAGTTGAATAGCAAGCTACACTCGTATACAAGGGTGGTATTAAGAAATTAAAGAAAGTGCTTGGAGTACAGGCAGCGAACGCGGATTCGGAAAAGAAATTTGCTACAGTAGCTACGTATTACACCATAATCCGACCTTCCCCACCCGCATGCACCCCACACCCTCCAACAACACTAGACAGACACAAGGTATGTCACTTGCTCTCTCACAAACAACATCTACCTGTCTCCAGTGCAATCTTCATCTCCTTCCCCACTTGATTCATCCGTGAGTTGCCGCGACAACCAATCATGATGTCACAGACTTGCAATAAAGTATCGTTGGTGGCCTTTCTCTTCAGGCAATGATGTAGGAACTGATTCTGCTCAACTCTACTTGGAGTCCTGGTGACCTCCTTCAAGTCCCCGTCTGAGATAATGTCCTGGTCCTCAAGATCGTACACAATGGCATTAGCATCGACGTCTGCAATGAAACACTGCCGGAACATGTCCAGAACTTGTTCAACTGTATCAATGGAAAGGGAAGAGTTGTGTCACACAAACTGCTAACATGGACACTCACTGTAGGACCACCTCCCTCCACCTACTCCCTACAGGCGTGTGTGCACAGGCTAAGGCCCAGGCCATAGAATGTAGGGCAGGTTGAGTGTGTAACCTTATGTGAGTGGTGTGTGTCACTGGGTGCACTGATCTTCACTTGCTGTATATGAATCCGGCGCCATAAATGAATGTGCGGGCTAGCTAAGACTCCAGGCGCATGCAGCACACCTCCAGTCTGTTCCGACTCACCAGACACCCCACTATGTGGCCTTGAATTGTCTCTCGGTGATGGTCGGCCTTCCATTTGGCGAGCCATTGGGGGCACACGGTCGATCGTGTAAGTCCGACGAACTAACTAAACTCGATCAAGTCACTGTTTACTGTATATCCGGTATCGGATACGCAACGTGTATAACGGTTCGCGCATGCGCATGCAAAGTGGTATTCGCTCAAACATATACTTTACAGATTACCAAAACCAAACAATACCACACCCCACTGTCAGATATACAAACAATACAAACAACAACAACATTATAATCTATATAGTCCGGAGTGTGTACATGACCCTAACACCCTTCACTCCTATAGCTCTAACAACTCTCTACTGTCTCGATCGGAAGGCTCAGCAGTCTCCTCTTGCAAGCTCCACTGCACACTGCACCCGCTGTAACATCTCAGGGTCGCCGGCCAGCACGGTGCACACATGCTGCAGGACACTGTCATTGCCGGGCAGGAGGAGAAACTCCAAACACACTGACTGCAGCCTCAGGAGATGCTCTGAGAAGCTCACAAGAAGCGGAAAGAGTAACGAGCCCTGGTGCAGGGTCCTCCTCACAATGGGCAATGCCAAATCAGTCAGCTCAAATATGTGGAATTTCTCCGCTAGAATACACAACTGAATAGCTACATCTGAAACAAGTGAAGAGAATACACTAATTCACGGTGATTCAGGGAGACCAAAGACCAGTAAAGACTTGTTTATCCAACCAAATCGATCCTACCTATACGCACACTCCAGCCAGCAGTACACTGTCATCACACTGTACACGATAGCCTATCTGCAGCCACAGCACAAGCCCATAGCCTAACACATAAGGACTACCTTCGCTGATGTCCACGCTGCCTGTGTAGAGGAAGGAGAGGACTAGCTCCAGTGCTTGAGCCCCAAAGCCCTCACACAGCACCACATGGGATATGTGAAGAGGAAGAACAACCTCTACTGGAGCTAGAATGGAGCTCTGGGGGGACATGGACTGGTGAGAAGTGGGTGGGGCTTGCTGAGCAGTGGGTGGGGCCTGGGACCTGCAAACATTGTTAGGACAACCACATACGCAGGACAGACATGCAATAACCCAAACATCCACACACTCTACTATATACAAGTGCATACCCCATACATACAAAACCCTCGTTGTGCATCACTATCAAACAGCTATTGGGAAGAAGTGCATGCGTGCACACACACCTTCTTCCTGTCGACTGCAGTGATGAGAACAATGCTTCATGTCCACCAGCAGCGCACAGGCTGAGCCGTTGGACAGAGAGTGTGCTGTGTGCTGCTGCCACTCCCACAAGCCGCACTGCCCCTCCCCCTCCCGGTGGAGCATGTCTCAACACAAGGTGCAGTGTGGAGTGCTGCACAACTCCGCTGGCTGCAACGGTCTGCACCTCCTCGAGGGCCTTCCCCTGAAATACAAGGCGCTGTTGTTCCACTGGGACCCCCACCTGCATGGCCAACTTTAACTTGATGTCTGCAATGGTCTCATTTGAACGTGTCCAGACCATGTACGAAGGCCCATTGAAGGCATTCACTGTCACTTGAAATGGAGCTACAACACATATTGACAGAGGAAGCAGAGAAATATGTAGTCTCATTCCTATCTTACCACTTCCGCTAACAAAATGGCCGCAGCAAGGGTGGGCTGGTATCTTTTGGCTGATTCCTTGGTTTTCGCCATCCCAAATAATTCTGGCCAGTCAGATTGCCACTTGGTCATGTATCTACCAAACAAATGCACAAACCTTGTAGGGACGAGTCTCACGTGTAAACATTCTTGTTTATATTATGAATATTCCACATTTGACATCGAGCTCTGTTCCTGCAGAGATAATCGATGAATGCCTCCCAGCATCTCTGAGGAGCCTATTTTAATTTTTCCATCACTGACGACTAGCAGGAGGTGATTTCAACTTTGTACGAAGGAGCTTAAGACTCATCACTTACAAGTTTTGCGTGTGATTTTGGTAGGCACATGACCATGTGGCTCTCTGATTGGCCACAATTAATTGGGATGGCGAGAACCAAGGAATCGGCCCAAAGATACCAGACCACTCTTTCCACAGCCATTTTGTTAGTGGAAGTGGTGGGATGGGAACGAGACTAAGAAATGTGTAGCATAGGCAATAAATACACACACAGTGGCTTTTGCTTTATGGCCTGTGCTCTTACACTAGAAATACGGAACACTTGCCACTTACCACTCATGCAGGAAACGACATTAATTATCATCATCGTTTGTTGTACAGCCGACAGCTTGATACCTACCCAATCACTTCACTCCCACAAGTCACTGTTGCCCCACACTCATGCACCCTCAATTTTGCTCTCAATCCATTCCCACCGACACTCCACTCACTTACTGTCACCCTCACTCACCCTCACTGTTGTAAAGAAAGGGCAACATCTCAGGACAAGCCACAGCTAGGAATCCCCTGGAGGCAAACAGAGTGTCCCCATTCTGAAGAACAAAGCACACGTCAGATGCAGTGTGGGTCCCACTGGTCGATAGCCTGTGGAACTGGGAGAACATCTGCTGCCACGGAGAGGACTGGGTGGACCGTGTTGGAAGGCCACTACCTGATTGTCTCTTCTTCCCCTTCTTCCTTTTTGAATCTTCCCCGGCTGAGGTGCCAATACTACCACACTCTGCAGTACTCCTCATCTTCATTGTACCATTAGAAGCTATAGCTCTGAGTGGCTCGTGGGTTTGGGCAGAAGTGGGCTCTCCACCTCTCCATGCTCCTCCTTCGCTGCCGTGCACTGCTGCTGGGGAGGATTCAACACTGACTTTGGGACTGTTGTTCACCGCTGGTGGAACGGGTGGTTGCACACGAGTACATCTAGGCATCCTCTGTGGAGACGTTCGAGCTGATGGTGCTGGTATTATTGAGACACGGCCCACTGGGGGTGGAGTATGTGGGTGTGGCCCACTGGGGGTGGAGTCACTACTACCCTCCCTTGCTACTGGTTGGCTCAGATTACGAGGCAACAAGTGATCAGGGCTAACATGTCCATTGAGCTGCATCGGTCTTCTCTGTCTCTCCTCTTGGTCCAAGGGAGGGGAATGGAAAAGGGGAGGGGGAAATGGGGTGGGGCGTGTGGCGGCATTCAAGTCAGCAAGCAGGTCAGGGATGGGCACTAGGCCTTGGTGGGCGGGGATGGAATTGCCAATGGGAGGGAGCATTGGATCGGCATTTAGGGTCACGCTCTGGGTGCAACAAGAAGACCGCACGACATTTTTCTGCGGGTAACGTTTGCGAAAATGCTTAATATACAACTCCCTGGTTGTCTGTGTGATTGGGCCGGCCGGACGCCCAGCAGCGCGCAGTCCGACTCGTAGATCCTCGTCCGTCAGTTCACGAAATACCTTGCACCTTGACGCAATCGGAGACGTGGCGGATGTCCTCTGCAAGTACGCTGCACCGGGGATGTTCATCTGCCGGATAGGAGTGGTGTAGTACGGTCGGCCCGTCGTAAGCTGCAGCTCCGCGGCCGCAGCTAGGCGTGTTTCTCTGTTGGCCACCATATTACTTCCATACTGTCGCAGTTCTCTCGTTAGCTCACAGTCTTCCACTTCTATTATCCATTGACTTACGCTCCTGACACTGTACGCCATTTTCTATTGTGCAATAATGTAGTGCAATAATAATATAATATTTCGAGTGGATTCTAATTGATGCCCTCCCCACCAGCGAGATCTGTGAAGGCGTGACAATCGGAGGCTCGACAGAAACAGTGAGTTCTGCGATTTGGAAGCAATCAAACTTTACGGACTGATAGCTATGGTATCTATACGTGTTGTCCTGGATGGTTGCGCCCTGTAGTAGCTTAGTTTGTGAGTCCTCCCTAGTTTGTTTCCCTGAATGTCCTTCGTTGAGTACGTACTAGCGTCTGTGGCGGTGTGCGTTACTAGGAAGTACTTTGTGTAAAGGGCCATGTTGTGTCTCGCCTTAATGCGGTTGTACTAGCAGTGCCAATACAGCTTCCCAACAGCCAATGACGATAGAAGAACTTCTCTTTCGGTCGCATCTTTCGTTAGTCGGTTGACCGAAAAAACGGAATAGTTATAGCTGTAAGCGTGTGTTCGCATGTGGTCTGAATGTGTGTGTGTGTATGTGTGTGTACCTACATCAAGATGTGATGGCTGTACTTTTTCACAAGCAGCATTATGCACACACATACGGACATACGTATGTACAAGTGTGATGTGGCACAATTCTCACTACAAGTAAGGTGCTCAAACTTGTGCCAACTGACAACTTGTTGTAATCACCACAGCACAACGTGCGACTGATGAGCGTGTAAAGATAATTTGTAGTGAGTTACTGTGGCTGAGTGAGTTCTCTGCCTCAGAAGTGAATCTGCAATCTTCTAGAGTACATCACAGCCTCCTTTTGCTACCACCTCTTTGCGTAGCAGTAAGCATGTATAAGTTGTAGTTAGTGTTTGGAGGTTAAAACAATTTTCACTGCCTAGTCTCAACGTGTAGTGAGAGTGGGTGCCATGTGGGCTCTATGGCTTACTAGTGGAAATATGCAATGTTTTCTGTATTTACATGCATATACGCCGAGGTGTGTGTGTGTGTGTGTGTGTGTGTGTGTGTGTGTGTGTCTGTGTATAGTACTGTGTACGTACAGGAGACCAGCCCCACTCCTGTACTAACATGGTAAACAGTATGCTTGTGGTCTTGCACTCACACCGACACTGTTGTGCTGTGATTTCACCAACAGTGTCAGTGTCACCCGTTATAGCATCCTGTAGTGGCCGCAAACAGGATCATGTCATGAATACCTGCCCTTAAACTGTGCATACCAGAGAAACGAGATGAACTCTAACTGGTGTGTTGACCATTTTAATGCACTGGTCTGGAATGTGTGTGCACCTGAGGAAAAGGTGACTGTGCATTTGTTACATTTCCACACTGTGAGGTGTGTTGTTTGTACGGTTGTACGCACATCTCATGGGACATCAGTTTAACATGGTGTTGGTGTCATCTGAAGGTGTGTCCTGCGTGAGGGTATTTCCACTCCAAAACTGCTAATACAGAATCACACACGATGCAGGTACGTACGTATGTACGTAGCTCCGTAGGCTAAGAAGACAGATATTCTTCACTGGGTGTTCTGTGAGCTCTTCCAGTAGTCGAACTGTTTAAAGTTGTGTGGTCGAAATGTTGTTTGCGTTGCAGATGCTGCCATGTGGCCGTATGCAGTCATTTGAGATAATGTGTGTGTAGAAATTGACCATTGATTGGCCATGATTTTGACGAGTGCCTTCATACGTACACACATACATATACACTGCACATTGTTACGATGGAATCCATTGTGCTGTAAAATTACATTTCTTCAATATGAATTTGGTTTGAATTCAAATCTGTCGTGGTTTGGGTAATTTGTTACCTTTCAGTGATTCTTTTGTACCCGTCCACTTTCATTTTCTTGAAATTGCTGCTCCATGACCATTGTGAGATGTTGTATCTTAATATTACATACATATGTCGACATGTGTTGGCTTGTGTGTGTGTGTGTGTGTGTGTGTGTGTGTGTGTGTGTGTGTGTGTGTGTGTGTGTGTGTGTGTGTGTGTGTGTGTGTGTGTGTGTGTGTGTGTGTGTGTGTTGTTTTGGTTTACCATCATCGAACCAAATACTTCTGTCTTGAAACTAAAACTGGCCATGCCTTATTTAGCTATAGCTACTGCATAGCTAGTGTGTGCATGCATGAGTTTGTGCATGGCACTGCTCTCACACTTTTGACCGAGTGTTTATACACACACATAAGTACATACATATGTAGGTAGGTGTATATGTATATGGCTCACTGTTAATAAGAAAAATTGGCACTGACCTATTTGACTGCCTTGCCTGAGTGGTGTTACCATGACATGGATCAAAGTGGAGCATTAAAATGCTAGCAAAGAGCCCCTTTGATGTGGTTATGACGTGGAGGAGCATTCGCTCTAAAAAGCAGGAGGAAGGCGTTGTGTAGCTACCGTATAACGCACTACGAATGAATAGTGCATACTGTTCGTTCATACTTACATGTTTGTGCTGCTGGTTGTAGTCATGTGACTGTCATGTGACTACAACCAGCAGCACAAACATGTAAGTCTTATGTACTTACATGTTTGTGCTGCTGGTTGTAGTCATGTGACTGTCACATGCTCATTACAATCGGCATCTCTGGACCAGCAGTCTGCCTTACCTACGTATGTGCGCATACGGTGTGTGTTGGGGGAGCAAGCCCTGCTTCTTACTCAGCAGTACTGTGTGACATCACTGCTGACTGTAGTAGCTATGTAATACCTTCCCTCTCTGTCAGTGTGTGGCTCTTTGAAGTGTGCACAAGTTTCTGTCAATCAAAGGCTTCAACAGCTGTCAATGTCCAGTGTTAGTTAATTATGTAATGAAGAAGATGTTATTGTCATTAACATTATTAATGTTCATTATAACCACATCCTTTATTGGGTCATGCGTCATTGTCACATCTCCCGTCAGTAGAAGTGCGTTGTGCAGTGCATGTGTTTGCGACTTTCACATGTGATGCCAAAGAGACAGCAATCTCATATAGTCAAATGGTAGTTACCTCTGTGTACAAACAGGCGTCGGTATAGCCTAAGCCTTTGCTTATTTGTTACTAATCTCTCATGGATCTTTGGAGTTGTAGCTAAAATTTATGTTCTCAATGACTTCATTACTTCCGCTGTATACATAGCTACGTACATACGTACATCTTAGCTGCAGCTCTTAAACAGAGGGCATGGTGGGACAGTGCGGGTGCTGAAGACCTGCCAACTCACTTGTCTTCAGTGCACTTAGAGTGACCACTTTGGGTCTCGGTACTCTTCCACGTACGTTGAATACACTTCAACTGACAAGTTGTTTCAACACCGTTGCTTAAGTGAAAATGGTTTTGCAAGTTATGGAACACTACATGAGGTGCGTATTCAGTCACTTTGCCAAGCCGAGTAGGTCACAGCTGCAGGTTTCAGCGGTCTATGTGTGGATAGTGCTTGCGTGTTAGCAGCACGGCAACAGCACCTCGATAATTCATTTACTCATGTATGATGAAAGGTAGTGTCTTTGAACAGTTGTGTTCCACTGTAGCGACTGAAGTTGAAGCACCTCTGACATTGCCTCTGGAATTAGCACAAATTTGGTACTATACAGAATGGTGCTAGCAATCAGGCAACAACACTAACCAGGGAGAAAGACAAATGGGGATTCCAGGTGTTCATTGGGTTACTGTGGTTTCTAGCATGTGTGCATACAAGAGCCTAGCCACACCTCACACATGTAAACCGCATGCTGTAATTCTAATGAAGGACTAATGAAGCACAACGGCTTAGGAGCTAAGCTTGGTATGAGTTGACTTTGAGAGTGGTAAGAGATGTTGCTGTTTCCCCAACATACATGTGCACGCTAAACCGGTGCTGTAAGTGTGTAAGGCTGTTTCTCACAGCGTGATAGAGCAATGATATCGTAGAGACTCATGGCTACGTGTAGGAAATGCCAATGGCCGTATACGCCAGCTTTCGAGTGGGATAACGTAGCAACTGTAGGAATATGATCAGGACGTTTCGGCCGTGAAGGCCTTTGTCAGCTGAATGAAACGTCCTGATCATATTCCTACAGTTGCTACGTTATCCCACTTGAAAGCTGGCGTATACGCCCATTGGCGTGATAGAGCAACCAGTGCCGTAAGGGTGTACGTACAGAACATACTTACGTATGTTCGTACGTATGTAGATATACGTATGTGTGGTGTTACTGGGTACTAAGACTACTAAGAATAGTTCAAGAGTTCAAAGTTGGTGGGACTGGCCTCTCAACCAGCTTAGAGGTGGTGTCCCTGCTCGTTATTGTCTCGTTGAGTCCTAAGTGGGTGTGGATGACATAGTGCTGTTGTGGTATTTTAAAGTCTTTCCTTCCATTGTGAGCATCATCATTGTGAAAGTCAGTGTCAATGTCTTTTCCTATTGCCCCAGTCCTCATTGAATGTCTGTACAATGCTCTTGCCTCTGTATGTTTCTGCGAGCTGTGTGGAGTTGGGCCAAGAGTAGGTAGAGACAGAAGTAGGTGCAATCTGCTGTCCAATCCTGCAGGGAAAGGCAACTGTGTTTGACACATGCATACATACACAGCTGAGTTGCATCACATCTGAACTCCATTGTGCAACCCCTCAGCTCTGTCATTGTGGTTGTACATAGATAGCATACGTATAAGAATAAAAATTGTTTTAATTTTTAGTCATTTCAGCAGACACTCTTCTAAGTGTGTGAGGCGTGGCTGGCATGTACGTACGTATACATGCACTTACGTACTTAGCACTCTCGCAGTTCACTGTCATGTCCCGCAACGAACTGCCTTAATGCTGACTATTGTCTCACATGTAATAGTAGCCTCCGCCCCAGACCCTTGGTGTTAATTGCATGGGTGAATAAAACGCCTTTCCTCCCCACGCTAATTATTGCCAACAGCCTGGGTTGTGTGTGTGTGCCTGTTTGTGTGTGTGTGTGTGTGTGTGTGTGTGTGTGTGTGTGTGTGTGCGTGTGTGTGTGTGTGTGTGTGTGTGTAGGAAGCAATGGGGTGTCCCTGCAAACACCATACGGTGGGAGGAACACCTCCGTAACCCCAGGATGTGATACTGAGGGGTACTCAACTAGTCCCAACCTGACATGGGTATGTATGTACGTACATACATACATACATACATACATACGTACTTACATGGTGCACTAGAAACATATGTACATGCAATGGCTAATGACGTTGATTAAAGGGTTTCTTGTGTATGTACGTTTGTACATACTGTATGTGCCTTTGTCAGCCCGTTTGTCGTTAATAAAATGGCATCAGTTTAGTGGAAGGTGTAGGTGTTGCTAGTGGTGAGTTTACTTCTTAATCATATGCGTCTCCACTCTGGGTTTACATTGGTACTAGAAAAGAATAAAAATTTTCTAGAAAAATAGTAAGAATGTAGGGATAGCACAAAAAGGACAGAAACAAGAGGGGATGTCTTGTGGTGAAGTATTTGCTGTGTGGTTTCCACACACAAGGGTATTGCACCACATCCCTACATCTGGCAGCAGCATGTAGCTAATCAGTAAGCAGTGTCAATGGAGGGTACATTATTTATCTCTTGAACAGAGCAAACTGAACTTTAGGTCAGTTTACAGTAAGACCGTTCTATATTCAGCTCTACGTAGCCTTCTTTTGCCGGTTTTCTGCGTATTTTGGAATTTCGCTCCTATACCAATGTATAGGGAAAACGAAACACCCTGTGCCATCCCTACATAGAGAGTGCTACTGCACTCTCTGATTACTGCACTTTGTTTTATACGTAGTTAGTATAGTATACTTTTATATTGTATGTAAATGAATTCTGCGTTCTTCGCCAAACCTGTCACTGGAAATGCCTCAGTGGTGTGTTTGCTGACCTGCTGTCTTTCTCTTCTACCGTGAAACATTGTGGTTTTCACTATGTTTGCAATTTCAATGTACTTTCATTCACAAATACATTTATAAGAAGTATGGTTTGGTCGTCTGCCATCTTGTGACCTTGCTCACTACGTGCCTCCAAACAGCTTGAAACTACGTATTTGTTTGGCGATGGTATGATGTGTACGTAGATACTTGGCGGTGATCCATAGTGGTTGGGTTACAGCGGTGTGTGTTGGGACCTCCAGTCGAGTCATATCTGGTGTACTAGTAGGATGATTATTTTGGACGATCAAGCACACCAACAAATGACTCGTCACTTCTAATTGTCTCTTCAATGCAACGTTTCGTCCATCATGGGCTTCGTCAAGCCCGTGATGGGCGAAACGTTGCATTGAAGTGACAATTAGAAGTGACGAGTCATTTGTTGGCGTGCTTGATCATCCAAAATAATCATCCTACTATCAACTCCAGCGTGCCTAATAACTTTCATGCCAATATCTGGTGTACGTATACGTGTATTACATCGCTCACTGGACTTCATGCAGACACTGTTTTAGCGGTGGAGGCGTACATTACTTCTGTTAAGCTAGTGAGTGTTAGTCATTTTTACATCCGTTAACGACATACATACACAGGACAGCTGGACATCTGACTGTAATTAGCATTAATGGAGATATACATACATGTGTGTGACCACCGCCAGTAGAAATCGCAGATTAGCGCATAACGCCGTTATTGGAAAATGGGCGTCCATAAATTGGCCACATTCAAAGAGTGAAAAGTGGCATTGAACAACATAGCAGCAGGCTTTAAGTAGTTTCAAAGAAATAGTGCGTGCCTTTCGCATTATTTGAAGAACAGCGCCACACCTCTTAATAGTCAAAGCCTGTCTTGCTTCACTTCCTTTTAACCGCACTCACTATTCGGCGCTTCGATTCATCGTCAACAGAATCAGCTGTATGAACTCGCAAGCTGCCGTGTTTCCTATACTACGTGTATAAATGAGTGTGACTTCAACCGACGATTTCTCCATGAAAAAAGCTACGTTCAACTTGAAACTTGCTGAATGTATGCAGAAGACCTGCGATTTCCACTCGTGACTCTAACATGTATGTATATATCCATGTATGTACATATGTGTGTATGTACGTATGTACATATGTACGTATGTATGTATGTATGTACGTTTGTATGTATGTACGTATGTGTGTACGTATGTATGTATGTATGTACGTACGTATGTAGGTATGTATGTATGTGGATAAGATGTTCCCGACACACACACACACACACACACACACACACACACACACACACACACACACACACACACACTTTTTTTTTTACATGTCACCAGTCATTATTATAAGAAAGACCAGTACAGGAGACTGGCTGAAAGCGTGCATACAGGGCTAATTAAAAATAAAAAAAAAAAAAAGGGAAAAAAAGATACGAGTGACATGAAGGTGAACCTAACACTGCCAAGATGTTCTGCCGATGAACATGCACAGTATGGTTAGGTGACCTGGTACGAAACGCATTAGATATATACACATGATAAAAAAGACAAGCATGCAAAAAGTCAATCTTTAAGGACAAACAACAAGCACTAGGCACACCAGTTACGTTTGCACCAAATGTCATAGGAAGATGCGATGACTTCCCTGATCACTTCGACTTCAAACTTCTGTCTGCTCTTGCTCTTGGTGCAAAGCAAGCTGTACAGCTTCTGAAAGCCTTCTGCACAGAGGAAACCTCTTGAGCCCACCTCCAGTGTGATGATGGAAGAACGGCGACGGAGGGCACAGGACTCACGAAGATCCTGGTAGTGAAGGGTCTTCCGCTCGGCTGCATCGACAGCGTTGGTCTCAAAGGGACCGTCAGTTCAATGATGTGGATGACCTGACTGTCCCAGATGACGATGTCAGGTCGCAGGTCAGTGCTGGCAACGTCTTGGGGAAAGTTGTATTCCTCCTCTGGCAGGTCAGCAGTGACCCGCATTCCATCAGGCAGGTGGCTTCTGATGAAGTAGACAATGGTCTTCAACACGCTGTTGTGCCTGGTGGTATAGCGTCGCAGGTCAAGGGCCTTCGGGCAGGAGTTCAGGATGTGGGCCAAGGACTGGTACCCTCCGCAGAGCTGACACTGCGGGGAGGGCAACTTCTTCCATCTGCAGAGATTGGAGTTGTGGGGAAGAGTGTCCGTCACTGAGTTCAAGGCAAACTTAAAGCACCACTCCGGGAGGGTTGAGATGGCTGTTGTCCAGTTCAGGGCTGCTCGTCCCTCAAACTCCCGCACCGTCAGCCCTTGTACTGGCAAGCTGGTGGTGTGGGCAAGTCTGGCAGCAGTATCCTCTGAGTGGATTGTTGCCTTGACTCGGGCAATCACACGCTTCTTGGGTGCACTGGGATCCTCCTTCATCACCCTTACCACCTCCTGGTGAGGTCGAAACAGGGCGCACTGAAGTTGCGACTCGCGGAGGGTGTTCTGAGTGGCAATAGCCCGGACAGCAGAGTCACCAGAGTACATGTGCGATCCAGCCTTGGCAGCGTGGATCTTTTTGTACATAGTGACCAGATGGGGTAGTTCTAGACCACCTAGTACACACACACACACACACACACACACACACACACACACACACACACACACACACACACACACACACACACACACACACACACATGCACACACACACACACACACACACACACACACACACACACACACACACACACACACACACACACACACACACACATGCACACACACACACACACACATGCACACACACACACACACACACACACACACACACACACACACACACACACACACACACACACACACACACACACACACACACACACACATGCACACACAGACTTTGTTTTGCATGGACTGATAAAGTAACATGGTACAATGCTGTCCTCTTATTGACTGCTAATGTACTTCTAAAGTGACGCTCTGTGAGGTATGCATTGATCACAAGAGGTGGTTATGTTATTTATTACTGCAAAGATGGGAAGTGTGTGTAAATGCAGGACACAACATAAAGCTACGTACATGTCTCCTCCCCCTCTTTGCTCCCCTCTGTAGTGTCTGGCTTCAGTTCAAAGTCGTTAGGTTTGCAAGTCCAGAAGAAGATAGCAGGCAAGGTGGCGAGCAGAGGGCTTGTGAAGCAGATTGTCGATGAAGAACTGGCGCACTTACTGGATGCAATGCATAGCATTGCATCTCAAGAAATGGACTCCAAGCATGCCCACAAGATAGTCAAAGACCTGATCAAGGTTGTCGTGAAACTGGGCTTACTGTACAGGAACAAGCAATTCAACGCGGAGGAGCTGAAGATCGGCGAAGATATCATGAAGAAGCTTCGACGCATTTCCTTAACAGTTATCAGCTTCTATGAGGTGGACTTCACGTACGACCAAAACTTTCTAGTGGTGAATGTTCGTGAGCTGGGAGAACAACTTCATCGGTTGGTTGACAGACATCTGACCGCAAAGTCCCATGGACGCATTGACAATGTGATCTCCTTCTTTGCCAATGGCGATACCCTCGATAAGGTGTTCACAACTGACGGAAAGTACCGATCAATGCTCCCTGACATCAGTAAGGCCTTTAGCGCAGCGGTCGAAAAGGAGTGGTAATCTCTTTGTGCAGCCATGTTTGTCATGCGGAGAATTTCATGGTTAATTTTGTAACTTAACTTCCCTCATCCTGTTAGCTGTTATTATTCCCATCACTGCATGCACCTTTTGTCATCTTATGCACGGTACTGTATCATTATATTGCAGTTTAGCCACGCCCACATATCTGATAGACACGCCCACCAATTGCAATTTATATGTGTTGGGGGACATTTGCTCAACCGTAACTTATTACCATCTGTGCATCAAACAGTGTATATACGTACATACGTACGTATGTGTGTACGTACGTACGTACATTCATGCCATCATATTCGCCTACACACCTTACCCCAGTACCGTTATGTATGTATATTGAGCATTTAATGTGTACTTCTATCTTTTCCTTACCTTACCTAGTGGTGTGTCTGCATATCTTTTTATTGTCTAGAATATCAGTTGTGGTTGTTCTAGATTGGCAGCCAACATGAAGTGGGCGTGGGGCTTCTCAGCTGGCTGAAGCATGAACATCGTAGCATGTGCGGTTCACAGACACCAGCTCGGCGGGATTGTAGCCATGTTTCAAGCTAGTATTGAAGAACTTTGTATCCTACGTACAAGTCAGAGCATATAGTACGTACTTAAATCTATATGCATACTGTACGTATGTGATCAACTGAGACCCCTGTTGGATAAATGCGTGTACCTAAAATACACATGAATGCATACCTTGAGCATTGTAACGTAAGCTCTCTGAAATGATTGAATCAAGGTAGGCTTTGTGTATTAGCTGTTAATTTGTCAAAAGGACTGAGTTCAACATGAGGTATAGAGTACAGACCTTAGCTATCGTCCTCAGTCAATGGATTGAGCAGCTGTGCTAGCTGTGTGAACAGCTGCATGACCATTGGGGCGTTGATGGTTTGCTGTTTCTGTGGTCTCACACAGAACGTCCACTAGTGGAGCTACGTATGAGATGCTCTCAAGCTACCGCAGTGACATGCAATAATATGCACACAGTGTATGTGTACTGTATAGAATTAAGCATTGGTGTATAAAATACGCATGAATGCATAGGGCACACATTAGATGTGCATGCCACAATTGGAGTGCATGTCCACATGAGCTCCACCATACCTATATGTTGCACATGTCCACATGAGCTCCACCATATACCTATATGTTGTACATGTCCACATGAGCTCCACCATACCTATATGTTGCACATGTCCACATGAGCTCCACCATATACCTATATGTTGCACATGTCCACATGAGCTCCACCATACCTATATGTTGCACATGTCCACATGAGCTCCACCATACCTATATGTTGTACATGCCATCATACCTATACATATGTACATACACTGAGAGACGGTTCAGCTTCAGTCTGATTGGATATAATCGATTCTATTATATTATTCCATAAAGGCATTCCATTTACTACTTTATTATTAATATATTTATATACTGCTATATCTATGTATGTACAGACCACATCAAAGACTGCTATCACTTTCTACGTGGATCCCAGGCACAGGCACTGCAATTTATATATTAATTTACAGTGATGGGGCTAATCTATTTACATGCTGGCATTCATTGTACACAACTAACAACCAATCTGTGTACATACATTAATACAGTTTGTAGTGCTACAGTATGCATGTTGTGTTCCCTTTGCATTCTGTTAATATATAAATGAAGTAATAATATGGTATGTAGGCTTTTACAGCTAATTTTGAAGGTTATAATTCATAGCAGCAAAGCTGTATGTATAATATATCCCTCGTCATCAGATTAATTCAATTGATTTACTGCTGTTCAGTGATGGATGCAGGGACAGATGTACTGAAGAACTTACATTACAGTCTCTCAATTCTTTACTATTAACAATATTATATATATGGTAGTGTTTTCATATTATTTATAAAAATGATTCCTCAGAACAGACTCAACTCGGTCATGGCAGAGGGGCATGTAGGAGGGACATGCATGTACCTATTTATTTGTAGATACGTAGACACTCACGTACGTACGTATGACAAAACAGCATGACATCAGAATACAATTGATTAATATATACAAGAGGCACATAGTTACCTGTAACATAGCATTTATAATGAGTACCAACTTTAGTGACTTGAATCTAGAATATTTGGTAAAATTGGTGTCCATTGATCATCTATAATCCTGCATACATTTGCTAGCTACGTGTACAGTACCTCTGCCAACAACGTTAACTACATATGTTACTGGTATAAGACTCTATAAATTGATTCCTCATGTTCGTTCACTTTCGTACCAGTGGAGACCGAAGCTGTGCATACGTGCGTAGCTCCCATACAATGTAATACAAACCACTCCGAATTAAATACACGCACACCACACACAGTGCACAGGTAATCATATTATACACTCAACACTGTCAGTGTAACAATACAAAGCTAAACATGCCAGTACACACTATGTGACATTGTTCTGTCAGATACAAAGAAAATAAGACACAGGTCATAACACGTAATATGTCAACAAAGAGAATAATAATATAAATATTGGCATCTAACCAATAATAACTATGTACAGTCATAGTGAACGAACTAAGCAGTACACTTGACTAACGATGTGTGCTTATTTGGTCTGTGGGCAAAGTGGGACATCCCCAGTAAAGTCCCCATGGTTAGTACTCTCTGTTTCCCATTGGTCCGTTGCTGCTGTTGTGGTTGGCAGGCTTGGCAAAGAGGACGCCCTGGTACACGGTGCCGTTGAAGTCAATGGAGACAAGGAGTGAGGTTTCTGATGCGTTTGTGATGGAGAGACCTGTTGCGCCTGAACCACTGGGATTACCTGAGGGAGGAGGTACAGTGGAGTATGGTGAGAACTGTCTGTGTTTACGCATGTGTGTGTGTGTGTGTGTGTGTGTGCGTCATGTTTCTATTAGCATGTAGACAAGCACTGTTTTATAATATGACTCCATTTCCTTGTTTTGTAACGTCAATCCATTACTAAGGAATGTTTTGCCCTGTGCGTACACGTGTATGTGCTTAGATCACAAAAGATCTCCAACCCTCAGTGATCTCAAAGAGTGTCTCTGCATGTAGTAGTAGTAGGACCTGCTAAAGTACCGGATTGTTTTACTGTGGGGAGCACACTCAGATGGGCTCTTATTGTGGCATCACTGGGCTCTTAAACTGCCGATGTGCTTCCTGATTAAATAAGAACAACCCACCATTTTGATTCACAGTAATTCGATAGGGCGGACAATCACCTGATCATCCCATTGTCATAACAACATTAATGCATATTCAGAGCCCATAGTCTGCATGTGTACACAATGGGATGGAGAGTGTGGCAACAGATACCACAAACATTCACACCAAGGCAGATACAAAGAGGGCACAGCTGCAGACAGCAGCCCACTTCATGTGACACTACCCACTTACCACCTACGCGATACTAACTGTATGCATACGTACATGCTTACACACACGCATGCACGCACGCACACCACACACACACCACACACACACACACACACACACACACACAAACACACACACACAGCACTACGTAGAAAGTTGGGGTCGCTATAAAGCCTGCCATTTGCCTGAAGCAGCCAGCCTCCCCTTGCCCAAATATGCACTAGGGTCACACCAGGGCCTGCTCATGTGACCAAATTAGAAAGCTTCCATTCACCATAGTTGGAGCATTTCTGCCTAAACCTGCTAAGCTAAGCCACTGCAGTGTTGCTAGGCAAGGACTGAGGGATATACCATTTCCTCCCACACTTGTTGCCTATACCTAAAGTGGGCAAAAATTCACCATTGCCTTTTGCCCTGCTCAACTGTAGTCTGAGTCTGACACTAGTCAAAGGTCGGTTAATGTGCCAGGGCGAGGTTGAATTGACATTCACAGCAACCATTTAGCAAAGTACGCTGTGTACAGTGACTGGCAGGTAGGGGGTTAAGGGTCCTTAACCAACCAGAACCTACATACGTATATGCAGTTGGAATTCATCTCTATTAGCACAGCTAGACACAGCTGCCCCTCTGTCCCAGTGCCACCTTCACCACTGTATAGGAAACCATGTAGAGCACTCCACTACGCTCACAATCAAAATCATCCCATCAGGCCATCCTGAAATGGATGCAGCGTGCTAAATGCATTAAATGCAGCAACTCTGTCTCCACAATGCCAGAAGCCATGTGGCTTACACATGCATGTCTTCCAGCTATAAGTGGCAACACATTATAATGCACCCACAAACAAAGCTTGAGCGGGGTAGGCTCTCCTTCAGCAGGATATGTATGTATGCTTATGTGTGCACCTCTTCCCTCTACCCACATGCATTAGCTTACCTGGTCTAACTGTGATGTTCGTGAATGGGACACTTTTCACACTTTGTTTATGTTCCATTGCAGAAACAGACATGGCTCTCTTCTCAGGAGGCGATCGCCCTTCTATACTGAAAGGGCTTGCATGTCGCTTGACAGGTGTCAGCATGCCTTCTCCCTTCTCACCAAGAGGCGTTGGAGGGCTGCTACTCGTGCTCTGACGAGGGGGTTCAAAGGTCGGACGCATGATCGGACCTGGTGTGACAACGAGAGGGATGGGGGCACCCGAAGGTCCGAGCGTCATGTGGGGCGTGTGGATGATGTTACCGGTTGGGCTAGCGATAATCAGACCAGCAGTCGAGTATGCTGACCCTGTGTGTAGAGTCCCCGGGGGAAGTCCCGCCAGTGCCGGTTGAACCACCTGTACTGCTGTTGGGCCTTGGGACATCGAGTGCTGGAGTCCAGTGGCAGCTGCTGGGTTCTCTGTTGCTCGTATCAGTATGGGTCCTTCCATGCGGTTGTTGGCAGTAGGCGGGGAAGTGGTGAACTCGCTCAGATCCATGTCCGAGCTGATCCTTCGATCTCTTTTGTTCCCCTCTATTGCATCCCTGATCTCCTGAGGTTGTGACAGCTTCTCCATTGCACACTCGTAAGGATAAAGGTACTTGAGGTACCTGCAGCAAAAAAGCGGAGGGAGATGGAGAGGATGAGGCATTGAGAAGAGATGATTGCATCGCAAAGAATGTAGGTACGTGGAGGGAGTGGTGACTGATTGAGGTATAGGGAATTGGAGGTTGAGTGAGTAGGTTAGAGTAGGGTAGCTAGGTTGGAGGGAGGTGAACAGGATTACTAATTGGGCAGCCAACAGTGAAGGCAGCGAAGAGGATGATGAATTCTTGAGCAGTTACATAAAGTATGGAAGGAGCGAAGGGGATTTGGCATTGATTGATTTGAAGGGAGTGAGGGTATGTGGATGTGGTTTGATTGCTTCATGTACTGACGTCATACAGGAGGACTGATGTGAGCGGAAACAAGTTTTGATTATCTCCCACAACGCCTTCCTGCCGAGTGTGCTGATCATGTGGACTTCGTCTTAAGGACACAACGTTATTATTAAACTTCGCCTACACATTGACATGTATATGCATGTATGTTTGTGTGTACACAGCAAATTATGTATGACTGTACGTGTGTGCATACACAATTGTATGTAGGAACATGTGTACTGAGGTATGTACACATGTACATATGACATGCTTGTATGTATGTTCATATGTATGTATGCAATATGAACATGTATAAAGGTGCTGTAAACATTCATGTACAATACTTAATATACATTGCTGTGGGAGGACAGCACTGCTCAGCATCCCATGGTGTTGCCATAGCAACCGTCATCACACATTCACGTTACATCCCATCGTGTTTGGCAATACCTGTAATCAGGGTGAGTGCCGTCAAAGCCTCATTGAATACATCAAAGGACAAGAGTACAAATTGGAGGAATAACATTTTCAATGGGTGATTACTACCCCTGACATGGGCAATTACTTGGATGCTAACTGTAACGTTCGCAGATGTTACATCTACAAAGCTTCCCGTGTTAGCTCTCCATCATTAATTAAGGGAATCGTACATAAGGTGAGGAATGGTGAGTTAATGCTTCACACACGCACACACATGCACGCATGCACGCACACACACACACACACACACACACACACGCACACACACACACACACACACACACACACACACACACACACACACAGACCCCATCATTCAGCACACTGCACGTACACCAAACATGCTCACTGCGACTGCAGTGTGAATGACTTAGAATGCGTTAGCACCATCTGTTGTGTGGAGGGCTACATAAAAGGCATTCAAATTGACTTTCACAGTACATTAAGTGCATTTCAATTGGTGGTTAGCTCCTCATACATTTAGCACCCTTACTTGGTACCAATCAGTGTATCCGTTAGAATATCAAAGCATGGCCAGTAATTTGATTCACATGAGGGTCATTCAAGTAAAATATCCTTGATTGCGCGCAAAGTGTCTCAGTGAGGAATGATCGACATACGAGTTGGGTCAAGTTTAAGTAGACAACAGAAGAGTCGGATCAGGTTCAGGCTAGCTTAGCCACACGGAATTTCTCTCATATATATCTCTCATTGGCAAATTAACACAAACGACACCACATCACGGTAATATTGCAAATGGGCACTAACGTGACCTTTACTGCCACTTATGGCCACCTGCACCGACACAGTACCCGCATCCAGTGCCAAGTGGTGACCAAATGGTGTAAGGGGATACAGCATCCCACAGCCATAACAACTTCCATAAGCTTTCAATTTGCTAGAACAACAACACAATAAGTTGTGTGTGAGCACTGACAACGACAACTTGACCAATTTTGCCCGGTCTGTAAGCAAAGGCCCTGCTATCCAGTACAAGTAACATTGTCCCCAACACGCTCATGCTATCAGACCCACTCCTGCACTTCTTCTGCAAATACTTTAGAGCATTACACAATATCCTTCATTATCTCTCGTCCTAATGCTCTCTCTCTCTTTATCTAGAATAAGCAGGAGTTGTCAGTCTGAGATAAGAGGCACTTCACTGCCATTTTCACTGAGATAGGATCGGGTGCTTCTTGCTCAAAGCACTAACACACTCATGAGGCACACACAAGTGGGATAAGTATTCTCTTTGATGAACACTGCCTACCCATTTATACACTTCGGTGTAACTCCACATCCATTCCACACACAAGTGTGCATTGGACACACACACATACATGCATGCAGAGAAAGCTAGTTCACATACGGTACGTACGTATGTAGTTGTCCTGCGAACCACAAACATCAGCAAAGAGCACTTTATTCCTAAAATAGTAACATTCGAGTATGCAAATATTAAACGCATACTGTACATGCACAAACACAGAGTCCAGATGTGTCACCAGGGGCAAGGTGCTAAAACGACACGTACACCATGACACCATGTCACCATCATCACATGTCACAACAAATGGTGCAATAAAGCCACAATAGAGGGGATGTAAGACCTTACTGATGGCAGCCATTAAACAGATTGAACTTATGTACGTATGTCCATGGAATACACAGGGACTCTGTCACCAATAGGTATTGTACGTTGTGATCTCGGAGTTGGAGTAGTGAGCACACATCTGCATCAGAACACAGGACATCTGCAGAAACTCAGACAGATTTCCTGGACTCACAGTTCATTGACTTCTACAAGCACTTGTGCAGCTGCTGGGCTATTGAATGGCTACCCCGGTTTTGAATTTTATCCCGCATGAAGGCCAAGGGTGACCCATATATGTTGGTAGAGGAAGAGGACACATGCACTAATCAGGAAATGACACAAGCTCCAGCCATGCAGAAGGGAGAACTAGATCCATCCGTTTCGGCAGCCATGCCTTCTGTACTTCCTGTTGGTGGTTGTAATGCAAGAAGGGAAAGTTGGACTTCTGGGAACACAGGAAATGCGTATACCCCTTGTTACCTATGAGGAGCTCCTGGGCTTCAGAATACTTACCCTAGCATGCTCACCTCACAATTGGGTCACCTATAACATTATACAGAGGAACCTCTCTATAAAGGACACTCCGAATTAAGGATGCCTCTCTAACGAGGACAGTGTCTGCTGTCTATATAGAGCTGTGTACAAATCTACCCCTGAATTAGGGACATCTCTCTATACAGGACAGCCAGCTGGGTACCACTGTATACAAGACAGCCAGCTGGGTCCCAGTGGTGTCCTCTATAGAGAGGTTCCACTGTATAAGGGACAGTCAGCTGGGTCCCAGCAATGTCCTCTATAGAGAGGTTCCACTGTATAAGGGACAGTCAGCTGGGTCCCAGTAATGTCCTCTACAGAGAGGTTCCACTGTATATGCACACCTGCACTTGTCTGCACGTATATGTGTGTGAATACAGTTCCTCATAGGTTCACCCCAGTATGCTACCATGTGCCAACAGGTCTATCAAGGGTCCACAATGATCAGTGGTAAAAATTATAATGAAGTAATATTCTGACATCACTAGTATCGATTACTGTGTTCCTGAGAAGAGACAGTGTAATAAATGACCATCATGATGACATCACTACAAACACAGTGGAGGGAATCCACCCCACTCACACTGTGCAGTGCATGTTGGCCCGGGAATTTGTGGAAGACCGTAAGATAGGATTGATAGTGTAGTGGCAATCCTCGTGTCCAGGGACAGCAAAGGAAAGCTCCGTCTCCCAATTTCAATTACATTAGTATACGAGTATAATCCCCCAATAAACAGAAAGCCACACTACCAAACAAGATGAGATCAAGTAGAGCTGAAAATTGAGCACCCTTGACCACTCAGTCGATCATTGACAAAGCACTTCACCATGAGCTGACCCTTAAGATATGTGCCACTGGCAAAATGAGCTGCGATGTTTTCATTGTCAGCGCCTGTTTCATGTTCTTATTGCTTTCAGAACTCAGTACCGCAATTAACTACCAAACCATTTCAGGAAAGCTACACTTATATCGTTAGTCACATAAAGACAACCAAAGCATTCGCTCTCAGTTTGTTAGAGGGCTTTTTATAGCTCAGATGCCCACACCAAAACTTTGGCAGAACAGGGATTTACTGATGTTTCTTCTAAGGATTTGCGATTAGAAAAAAATCCTATTTTGCTACATATATTGAAACAATATGCAGGTATTGTAAACGGTCAGCCAGCAATGTGCTTCACATTCAATTTCTACTAATTTTAATGCACTGTTACCAACTCCTCACACTTACACATTCCTACACTAAGCATACGTAGGATTTGCTCTCGAGTTCACGCTCAACAAACACCACCAAACTCTGCTTCAACATACCATACAAAATTTATGCAATAATGCAACCACTCCCAAACTGCAGGCAGTCGTTACCTAGGATACAGGCACATGTCATAGAATAAGGTTGCGCACAAACCCATTTGTATCCAAGGTGACAACTAGGTACATTGTGACAAGCTACTGCACACTACGTGTAAATAATTTACTGTTTTGCATATGAATATACTTAAATATCAAGACAATGACTACCAGGTGCACACACATCACCATGACTACAGCAGCCCATCAGCCAATGGGCTGTCTCCAATTAGAGGAGGAATGTTCACACAGGAATTACAGTACAATTAAAAAGATAAAAGTTTAAAAGATAAATAATATATATTATGCTTTATATTGATTTAGATTGATAAGTGATAACAAATACTCCTGATGCAGCCAGAGGTCTAGGGGTTAGAGCCAAGGCCATCTTGTCTCCAGCTGGACACTGACTTAAGTGATTCTTGCATTAAGTAGCTACTCCCTACATCGACCATTCCATGCATGCATTTGAGAGGTGCTGCGTGCTGCCAACTAGTCAGCAGTCGCTATGTAGAAGACTCTGCAACAGTGGCACCAGCCGTCCCACTCAGCTTGCATGCCTGTAGCCATAAGTGGCAACCATAGAAGAAGCAGCTGCTGTACCCTTACAAGCCGTAAGAGGCTAAATGTGCAGTAATTGGCTGCAGTGACACCCCAACCGTGTTGTGTACTTGTTGTGTGCCCAGCCCACCTCATTGCGCATATCCCGTCAACAAAACCAGATGCTAGCCACGTCTGCAACACCATGGCTTCTCATTAGCAAACACACGCATGCAAGGAGTGACCCATGGCCAACAACCCACAGCTTAACTAAGAACCTGTGTGCTCCTGTGCGTCATTACATGATAGTGTGCTGTGGATGGAAGGTGGGCAAGAGAGGGAGACCCCAATTACATATATGTATGTTTAGGTACAGGTTTTGGAGCAATTGTCTTACAAGAGGTGATCTAAGCGATATCCAACAGCAGAATCAAAAGAATCAGAACCTGTCGTAGGAGTTCGTTTAGGCCTTGTTGATCAAAACTGAGATCTGGCGAAACTGACTTGTGCATTCTCTTTTCTATGTACATGCAGATGACAAAGGTAATATAGAAACGCATTGCACTCAGTTTTGACGTGATTCTGTTACAGCTATCGTGATCTGCTCAGTATGAGTTCACCCTATGTATGCCAAGCGATCCGGCAATGACCCTCTAAAGCATTATGACTGGTCCATTTTCATGTATACCACAATATGGCTTGAGCACGCTGGAAACTCCCTGACAAGAATGTGGACTTACGTCTAACACAGATTATGCCGAAAACACTTGATCATGAAAGTGATGTATGCGCATGTGACAGTATGTTAAAGCAATTTCCCTTGATATTAGCGTATGTGATAAATTACAACTGATAAAGAAGGGACATCCCAACAAGGGAAGTCTGCTTGTGTGTCTGTGGTCACTCATGAAGCAAGATGGGTCGAACCCATTTTCATGCCATGTACAATGACAAAGCGGTAGGCACAGAATAACATTACTCCTCATGAAACACAGAAGAAAATGCTGTTCGCTGATAAACAACGTCATTGCAGTTATCGAAAATCAGTCAACAACCATCCACCAAGACAGAGCTGCCATCAAAGAGGCACCTAATACAGATCACGAGGACAGGGTCTCCTCTCTACCTCCAACAGAGCACACACAGCCAGACTCCTTCAATTCACAGTGTCACATTCAATTCAATTCAGCACAATGTCGCAAGCTGCACGCGCTCTCCCCTTATCTAGTTTAATCCACCTGTGGCCCAAATTGCACGGGTCAAAGGTATAATGCATGGTTGCCCCTTGCATACATGCGTAAATTACAGGACTGATGCTCTTATAAGATAAGCAATGCACTTACGCATGTCTTCTCCGTGAACTACAGCATTGGAATCTCCTTCACTAAACATACCACATCATGATCTTTCGATCACCACTGGTTAGACTTTGTTTGACTGAAACACACAATTGGAGACAATCGAGACCATAGGGCATGTATGTACGTACATACGTATATACCGAAGGCTGCTGCTTCCTTGATTACTCACACGATCGACACTTTTAGCAGCAGCATGACCAGTCATCAGCTAACAGCCTTCCATATTAAAGTCCCCTAGTGATGGCATGGGACAAAGCAATTTCATTACCTGCACTCACAAGACAACCAAGGCACTCTCAATCCTGCACACATACTTGTGCAAAGGTACGCCATCCTTCAATGGGACTGCGTTTGATACAGTAGTGCGTTAACTGTTTCGTTCTTCCTTCATCTTTCATCATTTGAGTGGGCATAGTGAGTGGTCAATGAATCTCATTAATGAAAGGTGTTTGGATTTGTCGCTGCATTTTTTGCTATTATTGGATGCGATGAGTGGGTGGAACACACCCACCCACCCACCCAGTGCTACAGGTGCATACATCTTCATGGTGCAGGAAGCAGTTATGAACTCACTGTGTTCTCAGAGTGAAAGCAGCGCTAGTGATGGAGGCAGGGAGATCCAATGCCTTTGCCACCTCTCTCCAGGCCTTCCGTCTGATAACCTACAGCAAGGCATGGGAGAAGGGCCCAGATTGGAATATCACCCTTGTTCAAAGGCAGGGATGAATACATGTATCGACCACTATGGGATGTATCACATGATCACAGCAGCCACATGAAAGTGGGAATGGGTATAGGAAGAACCACTGATAGGGCTACAGCAGATGGAATGCATGGGCGGGCTAGGGGATGGGAGTCCTTAGAGGAGCAAGGATTCACGGAGCTCAACAGCATACACACACACGCATACACACTCACACACGCATACTCACTCACACACGCATACACACACACACACACACGCTTACGCACTCACACACACATACGCACTCACACACGCATACTCACTCACACACGCATACACACACATACTCACACACGCTTACGCACTCACACACACACGCACTCACACACACATACACACACACACACGCTTACGTACTCACACACACATACGCACTCACACACGCATACGCACTCATACACAAATACATGCACACAGATGCATTTGCACAGAAGCCTTTAAAAGTTATTACTCTAGGTATAATTTATACTTACATACAGGTATTCTTAAACAATGGGTTGCCATTCATACTGTAATTCAAAGTCCCCAATATGGTGACTGGTTCAAACAGCGTCACTTGTAAGACAGGTACCAAACAGAAGCAGTATAAGGGCTGGCTTCATACAGGTGATCCAGAGGAGGTGTTGGAGAGGAGGTGAGTACATAGGTACACATGTGTATGATGATGAGACACTTGCAGAGAATGGAGGAAGTGACAAATCCTAATAGATTAGAAGTCACATCACCAGAGAAAGGTTGGAGTGTGCGTGTGTGTGTGTGTGCGTGCGTGCGTGCGTGTGTGTGTGTGTGTGTGAGTGAAATGGTGGGTGGTGTGACTTGTATGTGGTGCTTCAAAGAGCAGCTGTTGGACTAGGATTGTTATGTGTCGTTACTGTGGGATGCGCCTGCGAACAAACTGTGTGTATTGTTTCTGGGATCATTACACACTGGCAGGAAAGAATGTTTGGTCAACGTTAACAGGCTCCATCAATAGAGAGGTATTGAGGAACACATTCTGCATACATAGCCCTCCACTCCCCCACCTTGATGACCAAATTTGAATGGATGAATGACCATCCATTCTTGGAGGTAGTCATCTTGTTCGTACATCAATGGTAATTTTGGTGTCATTAGTCGTAAACATGTTTTACCAACTGAAATTAATAAGTATTTTTAGCACTTCTTAGTCCTGCTACCTACTGGTTACGCACCTCCTAACCACACACTGGTGAATCTCCTACCTTGCTCCCTGCTGCTTCCTACACAGCTAGTTCCACTGCTCCTTTACACATGCACACACATGCACACACACACGCACACACACACACACACACACACACACACACACACACACACACACACACACACACACACACACACACACACACACACACCAGTCCACATGCATAGCATTAATCAACCACCACTAAATAGATGAGCCCTGCTGATGGCCTCTCACCTCCAGAAGCCCTCCCCTCTCCACGACAAGGTTGAACAGCTGGTAAAGGTCCAAAGGGTGTTTGGCCATGATTGGGATCCGTGAGATGGGGGTGCCTGGTATGGACAAACGGACAGACAGACAGACAGACGGCATGAGAACAAGATGGCACCCATGCATACACAATATACATATATCTGTGGTGATTGCTACCACTGGAGCCGGTTTTCCTCCACTTTTGACCTGTCACTCCATTGGTCATACGTAGGTATGTTAGCCCATTGTGTGGCTGCATCTGGAGAGACCTTGAGCCTTCTACAGGATACTACTGGCCTACTGTGGGAGGGGCGGTCTACAGCTGGATTACTTCTACGTTTATGCACATGTCGGCTCTATCTATGTACATTTGTCAAAGGCACTTCTTGCCATTACAGCACAGGGTCACACTGTGCTGATTGCCTTAATGTATCAATACACCCGCACAGATGCGCACAAGGGAGGCGCAACGTATTGTAAGTGAAACTCTTTCCATAAGGAAACACACCCCATCGATGTCGCACCCATTTGCTAAGTGGTCGTTTCAATTTCAGACCATTAATAATCTTAGCCAATACTGATGCATAAACACACCACACTGCCTCCGCAGATAAAGCCTTTCAAGTTTCGGAAGACGTACATACACACATCTTTATACGTACCAATACTATAGCAATATCACTGAATTATGTGCTGGAGGAGCCATCTTGGTTAGATATGGTTTAGAGATATTGTATCTGCATACAAATATGCTTTGGATAGCATATTTAACCAACTTCAAAGGATTACAAGATCGTTAGTGAGCTGCTCGTGGTGGTGTGGTGGTAATGCATAAAGTGATTAGATCCCCCACAAGCATTAGAATAAAAGAATGTTAGAAAAAAATCATTAATGCAGTCTCAAAACAATAAGTTAATTGAATTTTATTCCCATACTGTCTCTGTGAGAATGGCATCCATACAACATCGTGACTCATCTCATTGGAGCCTATATCACACAGCACCATTGTCTCACACACACTCTTAGTACTCACATCAAAACATCACATAGTCTTTGTGTTGGGCTACAAACTATAATATCTACCACGTATCTCCTGTGTCTTGTCAATCTTACAAAAACAATGAGTACTTGTCTCATCCAGTGGGAACTCACTAAACAATGGCTTGCCTATGGCAATAATTAAGGGTATCCACTAATTAAGAGCCAATCTTAACACAATCACCAAGGTTACGTACTTAAACGGATGAGAGGCCGTGTTACTGAGTATCAGCTAGTGCAGTGCAAGTGGTAATCGTAGATTTTAGTGTGGAAATTTTAATTAACAGTGATGGCAGTGGTCCAGTTCCCTACCTTTCTGCTGCATGAAGGCAAATAACTTGTCGAGGAATTCTGTGCGTTTGCTATCAGTGGACAAGTTGTACAGCTGAGGAGAGGGAGGAGGGGAGTGGATGGGAAGGGGGGGGGGGGGGGGTAGGAAAGGGGAGAGGAGGGAGAGAGAGATAGAGGGGAGAGGGAGGGGGGGCGGGAAGGAGAGAGGAGGGAGAGAGAGATAGAGGGGAGAGGGAGGGGAGAGGGAGGGGAGAGGGAGGGAAGGGAATGTTAAGAGATGGAAGCTAGCCCATACGTACATCCAGCATAGGAGGTCCGTAACTCCATGCAGGGTGTATACGCAGGTGGTGCAGCTATCGGAAAATGCTGCATGAGTTGTGCAAGTTTCATAATCAAAGAAATCAACAGTTATCACTTACTACTAGTACTAATAATGAAGGGTTAACCCGAATTGTGGAGGATAACATTTCTTGCATTCCACCATTAACTATACATGTGGTCAACAAGGCGTTCGTATTGGTCCCAGTGACGATCCACGATCAGCACTCCAGCTCGTCTTTGACACAGGAAAGTGCACATCAGAAGGGCCGTGTGCATGCTCAGTGCAGCATGTATGCCTAACTGCACAGGGCTAGGCCACACGGAGACAACACGGCATGTTGAAGGCAAACGCAGATGACTGTGAGTGCTGGCATTCTCACCATTTGATCTTATACAAGTACTTCCGTGGTTAACATATGTCTCATGCACTCATCGCATAGAAGCCATCCCCTTTCCACAGAGTGAGTATACATCACTGCACCAGTTATGGCCACATGTGAGCATTCCATGAGAGGGCGCATCACGTAGCTCCACAGATCCATGTAATTGGAGTGGGCTCGAGGCAAACGGAACTGAAGCCCACATCGTAGAGTGTGCCTTGCAACTTCTATTTCAGTTTAGATACACTTCACGCTCACTTAGCATACACCCTGTTTTTACTAATTCACACATGTTGTTAATCAACATTACAAAGTCGGTAACAAGAGAGAACTTTGGTTATAGAACCACCCACAATAACTTTTAATGCCTAATGGAGCTCCGGTGGTTATGCCAGAAATGCACAATACAACATTCACAGATTATCTCTGAAGTTGCAGTAGGGGATCAATACACTGCTTGCATCTCAACACTGCACTCGGCACAAAAGTCACAATACGATATATAGCCCCTGCGTCCGTGTACGTGAGAGATATAGGTCACCTGGTGGGCACACACGTGCAGTGAAAGGACCTGCAGCTGTCACTCAAGTGCTGCTAGCAAACCTGTTTGAATTGCTCTCGGTAGCTCCAGGTCGGAGTCCCCTGTCCGTCTCCTTTGGTGCTTCCGTCTTCGCCTTGGCCCCCTGCAGTACGTTGCAGCGGCGTCGCAACCGACGAACCGCCGTCCAAAACGTCGTTCACCAGGTCTTCGCCATCAGCTCCGCCACCTCCAATACCATGATCGTCTACAACGTTAAGCGGGTCTTCGGTCTCCTGTCGCAGCGAGTCCAACTGACCACCACCGTGTTGCTCCTCTGGACGGCTGGTGACGTACACATGTGAGTGCCGAGTGCCGCTAGCATCCGTGGAGTCAAGCGGAGAACGCGAGCAGGTGTCTGACGCACCAGCGGAGCTCTCATCTCCAGAACTGTAGTCATCGTCCATCATCTCAATATGGGTCTCGGTCATACTAAGTGTAACAGCCATATAAAGGGAGTCTGGGGGACGAAGGGGGCAGGAAAATGAAGCAGGGAGAGGAGACCTGTGGACAGCAGGTCACATGCCAGCTATGCGTGCGTGTGTGAAACGAAACAGCTGCTGCTGTTGCAAAAAAACAGAACAATATTACATGTGTGCGGATTTAATTCCGGCTCACCGAGTCGTCCTTGCTTGAACGACAGCTGTCCTCGGCAGATTACCTAGATAAGGCAGCACTGCTCTCGCTGGGATCACCAATCACCATTAAAAGATAGCTAATTAAGATTTGGCGCAGAGGTCGGTTTATAAACAAGATGATCCGCTCTTCCTGCTGCTAGCACAGGAAGGGTGAGTGTTTGAGCTGCATGTACGCTCTCACCCCAGTGACCTGTCAATGGTATTTTATGGCAGCAAGATCGAATTAATACTACTTCCGGGGGCGACTAGATGTAGATATTCAAACGCCCAAGGCGATTCTTGATCCAATGGCTACACCTGGGCAAGTGTTCTCCTTCAAGAAACTAGCACTGAGACGATTCCCTAAAACCACAGAAGAGCGAAACAATGCAGAAGAGAAATACTGGAGCAAGTATAAGGTTGGTGGACGCTCAGATGAGCCGGAACTTGGGCTGATGAACTGAAAGTGTGGAAGCCCTTTCTTTATTGGCATGCTTTGACATTTGCAGGTCCCCGTTACGGTGAAGGAGCTTGCCACAGTAACACACATCCACTTCTCACCTGCTTCACCGTACAACTTTGCTGTCACATCTGGTGCCCAGGTGAGCCTGCTGAATTTGGTGCATACAGACAGTAGCGTGGTACCGTCCGTTAATGCAGCTACATACGTAGGTGCATGCATGCATGCATTGTGTGGTGTTGGGACTGACTGTGGCACTACACACTAGGGCCTGTGGTAATGCACTGTGTCACTTGTTGTGTTGCACTTGTATTCCAGTTTGCACCCACCATTGTGTCTCTTGACCTTTGTCATGAAGTCAACCTGCCCTGTCATGCCCTGTTCATTTGCTAGTAACCAATCAATATGGGAGGTGCTGCAACCAATAAGGTAATTGATTCGTGTTCTCCTGTGGCAATGAAAAGCTGTTCTCATGTATGGCTCCCAGGTCGCTAGGGCTACACCTGTCACCAGCTCTGCTGTGTTTGCCATCGAAAAAGGCAGATAGTTGTCTACGATTGACCCTAGCACATATTTCAAGTCAGACACCTGGACAGCGCCGCCTTACGTACATCCTGAAGTGTTAACTCAACCGCACTTTGACTTTGTTCACTGTTCTTCAGCAAAATTCGCCATGTGCTGGCCTTTACTGTCAACTGCCAAGGCTTCCTGTGTGCCACTCCAACTTTCATAATCTTGTCCTGTTACTGCAAAGTAGTTTTGTCATTATTGTAGGCAATCTTTCCTGCACTTTATAAATACATACCACCATGTGGGGATGTGTATTGGTGTCTGAAACTCTTTCTATCCTCTTGTTGGCTGTCTTGTTTTCTCAGATTCAGGTCTACAGCTCGCGAAGTAATGAAGTACTGAGGCGAGTTTCTCATTTCAAAGAGTCTGCCTATGGAGGTCGCTTCAGACACGATGGCAAACTGCTGGTTGCTGGGGGACAGGAAGGTATTGTTAAGGTACGTAGGCGTGTTGTGTAGCCAAGCAAGTGCTTCTGCTCATTGTAGCATATCCGAACACTTGCATGTGTGTGCTGGTGGTGTGTGTGAAGCGGTGTCGGTGTGTGTGTGTGTGTGTGTGTGTGTGTGTGTGTGTGTGTGTGTGTCATATCCATAATATACTGTGGACTGTGTGGGTGGCATACATGATGCATTCATGTACATGAGCATTCATACAACATAGAGTGACTGCTGATCCATTGGGGCTGATGTGCATCCACTTCCCACACTTTTCCCTCCACATTGTGGTGAATGTTATTGACAAGTATAAGGACCCAGAAATGTAAAATATTCATTCATATTAGTGTGATGGTGTATTCAGTGCCTGGATTATTCCCCCTACTGCGCTGGAAGGAAGGAAAGATGCAATACGAGGAAACACAATGAGAATTGTACACAACCTTGCTTCAAATTTGTCAGCACTTGCATTGCCATAGCAACTCTCACTTGCAGACCATCAAACTACCACCAAATATGAATTCATAATCTCATTTCTATCATTCCACTGTGAATTGGGTTGTGCACCCACATGTCTACTACAGCTAATGACCGTCAGTACAGTGGTAATGGCCAATTTGTCTCTCCCAGTATCTGCTCACAGTCATCGCAGCAGGTGGCTGTTATCTTTGATGCAGTGCGCTCATTAATGGACAGCTGGAGTGCATAGTAGCCCCTTCATTAGTATAGCTTCCTGGACCCTACGGTCCCAGATCCTAGTGTACATGGGCAACAAGCCCTTCATGTGTCTGTATTGCTAGACCCTACTCCCTAGCGAGTGTAGCGAATGGGCTGTCGGCTCTTCATTGGTATAGCTTGCTAGACCCTATGATCTCCAACCCTGTGTATTATGGGCAACTGGTGTTGCTAGACCGTACTCTAGTGAAGAACTGGTCCAGGATGTACCCTTCAGCCCGAGTTGAAGTGTGCAACAAGACATTAGAATAAATTTATAATGACGGCACTCATGTTATGTGAATGTGATGATGATCGTGTAAGGGTATGTGCGACATCACTCCTTGTGTGTGTGACCACTTCAGCCCCAGCCCTGTGTTTACAGCACACTGCCAACTACGTCAACAGGCACATCCCTCCCCTCCACTCTTCCTCCCTTCCCCTTCCCCTTGCCCTTCCCCTTCCCCTCACCCTTCCCCTAATTCTATCCCCATCCACCATGAGTGTGTTCTTTCAACCCAACCAACCTGTGTACAAGGACCACTCCATTTGTCAATTTCTCTGACATGTTAAGTATTGGTGTTGTAACATAGTCGAGCTGGCTACAGACGTGCCCCAGCATTGCCATGCTCAAAAGCAATAGCAAGGTATTGCTGGGAGACCCACTCAACGAATACGTGTATACTTGTCCTACATCTTCCCACACACTAATGTTATACGTAGCTCTTCTTGAGGTGTGGTCAACGACCTGACCCCACCGACAGGTTGCCAGGGCCTAGGGTGTGGCTGCACACACCTCCATCCTAGCTGCTTGCACCTGCTTAATTAAGAAGAACACACTTCATCATTTGGCAGGATCTCACAACGTTTGCATTTTGTGTGCTTTATGGGGTGAAATGGCATTGTGACTCGTGTGTACCTAATATGGTGTCAGTGTGTACACAAGACTAGGGTGACCTCTGCTGGTGGTAGATCTCCTGTCAGGGCTTTGTGTGAGCTGCAGGTTCTGTAGTGTTCTCTATTGTCTTGTGCCTAGTGTGAAATAGAAGATTAGTGCAAACTTGTAGAGATTCCCAGGAGAGCTGGTTACATCCTCCTGGAGCAACAGCAAGAACCTTCTAGCTGTAAAGTGTCTGGGAACGCATCACTAGAACAGATTAGCTCACTCCGGAGTTGGGTGCACTCCATCCACAGCACTGCTAATGCACACAAGGTATCATTCTACATCTGTGGGCCTAGGCTACGCTTCAAGCTGAAGCCCCTTCCCCCCCCTCCCACCTTCAACACAACTGCTAACATATATGTACATAGATTATGCATTGATATTAAGGAATCTATCGCAAAGAGTTAAGAGTCATTAGAATATGTAGGAAACAGCATTAGTGCGGCAATGACATAATATAATAATGCAAAACACATTGCAACGGTTACAGCTGCTACTCACTTTCATCGTGTCATTCGCTTGCACAAGCCTATGGTAGCACCTCTGTAATTTATCAATTGGGTGTCTTCCTCGTGGTGTGATGTGGTGCTGTGGCCAGCGAGAGAAGCTTGCAACTGGCACAGATTCCAGCGGTTGACACAATCCAGTACATGGCTGGGGGCCATGTGTGCCTGTTACCCTCTGTGAACTAATTGGCATGTCCTTGTTTCCTACCATGCTGTTGAATTATATTTATGCGCCTGTTTTGTGTGTCCTTTGTGACCCTTCAGAAGGTCAGCGTCAAGTCCTTTAATCTTTAGTGCTTTAATAATTGCATGTAGTAGGTAATTTCATTTTAACATGCAAGATCAGCTGATGTAGAAAACTGGGCAGCGCATTTGTTTCCTCTATCTCTGTATATCTGTCTGTGGTGTGCAATCCAACTTCCACTAATCACACACGCACATGCGCACACACACGCACACACACACGCGCACACACACAGGAATTTGATGTGTGTAATTTCCTGTGTGTGACTGCCCATTGGCTTGTATGCGACTCGTATCCAAAACAGGTTGTTAGTTGAATGTGACAAGTTTCATAATCCGCTCACCCTATCCAATGAGCCAAACAGATGCTTGGGAACACCTCTCTACTGCGCATTCCAATCCTCCGTGCTTCCTTTCAGTTCCCTAGCTGGGGTTGATATCTGACATGTAGCAATTTGTAGCCCATTCATAATTGCTATCCCAAGAACAAGACTACAATGTAATAGAAGGGTGTAAATACATCTACGAGTATATGTCAGTTTAAGTGTTATAGTGTGGGCAGTGTGTGTGTACAAATGATTACTTACCTGTTACATTATATTACATGTGTAACGGTGGGAAGCACCATGTTAGGTTTGTTGGGTGATACTTCGGCGGCGGCGGTGCAATCATTTCATTAGAAATGTAATTATGGTTATTTAGTACTGCTCCAGACACTACACTAAGCCTACAAGACCCCTGTCTGTCTAGTGTATGGTCTGGGTAAGGACATTGCGTTGTCTATCCAGCAGTCAAAATGGTTTTGCTGTGTCAGCTGTGAATGTGTGTGTGTACATGCATGTATGTGTGTGAGTACTGTATACTGTGTCTGTGTGTGCATACCCGCATGTGTGTGTGTGTGTGTGTGTGTGTGTGTGTGTGTGTGTGTGTGTGTGTGTCTGTGTGTGTGTGTGTATGTGGCTACGTGGGTGCACTGTTTGTCATCAACAATCGAGACTTTGAATAGTTGGAATTTGGTGAGGGCCACAATTGTGTATAGGCAATTAGGTCATCGGTAGCTAGATATCTCTGTTGCTCCATTTGTGAAGGGTATTGTGTTTCATGGCTCATCCCCGGCACATTCTTGCATTGCCTAGATTGGTCAGCGTGATCACAATCACCCGCCCCACTACTAGACAGACACCTACGTTGCTTGTATATCTAGCATTCTTGTGCATGGCCTTGGCAAATACTCAGATAATGGGATGGATGGGTTTGTGTAGCGGATG